>OV651816.1:89504239-90104239 GCA_927349885.1 Psylliodes chrysocephalus | reverse complement strand
ACGCACACCGCCATTTTGGGGTCCAACCTCTTAATCAAGCCAGTGGCGTCACTGTCGTCGTTTATATCGACAGGAACAAGTTGCAGCAGCTCGGAATCAGTAGCGTGGGTCTTAAATGTATTTTGTTTGTGATGTGTGTATTATGTAGTTATTGTTATTTTTTAGAATTATAGATATTTTTTGACACTTTTTATATAGAAGTTGTTTTCCAGTGTTAATTTGTTAACTTTTACGTATTTTACTATGTCTGGGCAAAGTTGTGTAGCAAAAAAAACTATATGAATTAAAGATCCTATTAGGTAGATATGTATGGTATATTTTAAAAAATATCCTAGGTTATGGGTCAGTTTGTCAGTTACAAACCTGTAGTATCAGGAGACCCATGTCTACCATCCCACCAAATTTCATTTTTTTCCGACCTTTTGCGAATAGATCCTCTTATTCTTTATCCACCGCTTGGACTACGTGGTCCACTAGTCAAAATATTTGGTATAATAATTATACCGGGTGTTCAAATTAAAGTGATACAGTTAAATATTGCCTTTTATAAAAAAACGTTTCAGACTAAAGTTTTATGGTGTTTTGGGGAAAACACTAACTAACAATTCTAATTTATTTCTTACACTTTAACTTTTCATTACAATGCACTATGCTAAACTAAACTGTGCGCTGATGAGCCGGCTATTTATATTAAGTCCAACTTTGTTACTACAAGACTCCATAGGTTCCTCAAAATTCCATCTCTGACTCAACGGCACTCTCTGTCCGTTCTAGCCGTTTTTAGTGCGTCAGCGGCATTCCTGAATGTTCTGTTGTCTCAAGTACGAGTCGGTTACCATCTGAAGGTCGCGCTTGTTTCAGGCACAGAGTCGGAAGGTGTTCTTTGTTACCAAATAGAAAAGATAACGCGATCCATCTAGAAGTTTTAAGGCTTTTCCAGGGGCTGGTAACTGATCTTGAAGTTTTGGCAATCGACCAAACTTCTTCCGGAATACAGATGCCAGACCTCGAGCATCGTAGATGTTGGCGGAAGTGCTATGGACCAGCGAATAGTCTTCTGGAACCGTGATCAGGTCTTGTTGTTGCTCGGTTGTAACACCATGTCTTGCTTTTCCGGTACCTCCATATGCACCCATAAATTCTTTAAAGACAAGGTCAGGTGTTTCTTCCCAAGACCTTTGAAGTTTTGGACAATAACCCTTTTGTCTTTTTGGGTTATGGAGCCAGCCTTTGTCGTCTTCCTTAAAACATCCTTCTGTGGCTTGGGTATCGTATCGTTTCTTCATTCTGTCACTGGCGATTTGAAGATGCGAGCGGACCAATTCATGCATATCGTCCATTCTTCTTCGTAACTGGATCACATAATCTTCACCAGCTACATCTTCTCTAGGTCGGCATCCAAACTCGAGGTCGCACGGTAGTCTCATCTCACGCCCAAACTTTAAAAATATTTAAAAAAAAATGGGGTTCCAATTTAAAAAAAAAAGTCCACCTCGATATGGCCATATTATTGTCAGCTATAAAAAAATTAATTTAGCCAAAATGTTTTCCCCATAAAACTTATTTCTGCATATTTTCGGCGGTATTTAACTGTAACACTTTAATTTGAACACCCGGTATATCATCAATTGCCACTGCCACTGGTAAAATGGTAAAATCTTTAAAAAAGTGTATTAGTATAATAATAAGACATTAATCATACTTTAAATGGATCGCTTACTACCATGTTTTAGAAATAAATAAAGTGTAACTCTTAAATTAATAAACATATTCCAAATAATTTAAGAATCCTTGCATTATGTCAATAAAAATTAAACAAAATTTCTCACCATTTATTTGGTATTCTGTCCCGTACTTTCATGTCTCTAATACCTCTGCTATCAATTAGTTCTGGTAAGGCATATTGTATATAGGGTTGGGATAAAGTATGAAACCAAGTAAATATCTTTAAAACGAAAAGGATGATATTTATGAAACTTTGCTGGCATCTGATGCCATATTTTTTGTTACTACTGTACTTCCGGTTTCACCTGAAATACCCTCAACTTTTTTAATTTAAAGGGGACACCCTGTATATTTGTGCAGATTTTAAAAGATCTTGTTATTCCGAATTCCGAATTTATAAAAACGAGAAATAAATCACTTTACATTTAAAGAATAGGTAAATTTATTTACTTTAGTCTAATGAGAATAATACTTTAAACAAAATCACTTCAAATGTTCAAAATGTTTGCCGTTCACCTCCACGTATTAGTTCACATTCATTAATAATTCTTTGTCTTAAATCCTGCAAGCATGTTGGTCGTCTAACGTAAACACGTGATTTTAGATAACTCAATAGAAAAAATCTAATGGGTTGAGGTCCGGAGAATGTGCTGGCCACTCTATGAATCCTCTACGTCCAATCCATCGATTTGTAAAATTCGCATCTAAAAAATTCTTAACCCGTCGATCATAGTGGGGAGGCGCTCCATCTTGTTGAAACCAAAAATTTTATGGTGACTGCCCATTCTGTTGAAGTGCAGGAATAATTTGATTATTCAGTAAATTTAAATACTTAATACCATTCAAGTTTCCGTCTATAAAAAATGAGCCTATAAGCCTATTTTCGACAATTCCCATCCAAACTTTCAACTTTTGTTGACCAATTTCTAGAGTTATGGCATTTAACTATTCCATTTAAATAGAAAGTTGCCTCATCGGAAAACACTACATTAGCTACAAATTGTTCGTTGTCATTACAAATGTCCATCATTTGTTCGCAAAACTCCTTCCGTCGGTCAAAATCATCGTCTGACAATTTTTGAACCAATTGTATTTTATACGGATGATACTTTTCATTATTTTCCTTACAGAACGTCGACTTATACCATGGTTCAGTGCCAACATTTTTGTAGAAGTTTGAGGTGATTCCTCTAAATCAATTGCAATGTTTTGGCTAACAGCTTTGTTCGTTGCGGTCCACGGTCTTCCAGTTTTTGGCAAATTTTTGTCCATCCCAGTTGCATTAAAACGTTGTAATGTTTTAGTAACCGTTGAACGTAATATGGGATTTCTTTCAGGATGCAAATCGTTAAAAATATGACAAACTTCTTCATGAGTCTAACACGATCACCATAACTGATCATCATTAATATTTCAATACGATCCTTTTCACTTAAAAGAACCATTCTTAATCGTACAATTTATTTCTGTCAATTAGTTTGGCAACAGTTACCTACTAGATAGTACTCGTTTATTTCTTACTACATTGTAATAATACAAGGAATTAACTAAAAATACGTTTTTATTAGTCTAAAAGAAAAAATTACTTTAACAAACAATTTCCATTAAACTTAGTATGTACGAATTCGGAATAACAAGATCTTTTAAAATCTGCAAAAATATACAGCGTGTCCCCTTTAAATTAAAAAAGTTGAGGGTATTTCCGATGAAACCGCGAATACAGTAGTAACAAAAAATATGGCATCAGATGTGTTATGCGTCATTGTACTTGCCTTCAAAGTTTCATAAATATCGTCCTTTTCATTTTAAAGATATATTCTTGGTTCCATACTTTATCCTAACCCTGTATATAGATTTGGAATTTTATTTTGCATCTTTTCTTCCCAAAAGCTGTCATTATGAGGAATTTTCTCCACTTTTATTCCTCGAAGAATCCAAACGCACAAAATACAAAACTCCATTTGTTTAATGTGCAGCTAGCCCTAAATTTGAAAATACAAATTGTGGTTCTCCTTAATGGTATTGTCCTTTTCTCAAAAACGTATCTCTCTACTGCATATTCCTTCTTTTACAGTCAGCACTCTAGCTCCATATGGACATTTAATCTCTATCATAGAGTTTTGCTAATTCCATCCGGACTAGCAGCAACGTAATCAAATTCGGAATCAATAAAAAGCACACATTTAAAATTTTTTTCTTGGAAACAAATTTTCAAATTGTATTTTGCTCTGGATTTATTGTCCATGCCATATTGGGTGGCTTTAGTAAAAATAAAAGATTTTATGAGATTTTTTTAAAGAAGACGTTTTGTTTTTCTACAAATGTCTCCAAATTTTGAAGTAGTGACACGTTTTCGTCTTTTATTGTGCTACAATACTAAATCAGCTTGATCTTTTGTCGCATTTATTTTTTTCTCATCTATACACATTGGCAAACTTTTTAGAAAATCTTCTTTTGCAAAGCGTATCAAGGAGTGCGACAGATCAAAGCCATGCGCGAAAGCAAAAAAAACGATTTACTTAGTTCGAAAAAATGTACATTACTTTAACAGATTAAAGAGTTGTTAACATGCTGGAATTAATTATTCTTAAAGATTTATTTATTAAAAAAACTCCCGTGAAATATAACATTTATAATTCACATCTCACTGCATACCTTTTAATTTCGAAAATATTTTTTAAATAAATAAATTAAAAAATTAATTTAAAATAATTGTGCAAAATTACTTTATGTAAAAAACAACAAAGTGTTTAGACATAAAATAAAGTAAATTCAAATCATTTGCATCACTTGCATCATTTGCATCACCTGAATCATTTGCATCACTAGCATCACTTGTAAATAGTAGAAAAGGATATACATTTTGTTGGTGTCACCCTCTAGACGAAAGAGCTTTTAACGTATTTTTTTTATTGTAAAAAAATTATAGCTCCTGTAGATAAAAATTAAATATACTGTTCCATTCTAGCATTTTATTTATTTTTTTTTTTTTTTTTTTTCGTTAGAAAGACATCTTTTAGATTTTTTCAGAAAAAACCGATTCAAATTTTCAAAAAGTGACCCTAGACGGGTACGGGTTGAGCCTTTACCTGTACTTACCTACATAATTTTTCTTGTAGTAAAAATAAAAAATAATCCGTGAAATTGGTGTACTATGAAACTATATTATATTATGTCAATCTTAGTATTACAGAAATGATTTACGTAAAACAATAAGGTGTACAAATACGTAAAATTTATTTTTCCCTCGTAAAACATCAGTCAAATATATTATAAATTGTTTGCGTTCACAAGTATTAATTTGTTAAAAATCTAACAGAGGCGCCACTTTTCAGACGAAAAATATTGCAATGTAAGGATTTCGTAATACCCCATTTTTGAAATTTATTTTTGACTATTTTTAAAAGAAAAAATATGTACGTGTAGGTAAAGGTTAAATTTATGTTCCTCCGGAACCTCTTTTTCAAAATTCAAATTAGTGTTTTCTAAGAAAAATTTAGAAAACGGTTAAAAAAAGTCGAGTTTTGTATTTTTACAAAAAAAAAAGCTTCAAATTTTGATAAAGTATCTCCAGAGGAGCACAGATTTAACCTTTACCTATACGCACATATTTTTTTCTTTTGAATAAGTCAAAAATAAAGTAAATACTCTCCACTTATGCGATGTGGAAACGTTAAATTTTTTTGCTGTTATTTGGATGAAGAAGAATTTTGACAGTAACCACCCCCGATTTTTTTTATAAGGATTATTTATTATAATTTATCCTAAATAATTAATTCCTGTAAATGTAGTTACTTATGAAACGAAAACCAGTTAAAAAATTGTTGTACATTATGGGCAAGACCCGACACTGGTTATGTTGTAATACTTATACAACTTAGCCACAAAAGGCCAACGACTGACTGTCCGGCGACTATGCTTATTAGTGACCACCTTCTGATGATTAGCCATTAGATGGCAAGTTAGTGTTGGCAACGCTTTAATAACATAACGGGATGTTACCCCATGTGATAATTACTTTTAGGTACAAGCAACTAATAACTTACGAGGACATTAATTTACAAACGATTATTAGTTATTTCAGTTTTGTAGGAATTTTAGAAAAGATTAACATTTTTCTTCAGGGTTGTTTTTCAAAATTAAATTAGTAATTTGTTATTACTAAGTATATTTGCCCATAATTAGAATTTAATTAACATTGACAAAGCCTATTAACAAGATTTTCTGAATACCTACCTTCCAGGGGAGGTCATTTTAGTTTTCTAAAAGGGATGAAAATGCAGTTGGGGTTACGCAGATAGAGACAAATATGAATATAAATTAAATTAATTTTAATAAACAACGAAAAAATAAAGTTATTAATAATAATATAAATTATTCTCAAAAATATAAATACATGTTAATAATAATATAATAAAATAGAATAAATGATTATACTCGATAAGTGATTTAACACTTGTTTCGAAAATAAAATATAATAAATGTAAATGAACATATACATACCTACTATATAATAATTAAGATTAAATTTCTTAATATATTTTTTCACATGATATGAATTAAAATACATTGCAATTACCATTTTCATATATGTAATTTTTGTTTATTTTTTAAATATAGCAATAAAAATACACGATAACTGGCATCACTAACATAATTTAAAAATGATTTTAAAATAAGTAAATAAAATATATGTTTATGTCAGCCTAATTACAGGATCTCGATTACATGATGAATTAAGTCATAAACATAAAAAGTTTAAAGTTTTTTTGAACTGTTTTAGGTAGAGAATTGATTTTAAATCGGGTGGTAGTGAATTGTAAATTTTTGGTCTAATAGGTATATGAGTAGGCTCGTTGTCCAACTGACTTACGCATATACAGGGTGGGCCACTTAAAAGTTCCACCCCCCCCTTATCTTCGGTATTCATAGAGTTATCGAAATAATTTTTTTCTTGTTTGAAAGAGTAGAACAAATATTTTCTTACGATGGATTCAATTATTCTGTGACGTCATGGCTTACTTCCGGTTTTTCCGGAAATAAAAGAAAATCATAATTTATTTTTTATTTTTAAATTGAAACCCACTTTTTTTATTGTAAATTTGGATTTCTGGGACATTTTTATATAATAATCGTTATTGAAATTTTTCTGACAGCTTTCAAAATGGCCGCCATATTGGATAATATTTGTTCTAAACATGTAACTATTAATTCGTTTATGAAAAAAATATAGGAATGTATGATTTTTATAAAATCTTTGTTATCTTCAAAATTCCCATTGAGACCCATTTACCGTATACCAGTGGCGTATCTAAGCATTTTTAATATTAGCAAACCATTTAATAATTCCATCCGCTTTTCTCTTCGTTGTTAATTGAGATATCGGAATGAAAACTTTTTTGTTTAAAAGCTTATTACAGATACTTTTATATACTGGATCCAATTGGTCTGTGACGTCATGGCTTAGTTTGTATTTTTCCGGATATAACTTAAAATCGCAAGTTATTTTTTAATTTAAAATCGAAACCTCTTTTTTGTTGAAAATTTAAATTACTGGTACAATATAATACAAGAAGCGTGTAATAAAATTTTACTGTCAGCTGTCAAAATGGCCGCCATATTGGATAATATTTTTTCTAAACATGTTACTATTAATTCGTTTATGGAAAAAAATATGGGAATGTATGATTTTTATAAAATCATTGTAAGCTTCAAAATTTCTAATAAGACCCACGTGGCGTATTTAAGCATTTTTATTATTAGCAAACCGTTTAATAATTCCATCCGTTCTTATCTTTGTTGTAAATTGAAATATTGGAACGAAAACTTTTTTGTTTAAAAGCTTGGAACAAATACTATCATATATTGGATTCAATTGGTCTGTGACGTGTGTTGAAAATTTTCTGTCAGCTCTCAAAATGACCGTCATATTGGATAATATATTTTTTAATATGTTACTGTTAATTCGTTTATGGAAAAAAATACGGGCATGTATAACATTTTTGTGAGCTTCAAAATTCCCATTAAGACCCATTTAAATTGTACCAGTGGCGTATCTAAGATTTTTGTTATTGCAAACCGTTTAATAATTTCACCCGCTCTCATATTCCTTATTAATTGAGAAATCGGAATGATAACTTTTTTGTTTGAAAGCTTGGAATAAATAATATCGAATACTGCTTCAACTGATCTGTGACATCATGGCTTACTTCCGGTTTTTCGAAAATAACAGTAAATCGCTATTTATTTTTTATTTTTAAATGGAAACACTTTTTTATTTAAAATTTAAATTTCTTGAACTTATCAATGTTTATTGTTGTATGATGGGTATTGTTTTATTAAATTGATTCCTTAAATCTTTCGGAAACATCTTTTAAATTTTAAGATCTGTTGTGTGTCGTATTAATTTATTTTTCTGCTACTGTGCGTTAAAGTACATACATTATGCGCACTACGGAGTGCATAAAGTTTTACTTTTTTCACTAGTGCGTATAGTAAAACTTTTTACGCACTATGTTATGTTGATAATGGGGTGTTAATACACTGCGACCTAAAAGATCTATTGTGCCCCCTTCTGTCGCCACTGCACTAAGGAAATGTCTCAATGCCTATAGCAACCCTTCCAATCCTATTTTCTCAAGGAAGTGTAGGATTTGAAGTGGCTTCAAGTTAGGTAAGTCTCCCTCTTCTATTTGATATCCTCCTTTGATATAGTGCCCTTGGATTCTGGAGTGCTACACATTCAGGAGAAATAATTTGTAAGATTTCAGACGTAATTTGATCAATTCCCGGTGATTTTTTAGTTTTTTAGATTATTAATTATATTTTTTATTAAATTTTTATTAGTTGGATATAATACAAAACTATTTGGAACAGAAATTCTTGGGGGCAGGTAATTGGGAGGTTGTATAATTTTATTAGCCAATTTTTCTCCAGTATCTGAAAAGATTTTGTTAAACTGATTAGCAATAAGTTTAGGATCCGATACTAAGAGTCCTTGGTCATTATCACTATACACTGTGTCCCAGATTGGTGCTACATGTATTGCTACCTCGGTTATTATAAGAGCTACAAAATCGGTTAAATGGGCAATGTTTTTTAGGATTCTATTACCATTTCAGAACTGCTATTACATTTTGTCAGTTATTTTTGGCTTTTGAATAAATCGCGAAAAACCAAAATGGTGGGTTTTCGACAGTCCTCCGTATCCCGATTATTTAAGAACATACGGTATTTTGGTCTAGACATTCTATGGGCACTTTTTTAAGGTCTTTACAATAAAAAATAAAACAAAAGAATTTCTCCTTCTGTTTTCGAGATATTGACTATAACTTTGTTTTTTCTTATGGACGCCATATTGGATTTTTATTGCATTATATAGAATTGTTAATTCCCTTTTCAAAAATGTATCACAACATGGTACTGTCTTTCAAACGAATGCCGAAATACACAAATCTAAAAATTTCCTAATTAATTTTGCTGATTTGCTCAATTTCTTCTAGTAGGTAAGTCAAAAATATGTTTTATAACTGCCAAATTATAGTCGGTTTAATTTGAACTTTATAAAAACCATATAAAAACAAGGTTTTTGCGATAATTTTTGAGACAATTTATAATACAAGCTTCAGATATAAACTGTCTAATTTAAAGAAATTGTTCTACGTGGCCACCATTTTGATCACAACACATTTGACAACGATTTTGCAGAGAGTTTATTATTATTTCTGTAATATTTATACTAATGCTTAGTCGTTTTAACCTGTCAGATTAAAACAAGAAAACCGACAATTCCGAAGCAGAAGCGGATGATTAAAACGCACGTATTAAAAATATTGCGCCAAGATGTAGGCAACACGTAATAAGGGATCAAAATGGCAGAGTTTTCTATCTCCTTTTAAAAGGCACTCAGAAAGCTGCGCAGTGCGACCATTCTCCGTATAGTAAAAGAAAATCAAAGTATGCGTTGGACATACACTTCAAACGGGCCCGAATCTGTAGTCGAATAAAAGTTTTTAACCATCGGCGGAGGATCAGGAGGATCCGGTGGATCCTTGGCCCTCAACTCCATGTGGATTGGAGGTTGGTTAACCTCTAGATGTTTTATGTTAAGCAATCATAAAAATATGTTTATATAAAATTACTTACTAAGAATATGAGAAAGAAAAAGGTTGAAAATACAAAGGATGGTGTAAGTAATGCCCAAATAACAAAGATTACTATACATTTTACCGACAGCGATGTCTACACTTCAGATGTCAAAGCTAAAGTCTACAAAACAACTCTATTACTAGGTTATCAGTTTAACCAAATTTTATTCTTTGATATAAACTTTAAACAAGTATTATATTTTATTGAGTTTAAAACAAAAAAGGTATATTTTTATTTATTTTCTTTTCTTTTCGCAACTGATAAAATAATGAATTTTTCGAAACTAGTTTCATAATGTTGAACATTATGCAACTGGTTGCGTAAAGTAGACCATTTTGTTATTTGCTACGATTACAATAGATGTCACTTTATATGTCAGCATTAGAGAAATATGTTTATTTATTAAAACTAGTTTTTAACATATCTCAAAAACAATCCACTCAACACTGTCGAGCCCTCTTAAGTCCAAATAAGAAAATCAAAGAAATAAGATGGCGAAGAAGTGTAAGAGTTGTGATATACCGTAGTGTATGTAAATAAAGATTGAATTGGTCGGGTCAAATCGCTAGATATCAGGTACTGATAATACAGTGGAGACCAGATCATAAAAGAGACTTCGAATCTATGTTCACAAACACGTACAACGCGATGATAATATATAATCTTGTGTTCGCGGAAGAAATCCTAAACTAAAGCAGAAATCGGACACTCAAAGGTCATTGCAATAAAAAAATCCTGGACCTAAACAAAAATCTACTATAATTATTTATATAGTTCGAAATATGTTCGGAAAGTATTTATTTTTATAGACTAGAGGAGAAAGGAGTTTTCGTTTAGATTTAATCATATTTATATGGTTTTTACTGTAATAAAACTTTTCTTTTGACAGATAAGTCAGACTATAAAAGGTCTTTACAAAAACATACCACATATTCCTTAGATCAAAATAAGTCGATTTAAGTAAAATTACCTTAATACAAAGTTGCTTCATTTGGGCTCCAGAGGGCCTTGAAGTTACAATTTTTAAATCGTTTTTCCCATATAAATTTAAAACGGCATATGCGATTTTGCTGAAATTTGGTATATTGGTAGAGTTTTATGTGGCAAAAAAAATAGTATTAAAATTTTGTCCGATAATAATACATAGGCGTAGAACTTGATTTTTTTAAATAATTGCACCTTTAAAAATTCTACGCCAATGGAAGAAAAGGAGTTTGAGTATGAAATTTAGATTGCGCAACTTATTTACTTTAAAAAAGGTACTCCTGATAAGGCTCGATTACTCTCATGGTTTTCGCTAAATTTCTGTTTTAATAATTTAGAGTGTATATAGGTTTCACAAAAATATTTATTTACAACATAATCAAAATAGAGATTTTACAAAAATTGTTTAAAATGTTCACCATTTTCACGCATACAAAGATTTATACGTCGAAGAAAATTAAAATGTATCCTTTCCATAACTTCTTTATCACTTCTAAGATTGTTTATTGCATCTTGAATACGTTGCCAGAGTTTTTCCTCATTTTCTACAGGTTCCCTGTAAACTATGGATTTCAGATGTCCCCATAAAAAGTAATCCATCGGTGTTAGGTTTGGGGAACGTGGTGGCCAGTTTACAGGTGCGTCATTACCTCTGCCTATCCATTTGTGTGGATATTGTTCATTCAAGTGGTTTCTAACATTTAAAGAAAAATGTGGTGGAGCTCCATCATGCATAAACCACATATCTCTCCGAAGTTGTAGAGGCAAATCTTCTAACAATTCTGGCAACGTATTTTGTAGAAAATCCAAATAATTTTCTGCAGTTAATCTTCGTGGAAGTATGACACAGGACCAACAATGAAATTACCAATTATTCCAGCCCACACATTAATTCTGAATTCGTGCTGAAAATGGTTTACCTTTATTGCATGCGGATTTTCAACGGCATGAACATGTTCATTATGGGTATTAGTTATACCTCTTCTTGTAAAACCCGCTTCATCGGTAAAGAGAACCTTCTTGACAAAGTTTGGATCTCTTTCTCTTTGCATATTAACAAATCGACAAAAACCCAAACGAATTTGAGGAACATGGACTAATAATTCTTGTACTGGCTTCTTATGGTATGGATATAGCAATTGTTATCTAAGCACTTTATGAACGACATCTTTACTTACTCCTAGTTCCCTTCCAATTCGTCTGGTGCTTAATTCTGGATCTTCTTCAACACGTTCTAAAATGTCTTCTTCAACTTCAGGAATCCTTACAAAACGTTCTCTTCCATTATCAACAGTGTTGGGAGCAAAGGAACCGGTCTCCCGAAGACGTTTCTCAACAGCAGCAAAAGTTGGGTGGCTAGGTACACGACGATTTGGAAACCTTTCAGAGTACACCCTAACACTCTCTCGAGCATTTCCTTCACAAAATCATAATGTCAGTAACATATCGGTATATTCTGCATTGGTATATTGTACAGCCATATTAATAAACCACGCATTTGTTTTTTTAATTATTGAGTCAGATAGAACACTTTCAATCGTTAACAAGAGATTAGGTGTTAAAACTTGACAATATTTTTATTTAGATGAAACTATGGAAACCAACAATAAATGTTTTTGTATACGTATTGCAGGCAAATAATTAATATTCCTCAAAAAATCGCACATGGCAAGAATCGAGTATTTTTGTTAAAAGTCTCGATTAGAGGTGTTGAAGAAGATATGAAAAAAGTACATTTTTATGTTTTTCATCGTATAAAATTTTGTCCGATAATAATACATAGGCGTAGAACTTGATTTTTTAAATAATTGCACCTTTAAAAATTCTACGCCAGTGGCAGAAAAGGAGTTTGAGTATGAAATTTGGATTGGGTACTCATTTACTACAAAAAAGTACCCTTGATAACACTCGATTTACTCTCATGGTTTTGACAAAGTTTGTATTTTAATATTTATTGTTTATGTTCTAAAATTACTAAAATGCAAATTTCGTCAAAACCATGAGAGTAATCGAGTCTTATCAAGAGTACATTTTTTAAAGTAAATGAGTTACGCAATCTAAATTTCATACTCAAACTCCTTTTCTTCCATTGGCGTAGAATTTTTAAAGGTGTAATTATTTAAAAAATCAAGTTCTACGCCTATGTATTATTATCGGACAAAATTTTAATACCATTTTTTTGCCACATAAAACTCTACCAATATACCAAATTTCAGCAAAATCGCATATGCCGTTTTAAATTTATATGGGAAAACCGATTTAAAAATTGTAACTTCAAGGCCCTCTGGAGCCCAAACGAAGCAACTTTGTACTAAGGTAATTTTACTTAAATCGACTTATTTTGGTCTAAGGAATATGTGGTATGTTTTTGTAAAGACCTTTTACAGACACCCTGTATAAGAATGGCGAGTGCATTAGAAAATACTGCAAGCACAAGTACGCGCAAACGACCTAGTAGACATAAAGCATTGTCTTTAGAAGAAAAAATATGGTACTTAATGTATTTAATAATCTTCGAAAAGTGTTTGTTTCACTTTCTGTGGATGAAATACAGTTTGGCAAATTTTTACAATTTAAAGACGACTTTTCCTTTTAGATATGAAAGCTAAACCAATTTTGATGTAAATTTTATAGTGATATAATTTTATCCAAAACAGTGTGATGTACGCAGCAGTCGAAGACACTACTAAGCTTGTAGAAGACAGGTGGAAAGAAGATCCCAATCGCTCCCTCAAACTCGTAAATTCCCACGTGGCTAGCGAAAAGAGTTAACAAGTGCATTAATGAGAAAGATAAATTATTAATTCTCGAAATTATTAATCGCAGTTTAAAATATGAGTTAAACATTTTATAATTTAAAAGATATGACAGATTTTGATGACAGGATGTATTTGATGTGACTATTCAATAAAATTGTTAATTAGTTTTTTTGTCTAATTTATGTAATATTAAAATATTCAATTGGGGAAATAAATAAAAAAATGCTTTTACCAGTTTTTTTTATACATTGCCAACAAAAAATATAAAAATTTCAATCGCAGATTGTTGTATTTCCTATAATTTGCCAAACACCCCTGATCTCTAAATACCGAATAACAGTGTTCAATTTTTTAAAATTATTAATTCGTCTGATTCAGGAAGTAATCGAAATTCAAATCGTTTAATGATAATAATATTGGACAGGGTGAGAAGCAGTTTATTTTCGTAATAGGTATTCGTATTTTTATCTGTGGCAGGAAGAACAAATCGGGCAGCGACTTCAGAAAAGTCCACTTTTAACTCTTTGTCGACGAGTTCAACGGACTCTGGTGGTGTACGAGCCCACAGAGAGAGGCGACCCTCTTATTGTGTCTATGTTTCCAACTGACGTGAGATTCTTAGTTGCAGTAAATTAAAAGGATTTTACATAAATGCACTACACTGAAATACTTTTTAAATCAATTTGAAAATAATAAACCACTATAAAAGGTAAAGTTCATTGCGCTGGAGATTTAGAGGCCCCCTTCATTGCTATTCGTTGTCAGTTTTTTTTAACAAAAACGCATACTATAATTATTAATGTTTGTTGTGAAAACCATACAATACATTTTTAAATACCAAAAATACAAGAAGAAAAACAAACGAAAAGAAGTCAATAAAATAACTCTTCCAATTATACAAAATATTACAGAAAATTCCAAACAACAGAACACAAAACAAAAACAAATAAACAAAAAACATATTTCAAAAAATACACCATTTTTTCACTTTTTTCTTGATATAGCATTAGCAAACTGCCATATATCACTATCACAATTCAGTTACTTCAGTTCGTCATTTTCTATATCCATCGTGGGTGTAGGCAAAGGAGTATAAATCAAAAATTTAGAAGCTGAGTAAATCTACAGTGTGTCCGAAATTGGTGATGCATTTTTAAGATCTCCGAAACTGTTAGAGATAAAAAAACAGTTGAATGGGGAAAGTTTTAGACAATTCTATTTTTAATTCAATGCCATTTAGTTTGAGATTTTTTCTCTTTTGGTTTTTGAGATATTTTGAAAAACTAAAATGACGCATTTCCGAAAATACCCTTTATTTTCTTTATTTATGAAAATTTCTAAAATCTGTAAAAACCTTCTGGGAGCAACTTTTTACGTAGAAAACGCATGTGTCGTCAGATTTTATTTGCAAAGTTTCGGTTTCTTGGAACCATCATCAACTTTGTTTTTTCATATAGACGCCATGTTGGATTTTTCCTGTTTTGAAAAGCCCCTTTTTTACCTTCCTACCGATGTATCACACTAAGTAAAAAAAAGTTAAGTTATGGGTTACAAAACCAAAAATTATGATTTTGTTTTTAATTTGGCAACGTCGCCCTATAAAACACTAACACTTAAGGAGATCCTATTACATTTAATCTCTAAACTACAATTAATAACAAAATATTCCCCTATGTGACAATTTTAACACAAGAAAGAAAGAAAAAAACATTTATTTGTCAACTGGCTTAATAGTAACTAAAATAAATGTCTAATCTAAAGTTAAAAATGCAACCTATTTGCTTCTATACTTTTCTGACATTTATTTGTCACGGATCTGGTAACACGATGAATTGTGTTATGGTTAACATTCGACATTAACATCCCGCGTATGCCGCTCGAGAACTTATCTGCTTTCTGGGGGATCAAATTCATAAATTTCATTTTTAACATGCCCCCACAAGTAAAAGTCTAATTGGGTGAGGTCTGGAGACCTCGCAGGCCACCTCACCGGGCCACTGTTGGATATTATTTTTTCATCAAATGTCTCAGAATCAGCGTTGCCAGAATATATTTTTGTAATGTACCAGATTTGTCTAAAAAATGTACCAGATTACATAAAAATGTACTAGATTGTATAAAACTACCAGATTTTTCTAATTGTGAAGTGTGGTCATTAAAGAGCAAAAAAAGTTTTATAGAGAACACGAACATAACAATTTTGAACAATATTTTATCTCTCGACAAATTTCTGACACTATTTTATCTCTCGAGCAATTTTTGAAAAAGATTTTAATAACTTATGGTACTATTTTATCTTTTGAACAGTTTTTAAACCTTTTTTTATCTCTTGAGCTATTTTTAAACAATATTTTATTTCTCGATAAATTCCTAACAGAATTCTACCTCTCGAGCAATTTTTAACAACTTTTTTATATCCTTCGAGCAATGTTTGTACAATATTTAATTTTTGAACAAGATTTTAACAATTTATAATACTATTTTATCTCTCGAACAATTTTTAAACCTTTTTTTATCTCTTGAGCTATTTTTAAACAATATTTTATCTATCGATAATTTTCTATTATTCTATCTCTCGAGCAATTTTTAACAACTTTTTTATCTCTTTAGCAAACTACACAATATTTATTTTAAACTTTCGACAAATTTATAACAATATTTTAACTCTCGATAAATTTTTAACAATGTTTTATGTCTCGAGCAATTTTTAACAACTCTTTTTCTTTCTAGCAATTTCTAATAGTATTTTATCGTTCGAGGAATTTTTAAATAATGTTTTATCTCTCGAGAAATTTCAAACAGTCTCGAGTTAATTTTGAACAATATTTTATTTCTCAACAGTATTTTATCCCTCGAGCAATTTTTGAACACGATTTTAATAATTTATAATACTTACTATTTATTCTCTCGAATAATTTTGAAATATTTTTTATCTCTCATTAAATTTCTAACAGTATTTTTATCCCTAGAGCAATTTTTGAATAATATTTTACCCGTCAAGCAATGTCTAATACTATTTTATCCTTCGACCTATTTTTAACACCATTTTTTACCTCTCAAGCTATTTTTGAACAATATTTGATCCCTCGTACAATTTTTGAACAATGTTTTATCTCTCGAGAAATGTCTATTTTATCTCTGAAGCAATTTTAAACAACTATTTTAATTTCTCAGGAAATTCTTGAACAATATATTTTACACTTAAAATGGAAAAATACGCTGAAAAAGTACTAAATTTTGCTTCGAATGTACTAGAGTACCAGATTCTCAGAGAATGTACTAGATCTACTACAATTGTACTAGACTGGCAACACTGCTCAGAATTATGGGAATTATGGGCGGAGCAGCCATCATGTTTAAACCATACGTTATGGAACTCGTTATCTGGAACAACTTCCCTAATGGCCGGCACTATTTCATTTTGCAACATTGCAAGGTATCTTTGTCCAGTCAATGTGTGGTCATAAATAAAGGGCCCAATTAGTCGGTTTCCTAATAAAATAAAATAATTTCTTCTTACGGCAGGAATATTAAAATAATTTAAAGGATAAAAGGAAGACGATAAATATTTTGCAAAACAAAGTATAAAATATCTTACCATACAGTCCGCATCAAACATTAAAGCCAAATCGAACTTGCAATCTACGCTGTTCCCGCAACTGAAGGTTTTTGGAAGCCCAGTGACATACGTTTCATCCGTCCACACAATGTTATTTTGGAAGTTCAAATTCTCTTGACATTTGCCCTGGTACTAATTGCAAAAAGTTACTCTTCTGTTAAAGTCACCCTCTCGAAGTCCTCGTACAATGGTGGGTTTAAACGGACGATAATGTTGTTTTTTTAAGACGTCATGAACTGTTGACTTAGCAATATCTAAATTTCTGCCAGCAATCCTTGTAGAGGACGTAGGATTTGTATGGCGCTCATATGAAAAAACAAATTTTTCATAAATTGTACTTTTATATAAATTTTTGCATTATTTTAGAAAATGAGTAATATCATTATGTAAGTTTTCTTTGGTATCATCTTTTTATATTTCTCGCATAAAATATTAATTTACTTCTTCTTTATCTAGGGTAACAAAACATCTAAGGGCTTCTTTGTAGCATTCAAATCTCTATAAAAGATCCTTACTAATATTTTTGCTTATAACATTAGAGATATCACTAATTTTACTCCAAATGACACGTTCAAGTCCACAGTTTCTAACGTTTTGCTTGTTACATTCATTCGTTCTAAAGTTTTTGTCAAAATCAATGTTAATAGAGCTGTTTCAAATGTATCAGTTTTGTTGTACAAAGCTTTGGCCTCATTTCTAACTGCTGATTTCTCTTTCTATTTATACTTAACTAAAAAAGAAAATGTTTGATAGTTTTGTTGTTTTTAAGTAAAGCGTTTACAGCATCAAACTTCAATCAATCTCTACAGAACATTTGCATCTTTCTTTTAGGAAATTCCACTTATAAGGAGAAGCAATAAAAAAACATGTAAATACTGCGAAAAGTGCTAGAATAATCAGTTGCTTCCAAACTGGATTCACATGAAACGTTTGCTGCAAGATCTAAAGAATGATTTGCATATGAACATAAATAGTTGATGACAATGCTCGTATTCGTACCTGATATATTTGCCGTATTATCATAGGTCTGTCCGCATTATCATAGGTCTGTCCTCGACTGTTTTCAATATCCAAGCCTAACTTTTCTAATTTATCTATAACTACGTCTGTTAAATACTTCGTGGTATGCCTCTGCAACTAAATAAAACCGAGGAATCTCTCACTATCGTATTGCCCTTTACATAAGTGAAAATAAAAGTAAACTGGTCTCGATGGTTGATAATGTCCGAAGTAAAGTCTACAATTATAGCACGAGTAACAATAAATAGCTTCAACCCTTGAGTCATATCGACCCTCAAAACACGTAGTGGCATACCTCATATTTTTTGGTTTTTTAGTAGAGGTATTTAAAGTTTTATAGTCACCTTACAGGTCTTTTAGAGTGATAAATAGAGCAAATATTGTAATTTTTTCTTTATAGATGAATACTGCAGGCTTAGTCAATGGATGTCAGCTAATAATTTCACGGTTGCTCAGCTCAAATTATGGAAAAAATCATTTTGAACGAGATACGTCACTTTGTGATTTTTTTTTCACTAGAAGGTTTTACTTACACCCCTGTGGTTGATTACGAATTAGGTAATGTTATGTTATGTTGAGAATGGGGTGTTAATACACTGCGACCTAAAAAATCTATTGTGCCCCCTTCTGTCGCCAATGAACTAAGGAAATGCCTCAATGCCTATAACGACCCTTCCAATACTATTATTTTAAGGAAGTGTAGGATTTGAAGTGAATTAGGTAATAAAAATATGCGAATTCGAAGAAAGAACATTATTTATGAGAAAAAAGTGAAATTCGTAAAAACAAAAGTAAAAACATAAAGTAACAATAAAGAAATAAATGTATCCCACAATAACTCAATCATTATTATCATTATGAGGAAGTTACTTATAAAAATTCTTGTGTTTTACTACTTTGATAACTGGGATTCTTCCTTTATTTAGGTCCATATACTTTTTTTGCTAATCTTGTTTGGTTTAAAATTTAAACAGTGAAATTATATGGTCTCTAAGTTTAGTCATAGAATGAATTGGAATAGGAGTGTATAAGCCTAGAACCAGGCATTCTGAAAGTTTGGATACGTATCTTCTAAGTGAAAATTCACATCATTGAGAAATGTATTTAGTCCATCATTGAAAGAAACTTTCGCAGATAAGAAATAATCAAAATGTCAAAATACCAAGCAGACATTAACGCGCGGAGCTTTGCGAAATCAGCTCAAAAATGGTTTGTAGATAGCTAGAAACTGAATAAACTAGTCTAGGACAATACCGTTACTCTTACTTAGGTCCTGGAACAGGGTAAAGGATTATGAGATTTTACAAGAAAAGGGGCTCAAACATTTTTTGTGGGACCTGAGCCGTTCTGACGTATCAGCAGCAACAAAATATTAGGAGGAATTGGGCAGTAGATGAACCGAGAAGTGGAACAAACAATATTTTTGGGTGAACATAAACAGGAAAGATTAGAAGCCTGTTTCTGCCTAAGCAAAAACAGGCTACGCGTTGTTACAGACATCTATACCGGGGATCGTCGACTCAAAGGACACCTTAGTAAACTAAGAGTGCAGATTCTGTGAGGAAGAGGATGAACCTCCTTTCACATTCTAACCGAATATGTAGTATTCAAGAATCCTAGGGTACTACATTTAGAAGTATATCAAGGAGAAAAGGGCGATTTATCTAATTTAAAGCCACTCCAAATTCTTCGCTTCCTTTAGAGGATAGGATTGGAAGGGTCGCTATAGATTACTACCTCGATGTACTAGCGACAGAAGGGGACACAACATATCTTTTAAGTGCATTAATACACCATACGCAACATAACATAACATCATTATGAGGAAGTGACTTATCAAAATAATTCTTGTGTTTTACTACTTTGACATAGGGGTTCTTCCTTGAGTTAGGACGATTAGGCCCATAAACTTGTTCTAGCTAATCCTTGGTTTAAGATTGAAACAGGATAGTTGGAAGTCTATAAATTTAGCTGGTATATCTTAAGGTTTATTAATATCCTTGAAGATTGACTAGTTTCGAAAAATAATGTATTGGGATTCAGCTTTCATACTTTGATCTCCATTATGTCACTCCATTTAGTATCTCTGCTTTGTAAGATCCGCAAGACATGGAAAACGTTTTAAAATCGTAAATTTATTAAATGTCAGTATATGTTGTAGTTATTGATACAAAATATAATTAAAAATGCGTGATTTTTGTAAAGAATCTATAAATTATGCAAATCCACTATGCAGGCTTGTTTCTTTAATAATGTATCAACATTGCTATATTCTAAATCCTAACATCTAAACGAAACGTCCAAGATTCAATAGGTTCCTTCGTTCGCATTTGGTGCAGTGTGCACCAGTGTAAATTACACCACCTTATTTACCTAGTTTACTTCCTTCTTACTCGTCATACACATGTCGAGTGTAATTCACTCCTTCTAAATAGCTGGTGGAGAAAATAATCACCAGTGTACGTGTACGGGATCATAACCACAATCCGTTTCGAATAAAGAACGAACGGAATTTGAAAAGTTACGTAACCGCGAGCTCCAGCTAGATGTTTAGTTTATTGTTCGGGTTAAGTGCGTGGCTCTTCCACTTGAATCGTCTTTAATCTCTGACACTTCATTGAAATTGATTTTTTATCGTTATGGCGGAATGGGCTGGTCAACCACTCTCGCAGCCTCATGTGACATACTTTAATGAAGCCAAAGAAGGTGGACTGTAACTTTTTGAATTACACGTATTACTACACACGCGTAAAATAAACGTATTTTGAAACAACGCCAAATAGTCTCGACGCCAGGGGCGGATTCAGGGAAGGGCAATGAAAATAAAAATCATAGACAAGAAATCTTTTGTTCAAGATATTTAGCAATTGTAATTAAATATAAAAGGATAATAATTAGCAAAATAGTATGGTTTCCAATTAGAAATTAATTAGTGAGATAATGTTATTTATGAGAGACTCGTTTCAGTTTTATAATGTTGAATTTTCTCAATAAAAAATAATGATATTTATGTAAACTGAACTGCACGATTTATTTAACTGATAATTTGAATTTTTAAGTAAGTTGTACGGGATGATTCTAAAATACTGATATTAAATTAAGTTGTTTTAGGGTGAGGGTAACCATTTATAAGTAGGGATAACCGACAAAGGCTATCCTAATATTGCTGCGTTTGAATATCCACATCAGATGCATTTGAGATGTTGCACATTTTTTATTTTTTATCACGTGATAGAGGATTAGATCTAAATGTAGATGTAATAAACAAACGCTCTAGGCTTTATTGGTCACGTGATAAAATGACAATGACAAATTAGAAGTATATATCTTTTAAATTTGACTTTTGAGTCTAGAAATCAACCTAAATTTAAAATCTAAACAAAAATTAAACAAACCAATCACTTTTATAGTCACGCTAGCATAAACAAAGAATAAATCAATAGGTAAACTTGGCTTCACAGAACACTTTCTGGCATAGAACGAACATCTCATTCACATCTCGGATAAACAAACGCAGATGTAGATGTAGTAGATGTGTCCGATGTGGATAAACAAACGCTCGACATGTAAAAAATGCATCGGATGTGGATATTCAAACGCAGCATATCCATAAACTATCAACTGTCATCTATGATCACACCATAGATTAAATAAGTAAGTCAGACGGATTCAGTAATAATCAGAGTGATAATCTTTGGAAACGTAGGCCCGCAATTATAAACAGATATCAGAGGGGCTGTTTTCAAACTCGAGAGAATTAATTTCTCTCAAGATAAATGTCATACGTTAACATAAAACAGTATTATTAGGGCTCTTAGGGCCAATATGAACTCACTGACTGTTTTTCTCGGTTTATTTAGAAATAATTAAAATTCTCCTAAAAATTTTAATCCTCGAGGCCTTTAAAAACAGCGTTTCCACATTGAATCACATACTTTGATTACTATACGGGGCAAGAGAGAGGTCCGACACGCCCAACATAGGGCGCGGCCATTTTGAACCCTATGACACAGTTTATAGCTAAAGAATCAGATCGCTCACTCTGCGTCGGCACTTTTTATCTCAATGTTTCAGTTTATACACTGTGCAACTCGGATAATACAATATATGACAACCGCCTATAATAAAACAGTAGTCTTCTGCGTATCCTGAATTTATATCCCTGGAGTGGATGTTATTTTGAAACTTTCAACTGGTCCGAGTGAGCTAACTGATTCTTTAGTAATAAACTGTGACTTCAAAAATAATATTCACTGACACTGACAGCAGCAAGCAAAATATCAGGTGCGTTTTAATCATCCGCTTCTGCTTCCGGAATTGTCGGTTTAGTCGTTTTAACCTGTCAGATTAAAATAAGAAAACCGACAATTCCGAAGCAGAAGCGGATGATTAAAACGCACCTATTAAAAATATTGCGCCAAGATGTAGGCAACACGTAATAAGGGTTCAAAATGGTGGAGTTTTCTATCTCCTTTTAAAAGGCACTCAGAAAGCTGCGCAGTGCGACCATTCTCCGTATAGTAAAAGAAAATCAAAGTATGTGCAGTGAATATTATTTTTGAAGTCACAGTTTATTGCTAAAGAATCAGTTAGCTCACTCGAACCAGTTGAAAGTTCCAAAATAACATCCACTCCAGGGATACAAATTCAGGATACGCAGAAGACTGCTGTTTTATTATAGGCGGTTGTCATATATTGTATTATTCGAGTTGCACAGTGTATAAACTGAAACATTGAGATCCAAAGTGCCGACGCAGAGTGAGCGATCTGATTCTTTAGCTGTAAACTGTGTCACAGGGTTCAAAATGGCCGCGCCCTATGTTGGGCGTGTCGGACCTCTCTCTTGCCTCGTATAGTAATCAAAGTATGTGGTAGCGTTGCCGCCAAGACAAGTTAGCCTGCCGATTGTTTCTTATGCCGTGACTACGGTATTCCCTTATTTTTGGAAAATACGGATACCTTATAATTGGAATACGGTCATTTACTCGTATATGAACGGGGCTATTCGGGACTATTCCGCAAACGTCATTCACATCCTAGGAAGGTGAAATGTGATTTCAAGCGGGTGATGAAATTTTTAAAGTAGGAATTTGAATAATAAAACTAGTTTAAAATAAGATCATAATTGATGGAGATAAAAAGTAATGTAAACAAGAAGAAGGAAAATATTTTCTTTTATGAGAAACCATCTAAATATTTTATTATTGCAAGAAGAACAATAATTTTAATAAGATCTGCCACTTTCACAAAATATTCTTAAATTAAAAATGTACTTTAAACTGTTTAAACCAGACGCTTAATGGATTCAGATCAGCCATCAGCGTTACCGTATAGAATGACTTTTGCGATAACACTAATTTTAGTTTGGACCTTAATCTCAATACGGTAAGGAATAAGGTTACCGTATTATTGAAGAGATTAGTGGCGATAACTCTCATTGCAGTCAGTTCTTGGCAAACAAAAAATCTCTTATCTTGTATATGCATCACACCGCGTTTTTTCGCGAAAATGTAGAGGTAGCCTGACTTAAATGTGGGATATTTTTCATAACACTTCCTTGTCGGCAGACCATTGAGCCTTTCCCATTTTGGCCGTGGCTCACGTTCCGAAGCGGTAGCTTATACTTACTTAATAATATATTTCCTAAGAAATCTGTCACTGCGATGTGAATCAATTTTGCCACTTTTACACTTACACTCTCCCCGGTACAGGTTAGCGATATATTCGGTGAGGTCTTCAGGAGGCAATAAACAGGAGACCATTTATATCCTTCGTCGCCAACACCTTTGGGTCTCGTGATCTTTGACTTTCTACTAAAAGTCGCGTCAGAAAGATTTATTTTAACTACTAGAAGAAATTTTTAATCGTCAAATCTATACAAATAAATAAATATTAAAAATAAACAATCAAGTTTTGAAACACCCTGTATAATAATGAATAATTGTATTGAATATATAGCACTATAGCATCAAATTCTGAATTAATTTAAATTTCATTCTAATTTTCTTTGTCATATAGACCCAATACGGACGTATTTTAATTAATTTGGACAAATTAAAAAGCTCCCATTACTAAATTTCTTTCGTGGAGTAAAAAATTACATAGGTACGTACTAATGTTTTTTTAGTTAGATTATTAGCAGTTTCAGATACGGAAATAGATAATATGAGAACAAACAATGTTATTATCGCCATGTATCCGAGTATGATGTTGGATGTAAAATTTAGAAGTAAAATTAGTAATGATTACATCATTACGGGGAGCGGTCCCCACCACCCACAAAGACGAATATTTCACATTAATTGTGTTCACGGTGGTCGTATAATCTTGCTTTGAAAATATTTTAACAAATTTTACGGATATCATATTACTCGCTATTAAATTTATGGTTAAATTGGAATACAGAAGTAATTTTATCCACTAAAGGAATTTTCTAGTCTTGAATACTTTTTCGTATATCTCTTAACTATTAAAATAATAAATGACTGGTTAAATATTTATAATAGGATTTTTGCCAAATATGAAGACAAAACAAAATATCAAAAGAGTGGAATACCATAATTATAATATACTTATACACTGCGAAAATTACACTGGTAAACACTGTTTTTTGTCACACGAACTAACTGTGATGATTTTTGTCCATGTTGGTGTACCCTCATTAACAAAATATAATAATTTTGTTTCAATCACGTCCAGTTTTTTTGTGACAGCTACATATTCATTTCTGACCTCATATACGTCTTTTTTTAAATAACTTCATTTAAACGACTGTATAACTATTGCATTCAACTAACTTACATCTTATATACGTTTGTTACATCGTAAGCATGCCACAAAAGTATTTAACAATCCCAACAGTTATGCGTGTGGAGAATTAACTTTTACATCTTAGCGTCGAAATTTCACATCATTTATTGAACAATGCTATTTAGATTATTTTGGATTTCCTGTGAGGAATCAAGATAAATCCTGGCTTCCACATAAATATTGTGTAACATGTGTGAGACTGCTATTAGGTTGGGCTAAACAAGAACCCAGATATATGCCATTTACTATACTAATGATTTGGACCGAACCAAAGGATCATGTTAGTGATTGTTATTTTTATTTGACTCAAACAAAAGGCATTATAAAAATGTTAGAAATTATCCTTTAGTGAACCCTGATGACATTCTTTTACCACCGTTGTACATAAAGCTCGGTCTGATAAATTTTTTTGTAAAAGCTATGCCTAAAGATGGCAGTGATTTGTGTATCTGAAAGAGAAATTCACCAGGGAATATTCATAGGTCCACAAATACTGATACTGATAAAGGATAAGAGCTTTGAAGAAAAACGGAATGATCAAGAAAATGTTTTGTGAACGTTGTCCAAAATTTTCTAGGAAACCATAAATCAGAAAATTTCAAATAATTAATAAATGAACTTATAATATCATATAAAGCTGTGGGGTGTAGTATGTCCTTAAATATACATATGCTGGACTCTCATATGGAATTCTTTTCGGCAAATTTGGGTATTGTGAGTGACGAATAAGGCGAGAGGTTCCATCAGGACATTTCCTTAATGGAGAAACGCTATCAAGGGAAATGGAGTCTAGGAATGCGAGCAGATTATTGTTGGAGATTTAAAAAAGACCTTCCAGAAGCCAAATATTCACAAAAATCATAGGTATTTAATCTATTTCAAGCAATAATTTCTCTAAATGTAGTTGATGTTTGTACTTTTTACGAAAATATATGTTTTGATGTCAGAAGGAAACCTGACGTCAATTTTTTTTTATTCACATATTATTATTTGGTGGCCCTAATAGATTCAAAATTTGATATAAGTTTTCATGTGACAAAAAAAGTTAAAAGTTTGTTAACCAGTGTTATATAATAACTACTGACTGCCATATTTGATTTACATAAAAAGTATAAGTACAGCAGAAAATATTTAAGAAACTATCAAAACAACTTTATCTCCGGTGGACTTTAAGAGTGAGTTTGATTCAGGTAACAGATAAAAATTGGGAAGGAACTAAAAAGACTAAAAATTTACAAAAAAACAAACTGCAAAAACTATTAAAAGTATTGGACAATATCAAGGCAAAAGTGCGATTTCAGGGTGTAACTAAAGACAAATTTCATTTATAAAAATGCAGCATCGTGAAACAGCGAGGGGCTACTGTAAATCGGTTGCAATAAAAATAAAAAAATAAATAGCGAGTGACATACCTTCCCAACCGCCTTATAACAACAAACAACTACTTACAGGGCTATATGCTCAACAGAACGGTGGATTCCAGTATTACAAAACGTGTTCGTGACCGACTTTATCGATACAACCAGTGCTGCCAACCTGAAAATTCTAAAATCGGTAGATTCTTTCGTCAAAAATCGGTAGAAATCGGTAGAATTCGGTAGATTTGAAAAAACTGAGTCAAATTTGAAAAAGGAGGCAAATTGAAAAAGGAGGCAATTAAAAAAAAATTATTTAAAATAGAAAACAGACAATTTGAATTTTACAAAAAATAAAATGGGAAAAGTAATGCTTTTGGTGAATGTACAAAAAGAGAATAACACAAACACATTAAAAAATAGAAACCTTGGGACCTTGTTTATAAACAGATCTCAGCTGTCCGACTCAGCTGAGTCGTCCTTGAACGAAAATCGAAGTTCGGTTATATCGCGTGAATTTAGGGATGGATAGTAAAAAAATCCGTAAATCTACTTAACAGTTACAAATTTGCTACTATCCATCTTTAAATTCCAGTGTTACACCGGAACCACCTGGAACTTTAGAGAAGTTGTAACCCAACTTCGAGTTTCGGCCAAGGACAACTCACCCGAGTCCGACTCAGCTGAATTCTGATTATAAATAAGTAAAAAAGAGGCCATATAATGTTGTAGAAGAAATAAATAATTTATTCATAAAAAACTTATAATCCAACATCAACTAATCAGCTGCTGCCCCATTCTCATTAGTCATTCGAAATTTCCTTATAAAAATTTCAACACAAAACATGTCCAAAATCCCAAAAATAAAATTACTTGCAAGAAAGAGCAAGCGCTAACATATTAATTCTGAAGCAGTTCTCAATTTGGGCCAGAACCGAAGTTACTCTTCGAGAATGCTTATGGAACCATTTCCAAGAAAAACCAAAACACAGAACTTACAGGTTCAGAACTAGTTCTGGCGAAACCAAAACAGCGAATATCTACTGATCATTCTTTAAAGGTTCTGGAAGAGTTCTGGAACAGTTACTAAAGTCAACCAAAACAAAGCTTTTGTGAACGCTTATGAGATGGATGTTAAAAGTGTTGCATACCTTTTTGAGTATCAGTCTTCGAATCAGTTAATGAATTGTTAATAAAGAAAATAAATTTATTACAAATCTATTATAGAAAAAATAAAATAGTTTATAACTGAAGTTAGCTCACTCGGACCAAATGGATGTTCCAAAATAACTTCAATTCCAGGGATACAAATTCAGGATGCGCAGAAGATTGCTGTTTGAATATAGGCGGTTGTCATATATTGTATTAGGCATTCCAACGATCTGTCAAACAATACCTGCCAGTGGGAAGGTCTCGTATATCTAAGGGGGTAGCGACATAGTCTTGCATCTTGGACGCTATTTTTATTCGAAATATCAGTCGTCAATCCTGCCAGTTTTTAAAAAAATGTACAAGCAGTTTTTTTAATTAATATTTTTATAGTGTTCGATATAAAATATTTAAATGTTATCCATTATTCATGATTTTACGTACCTATTGTAGATAGAATACATCGTATGTCGCAACCGTCAGATCTACCAAACCTGCCCACTGGTAATTCATTTGTTTGGAATGCCTAATTAGGCATTCCAACGACCTGTCTATGGAAGGTAGAGGAAAGGAGAACAATCTCTGTATACAAAAAGTGTCCCTCAAAATGTATACAATTAAGATGGCGCTTCTGTGCCCAGGGGACGTCGACAGTCGATAATTCAGATCACACAATGACACCAATGATGTATATAGTAATAAATATTGCTCAATCATAAAAAACTAAAAACTACACCGTGAAAAGTGACTGATCGTAGAAGAGTAAGTGTTCTGTGATCGTAGATACATTTTGACAATACACGACAATAGTCAAATTTTATTGAAAAATAATAATATAAACAATAAATAATTCTTATATTAAAATGGCACGGAGGTCTCAATTTACTGCTTTCTGTCTGATTTCGTTATGAATGAGCAATCTATATGACTATATAGCATTGTATTTTGTCCCCTGGCTACACGAGCGCCATCTTAATTGTATACATTTTGGTGGCCACTTTTTAATATAAATATCCATATAAGATTGTCCTCCTTTTCTCTACCCTCCATAGACCTGTCCAAATGGCTACTAGTGGGTACTGACAGTTTAAATATGGCAACCCTGTTGTCATGTTGTCATTAACAGGGTCAATGATACATATATGTTATATATATTGCTCAAAGCTGGTCGTTTGCGAGCAGCCATATTGCCTGGCAAATATTTATTAATTTGAATCAGTTTAGCAAAAATGTGTTTTAAAACTAATTTTCAGCCTTTAGATATTTAAAAAATAATAATTGCTTATATTTTTACTTCAATGCATAAGCTTATATTTATTTTAAAAAATAGGGATGATCAATCTATGTAACTATCTATTTCACTCACCTTGTCAAATCACCAGGCCTACAGAGTTGCCATAACTTTGCCACATCATAACCTGTCAAAACCCACTGGTAGTCATTCAGTTTGGAATGCCTAATTGGTTATTAAGAGAGCCCACTGCAAATTTCGACCGTCATCTAATAACAAAATGAAATATGATTCAAAGGCATGTAAAAACATTGTACTTTACCAAATTGCACCTGTGCCAATTCCTATCCTGAGAAAAGTGGTTAAAAATTTATTTTATATTCAAAAAATCACATAAGATATGACAGTGGCAATTGTATTTTCCCTGAAAATTACAATCTTAATTCATTGTGAATCTAGCTTTTAAATTTAAAATATGAATATTTTTATCTACCTTTAAACTATGTTTGCATGTGAAAGGAAGAAGGATGGCATTACAATTCTTTTAAACCGTAAGCATAGTATTTTTTATATGGTTTTTATGGCAACCTGAAAAAATTAATCGCAACAAATTGACTCATATTTTTAATGATTTTTATCTACTAATCGTTAATAGATGTTTTTGTGCGATGTTAAGAAAAAGAAAAGGTTTCCCTTTAACCCTTTCCGACACTGCGTACACTGTAGTGTACACAAATTTCAAATGTTAGTAATAGACTGTATCCAACTAAATTTACTATTGGTCATGCGGTACACTGTAGTGTTGTATTTTACATTTCATCCAGAAGACGCCGCATCAAACCAAAACAATGCGCTCTATTGTTTTGGATAAGGCAATCATTTACACAACAGATTTAGTCACGTGTGCGTATAACCTTCAATTTCTGATACGTGTAATTTGAGTTTATTGTGTGTTTACTTGGTTGATTGATTTTTTTGTTAGTGGATTGTGATTTGGGGTAAGTACAGAATTATTGATTTCTTGGAAATTTCATAAGATTTTGATAGTATGGTGGTTTACAACTATGTACTTTACGTGTACATCATGACTGGGAGGTACTATTGGATAAAACCGTTAAATGAAAAAATATTATGTGACATTCTGAATGGAGATATAGACGAACTAGATATAGATGAGGATATTTTCTCCGAAGACCGTGAGATCCAAAGTAGGGGTAAGTGGAGAGTATTTTTGGTTGTTTGTTTTGTTTTTAGGAATAAATATGTGATGCTAATTTTATTTCTTTTTAGATGACAATGAAGCATTGGCAGTCGATAATTCTCAAGAACCAGAAGAAGTGGCGCTTATTGAACTGGTTTCTGAATTACATGGCAATAAATATCTATCAAAGCAAGAAATACCTACTTGCCAATCGGCAAAATACTTTGCAAGTGACTATCTTAAGTCACAAAATTTGACAGAAAAAGAAAAGATTTGTTGGATAAAAGGGATTTATAATATGTCAAGTAATGTACAGGTATATCAGGCTAAGAAAGAAGAAGTAATAAGTCTGCGTACTCCAATAGAGATTTTTTCTAAATATTTTACAGATGCCCTTTTTGATACCTGTGTAGAAAAAGCAAACTTGTATGCTGTTCGTACTTCTGTTCCTAACTTTCCTGTTACAACTGTGTCAGAAATAAAGATATTTTTAGGAATTCTCATGGTAATGGGTAATTTGAGTTATCTGAGGGTGCGAATGTATTGGGAGCCGAAATTTGCAATCCCTCTAATATCTGAAAATATGCAAGTAAACAGATTTTTTAAATTACGAAACGCGATGCATTACACTTCTGACGAGGAAAAAAAGCCAGAAGATCGGCTGTGGAAAATACGCCCTCTTTACAATGGGATAAGAGAAAGATGTAGGAAGTTGGAACCAGAAGAAATCTACAGTATTGACGAACAAATGGTTCCCTTCAAAGGTGCTGTGAACATTAAACAATATATCAAAAATAAACCAACAAAGTGAGGTATAAAGTTATTCCTATTGTATGGGGTAAGTGGAACAATATATGACTTTATTATCTACCAGGGTGCAAATACAGAACTGAAGACGGAGTATATGTTATTTGGTCAGTGTCCTGCTGTTGTAATGCATCTATCAGAAAAAGTACCTCCAGAGCACAACTTTTTTTGACAACCATTCCAGCTCTTATTGGTTGTTTGAATGGTTATCAAAAAAAACAATATATGCTGCTAATACCGTTCGAGTAGATCGCTTTTTCAAGCCTCCGTTCACTATGTGCCATGAGAATAAAAAGAAACTTGAGAGGGGTTTTGTCGAGAACATTATCTGCAGGAAATTTGGTGTTATACTGACCAAATGGATTGATAGTAGTGTTGTTACTCTCGGTTCCAATTTCGTTGGAATAAGTTCTCCTGATGTATGTAAGACATGGGATAAAAAACAAAAAGAGTACATTGAACTGACGCGCCCAAAAGTAGTTGCTCTTTATAAAAATGGGATGGGAGGTGCTGACAAGTGCGACTTTCTTATTTCTTTGTACAGATCCTTTATAAGAACAAAGAAATGGACTGTTCGATTAATATCTCATGCCATATGGCTGTTACTAACAGCTGCTTGGAATATAAAAAGCAAGCGGAATATCTTAAAATACCTGAGAAGAGTATCATGGATCTTATACATTTCCGACAAAATGTTGCCGAAGGACTTATTTTGGCAGGAAAAAATGCCGAACAAAAAGCGAGGAAGACCATCTTCAGCAGGCCCTCTAGATAGTCTTGCAAGTAACTCAGCAGGCCTTTCTGGTGTGGCAAAAAAGCAATGTCGTCCAGTGGAAGATATTCGGTATGACAATATTGGTCATTTTCCTTAAGTTCTGCGACAATATTGGTCGTTGTAAAAGCAAGAAGTGTATGTCAAGAACATATATTCAGTGCACAAAATGTGATGTCTCTTTATGTGTTTCCAGAAATCACAATTGTTTTGTAGATTTTCATCAAAAATAAATAGTTTTTGTCAATTACACTGTTCCTTATAGAATTTTTTTTTATTTATATACGTCTATCCGTCACCATGTATACTATAGTGTACATTACATAACTTTAACTTTATAACTTTAACGATATATATCAAGATAGAAGAAGGTTTAGTGCGGTGAAAAAATATAAAAGATAAAAGGATTATTGGGCAAATACCGCAAAAAAATAAAAAAAAAAATGCCTAAAGGCAAACCGTAGACACGTCTCTACGGTTTGCCTTTAGGCATTTTTTTTTAAATTTTTTTGCGGTATTTGCCCAATAATCCTTTTATCTTTTATATATCAAAATATATTTGAATATGTTATTTTCTGGAAAACTTTAAAGGCAAACAAAATTAGCGCTGTCATGCCTTATGTGATTTTTTTAATGCAAAATCATTTTTTTTAACCACTTTGCTCTGGATTGCACAGAGGCCATTTGGTAAAGTACAATGTTTTTACATGCTTTTGGAGTATATTTCATTTCTTTATCAGATGACGGTAAAAATTTGCAGTGGGCTATTACGATTTGATTCTGTATGTGCCAGGGATACAACATTGAGATCAAAAGTGCCGAGGTAGAGTGAGCGAACTGATTCTTTAGTTATAAACTATGGTATAACTAATTGAAAAAAATCAAATCCTGGTAGATGAGGTCCCGTAATACGCTAGTTCGCTTTGATGTCATTTTGGTTCCACTGACATTTAATTCTAACCAAACGTTTAACAAAAAAATCAATAAATTTGACATATACGTTTTTACTGATTTTAGTTTTTTTCTAAATATTACAGGTTCAAAAAAAATAGTTTAAAGATATGTAATTGGTAACTAAACGATTGTATATTTGATGCATGTTATCTACTTACTTTAGGAATATATTTATAAAAGTGAAAAAACGATATAATTTAGGTAAACAAAACGAACAAAAGGCACTCAAAAATCTACTGTCACTTTAATTGTAAATGGAATCATAATTACATCATCACTGAACTAACATATTCGGTAGATAAATTCCTAAATCGGTCGATCTACCGAAAAATCGGAAAGGTAGGCAACACTGGATAAAACAAACCCTTGGATTTGGCATTTAAGGAGCTAACATTCCACGACCGGTTTCGCCCTATCTGAAGCTCATCTGGTGAGATATAGTTAGTTCTAGTAGAATCTCTAATCTTCTCTGAAGATAATTTTACTACTCGAAATATACATGAAAGTTTGTTACAAACTAAATAAGGTGCGAACAGTCACGCCATCTTCACTTAAATGCCGGCGATAGTTTTAGTTATCTACTAAGAATAAAAAATAAAAATAAATGGCGAGTGGCATACCTCCAGAATCTCTCCGGCCACCTTATAACAATAAACAACTACTTCTAGGGATATATGCTCAACAGGACGTTGGATTACAGTGCTATAGAACGTGAACGAGACAGACCTTATAAACTTCTCAACTGAATAATTGCCAAATCCAAGTAATTTTGTATTATCTTCTTCTTCTTCTTCTTCTTCTTCTTCTTCTTCTTCTTCTTCTTCTTCTTCTTCTTCTTCTTCTTCTTCTTCTTCTTCTTCTTCTTCTTCTTCTTCTTCTTCTTCTTCTTCTTCTTCTTCTTCTTCTTCTTCTTCTTCTTCTTCTTCTTCTTCTTCTTCTTCTTCTTCTTCTTCTTCTTCTTCTTCTTCTTCTTCTTCTTCTTCTTCTTCTTCTTCTTCTTCTTCTTCTTCTTCTTCTTCTTCTTCTTCTTCTTCTTCTTCTTCTTCTTCTTCTTCTTCTTCTTCTTCTTCTTCTTCTTCTTCTTCTTCTTCTTCTTCTTCTTCTTCTTCTTCTTCTTCTTCTTCTTTAGACACCTCCCGGCAACTTGTCAAGCAGCAGGCTTTCGACTAGCTGAGTATCACTTTTCTGAATTAAATCCAAACTTACACTTTAAAATAAGAATTGTACATTTGTACATTAAACTTTCGTTGCAATGGTTCTATTTGCCTACAGCTCAATATCTCTAAATAAGTTTTGTATAGCGATTGCTTATCATCTTCAGCTGTTCCTAATACTTTTTTAAGGAAAATATCTTCAGGGCCGAATTTAGGTGATGGCAATAGGGGCTGAAGTCCCGGGGGCTCTACAAGAGAGGGGTCTCCACCATATATTTTTTTCTGTAAAATTTGCTAACGAATAGTTATCAAAATTTAAAATTAATCTCTCATTATAAAGAAGAAAAATTAGCACGAAAAATAATGCAAATTATTGAATATATACGTATCCTGGACACAGTTTATTGCTAAAGTATCAGTTAGCTCACTCGGACCAGTTGAATGATCCAAAATAACATGCACTCCAGGGATACAAATTCAGGATGCGCAGAAGACTGCTGTTTGAATATAAGCGGTTGTCATGTATTGTATTGATTATGATTTGATTCTGTATGCGCCAGGGATACAAATCCGAGTTGCGTAGTGTATAAACTGGAACATTGAGATCAAAAGTGACGACGAAGAGTGAGCGAACTGATTCTTTAGATATAAACTGTGTCCTGGATATCAAATAACTAAAGGAAAAATTAAAAAGGACCAAATCAATTGAATTAGTAATATGATATTGTGTAAAAGCAAAGCAGATTGCACTTCTGTAGTGCATAGTTCCGAAGATCTGAAGGAATAGATTCATTAGGGTTAACACTTACTTTTAAGGCTCTTAAGCATACTTAAGTAGAAATGTTAACAAAGAGAAATTGTTGGTTGGCAGAAACAAATACAAAAATTACTTTCATGAGGATTTTTTAAAACTTTTCAGAACGAATTTCAGACATAGTTAATTAAAACTCAATAAATTCTCTATGCATGTGCAGTACAGACGTTAATAATTATTGAATTATTGATAAAAAAAAAGTGTTTATCCTCTTTGAAAGAAAAAATTGGGTGCCTTCCAGTTCTTCGTTGGCTTCCATATCTTTAAATCAAGCCCTGAATAAACATTTAAAAAAATCAAGAATATCTGAAGATATTGCTAATAATAGATTTTTCTACACTCACATGTATATTAGGCTACAAAACAAAAAAGTAGGCTATTCCGTTCAACTGAACGAATATATTTCATATCCATTTTAGGGTCCGATTATAATAAGACATCAATTGGCGGAATTTAGTGGCGTGTTAATATTATAAAAAATAATATTTTTAAATCAAATAATTAACATATTCTTTATTTATTAATAATTATAGATGATATATATTGGAAATTCGAAATAATAGTTATTGTAATCGGTCGCTATCTAGTAATAGCACTGTACAAATGAAATCCACCAAGCACAGTTAATATTTTGACCACCTAGTTAAAAAAAAAATATATTATTTTAAATAAGTGACAATTCCGTCAAAGTTATTGTTAGTATATTTTTTATTTATTGGGAATATACTTTTAATTTTAAATGTCATTCTTGAGAAAAATGGACAAATAATACAATTTTACAAGATATAGTCTGTATTTACAAATAAATCATACATTTTAATAAAACTATATGAAACGAGTATTAAAACTGAAATGTAATGTGTGTTGATAGAGCTGAGAGTAGCGTGTTGAGCTGTCACGTGAAAGGTCCCGGGTCTAAATCCAGGACTGGAGACTAATTAAATAAAATATTTTTTTTTGAATATTTTTATTTTATAAAGTCGTAAAAGTCATACATAATTTTAAATGAATTATTTTATCCTAATAACCTAAAATAATTTTTAAAATTTATAGAATTTCGTAGAGGATAGTAGAAAACATATACTGTACAACTTGAGTATGTTTTCCGTATATAGCTATAACCCAGATAGCACAGGATGTCCTAAGGACATGTCCATTTATCGTCTGTACGTCCAGGATCAATTCTGGACGTTTTAAGTATGTCCAGTTTAGTAAATCCTCGGGACGTCAAGGAATAGATATCCGTAGAAAGGCAATTTTACGTGCTTTATTTTATTTCCATGGATTCACATTGTAATATTATTTTGTTATATTATACTGGGTGTTCAAATTAAAGTGTTACTGCTAAATACCGCCTTTTATAAAAAAAAAAACGTTTTAGGCGAAAGTTTTATAGTTTTGTGGGGAAATTTTTTGGCTAAAATCGTTTTTTATAGCTAACCATATGGCCAACTTTTTTTTCACCTAGCAAAATTTTCAAGTAGCTGTTACTCAAAAAGTAAAGGTTCAATAAACAAAATATTTCCATTAAAAGTTTCTTATTTTTTTATGTACTTTAAGAATATGTAAAAAATGGGATTCCCATTTAAAAAAACAAAGTTCACCTCGATATGGCCATGTTATGGTCAGCTATAAAAAAATGAATTTAGCCAAAATGTTTCCCCCAAAAAACTATAAAACTTTTGTCTGAAACTTTTTTCTAAAATGCATATTTTCGGCGGTATTTAACTGTAACACATTAATTTGAACACCCAGTATAAACAACATATATAATGAGATAATATAAATAATTATTATAGATGGCATTGTCCCAATATCCAATTGAATGAAGGCCAAATAGGAAAAAAAAACGAAGAAGGTCATTAGAAGAAAGGGACATTGTTGACAAGTGACATTTTATTATTATTTATTTAGATTCAAGCACTGAAATATTCTCAGGGCTCAGGTTTTATAAAAAAAAAAGAGAAAAAAACATAGTGTTCAATGTTCATGATTCGATGGTATGTACATATTATACGAGTACAAGTTCTATCATTCCGCCATTTGATTGTGATTTGACTCTGTGAGTTTGTGGTTGAATAATATTAATTTTTTGCAGTTTGTACTATTTTTACCTCTGAGAAAGGTGGAAGTTTCCCAGTGAATACTACAAAGCTAAAAGGTTAGTGAATTCATAATGTTCAGCAGGGCAAACTTAAACAAACAGATTGGATTTTCATAATGATCTGTCTTTCATTTTGAATAAGCGATTAAATTATTTTCAGGTTCAGTCAAGAAGGCAAATATGTCCAAATCAAGAAAAAAAAACTGAACTGCTGTCAATCCAGGCATGGTTGAAAAAGAGAAAGTAAAGGAGATACGAGATGAATTTGACGAAAAAGCTTTAATAATTTTATTATTATTTTTATTCATAAATAATAATTTTTTGAACTTATTCATTATTTTCATTAATTTCCTTAAATATCCTGTTTTTTTTTTTTTTTTTTTTTTTTTTTTTTTTTTTTTTTTTTTTTTTTTTTTTTAATTTGGTGTTATCGGCGTCGACTACCACGGCCATTAGCCTCGTGTTCTGTGTAGGCTTTGTTACTGTTTCCCAGCGCCACTTTAGGAACAGCACTGTTAATTAGAACCCAACAGTGAATGGTTGAGTGGGGAATCCTACCTATGCATTAGAATTAATATTTAATTTTTTAACTAAATAAAAATTCCTGCCACCGGTGGGATTCGATCCTGAGACCTTCCGAATTCCTCATTTGAGCTTTTGACAATGTCCATGGAATGTTCTTAAATGAACGGTCTTAAAACATCCTGATTATTAACAATGGACGTTCCAAAGACGTCCATAAGACGTCCACGTCCGTGAAATGGATGTTTTAAGGATGTCCTGAATGTCCAAGCAGAACGTTTTTAGTACGTCCATAAGACGTATATGTGCTATCTGGGAAGATCCACTCTTGTTGTACAAACTACTATACAACTAACTAAAAAATTATAAAGATTGTACTTTACTACTAATATTATCTATTACATTTTTAACAATGCAATAATCAACAATCACTGACTTCCTTAGGAAATAATATTGTTTTTCAGTTGTCATAACAACCTGAAAATATTGTGTTAATGTAAATGTGTATATACTTGAAATAATTACCAAAACCGACTAAGTAATCGGGCTTTCATTTTAGTAGAATCTGACCAGCTAAAAGAAGACCGAAGATTTAATTAAACAATTTGCAAAAATTAAAGCACGAAAACCTCAATTCACTTATAGCGGAGTAAAACTTGAAAGTAAAGACGCTTAGTTTTTGAGAAAAAAAACCGGCGTAGAACCAAACCAGACTTAGTGCAATTCTTTAATAAGGTAATCGAGTACACGAAATCATTTTTGACATTTTTTGGTGGTCGAGCACTATTTTATTTCGAGAAAACTCAAAACAAGTCGATTTTTTATAAAACATGTTTTTTAACGTCTCCACCGCTATATCTCGGAAAATAATCGTGCTATCGAGGTATTTTTTTTACATATTAAAGTAGACACAATAGCGCTTTGAACAATACCTCACTTAGATCCAAAAAAAATTTGTTGTGTTAACAACAAATTGAAGCCAATAGTTGAAAAAAGTTTTTAGAATAAAAACTTTTTATGTGTCGGTTATAGTATCGAGTCTTAAACGAGCCAAAATCATATTCTTGCGCGCTCGGCTCCGGCCTGCGAGTGCGACCGGCGGACCTAATTAGTAGTATATTAAACATTTTTAATTAAATTAAACTAAAAAAGTAAGAATAAAGTAAGTTTTATCGTTGACATATTTATTATTTAAATGCTACATTAATAGCACTCTAATCTAATCTAATCTTTAATACTGTTGTTGCAGGAACGACATTTACACTCGTTACAACATTTTAGGCCTTTTTTAACACAAGTGCATTTTCGATTGTCACAGATGATTTTCAAAATCTCTATTTCTTTCACCACTTAGCATTCTCCAAAATAAATCGATTGTCTCCAAAAAAAAGTGCCAATATTTAAATGTTTTTGATGAACCGCAACCCACGTTTACAAATTCTGCTACAACTTTGTTGTGATTTTCAAGAAGGTAAAAAAGATCTTAGTTGCCTACTTCGTCAATTTTTGATTTTATTACTCTGTCCATTTCTTTTTTCAGCTCATCAGTAAAAAAATTTGTCCTTTATTTTCTTCGTATCATTTATTTATAGTGAAAACAATCGAGACATTGCACCGGCTGCTAATGTTAGGCTTCGAATAGCGCGATAGTACTGCTTTCCATCGAGCATTAGATCGACAAGAATCTAAGTAGGTCCACCATCAGCAAAAATGTAACCTATACTTGTAATAAATGCCATTGTTTGCCAGACAATTCTGGAGGTTTGTTCCACAGTATTTCGCGCGCCTTGGAATAAGTTGCCAAATCTGCGGTTATTACAATATGATCCTGATTCAGTTTTTCTGCTAACTGTACTAACCATAACATCGCGGTAAAGATTGTGTCAAATTCTGTTGGGGGAGAATTGAAGAAGAAATTGATGAAACTGGAATATTATTTTTATATATTTTGAACATCACTCCATCTCAGAAAAGAATACTTATTGAGTAGTTTCAACAATCGCCAAAATAAATTCATTTTTTTCTCGAGGAAGTACAGGACGGGGTTTAGACTTATTATATTTTTCAAGTCGCTGCAGACTTATCTCCGTTTCTTTTATGCTTAAAGCAAATTTAACTCCTTTAATTGGGTCCCTAATTAGTTGTATAGACTGAGCTATGACACGAACAGCTATTCCACTACATAAAAATATATGTAGCAAAGGTAGAGACTAAATAAAATTTAAATTACCTGTTTGAACCGATATCAGACTTTTTTCTTTTTAATAACGATCAATGTTATTAGAACTTGTGTAAGATTTACGACAGTCTGTATGATATTTTATTTTAATTTCGCCGTTTAAAATATCATTTTTTTTTTGACAAAATTTCTTTAGCAACATTGTCTTGTCTTTTTTTAGCACTTGGTATTAATGATAACAAACCTTGTATTCTAGGCCATTGTATCACAGATTTCTAACCATCCTGCACAATCTTCTTACAAATAATGCACTTTATTGTCTAACAAAAACGAAATAATTGCACACAACAAATAATGTACAACGTCAATCGCCTCTATTTTAGACTACGCGTCCTATATCCTGCTAGCAATTGCAATCCATTGACTTATTTAGCGAGCTACAAAAAAATCGCTGTTGCCAAACGATACACTTTAGGAAAAAAGTAATGGTTTTAAACTTTTATGATGCATAATCTTTATTTTCTTCGCTACATGTATATACAAATTTTCAAAAATAAAAAAGTTTGCCGATTGGTGAAAATTTTAATACATAGAATATATATTTTTACTTTATTTGATTTTTAGATAAATAAAAGTGGAAATTGTGTCTTTAAGTTGATACAAAAATAATTTCAGTGTCTTTATTAGTTTTAAAGATATTACGGTCGAAACAAAAAAATATAAATTCTTTTTTATTACAATTAATTAACTTTTTTTTTTATTTACAAAATGCGAGACCACAAAAAAATGTCGTCAAATACGATTTCATATACCCAGTGACATGCTCAAAAAAACCTATCAACCTATCATGTTTGACCTGGTTCTATGCCAGAAAAAAAAACGACACGATAGATTCACAAAATCGCTGCTCTATTAGCTAAAATATTAATAACAATACCTAATACTTGGATATTATATTAACCTTAACAGGTGACATGTTGCATTATTAAAATAATAGATTGTTTTGTTTTTATTTGACCTGTGATATACCGGGTGTTCAAATTAAAGTGTTACAGTCAAATACCGCCGAAAATGCATTTTAGAAAAAAATGTTTCAGACAAAAGTTTTATAGTTTTTTGGGGGAAACATTTTGGCTAAATTCATTTTTTTTTGTAGCTGACCATAATATGACCATATCGAGGTGGACTTTGTTTTTTTAAATGGGAATCCCATTTTTTTCTTACATATTCTTAAAGTACATAAAAAATAAGAAACTTTTGAGGAAAATATTGTTTTTATTGGACTTCTACTTTTTGAGTAACAGCTACTTGAAAATGTTGCTGCGCGAAAAAAAAGATAACCATATTATGGTTAGCTATAAAAAACGATTTTAGCCAAAAGTTTTTCCCCACAAAACTATAAAACTTTCGTCTGAAACGTTATTTTTTATAAAAAGCGGTATATAGCTGTAACGCTTTAAGTGAACACACGGTATAAACGAGCATTTTTTATGTTTTAAATATTTTTTTATTTCTTGTGCTTTTGTATTATATAATACATACAATGATAATACATTTGAAACTGAAATACAAAAATTGTGCCAGCGCCATATACTACTGCAACACTTTGTTCTTTCCAGGACTGTATGGTAAGTTTTGTACTTTGTACACTTCAAGTTAAAATATTAGTTAAACATTAGATTTTAAAATTTTTTTAAATTCCACCTTTATTCCAATTCATTTATAGGATAGATATGATAAGGTATTCAGTAATTTACAACATTTTATTGTCATGTAAAAACTTCGGTTCCATTTTTATGCCCGAAGTAGCAGAACGCTGTTGTGGATATTGATAGGAAATATTTTCATTGTTGAGTGGCGAGCTCAAACCATTTATTACATTAGCGTATGTTTCTGAACCGATACTAGAAATCGGCCGAGAATTTAACTGTAGATTTTGCAATTCCAACTGAGCCACAGTATTCATTATCTGAACTTTCGCATTAGCTTGAAATTGAGGCGTAAATTTACTGACTGTTGCAGCTATACTTTGGAAAAACAAAGAAACAGCAGAATCTTGCTGCGGCTGAGTAGTGTGGAATTCTTTGATGACTGATGTCCTCTCTTCGCGGCTTTTTTTGAATTCTTGTGACATGTGCTCGTTAGATAGACGTAATTTTTTTCTTCCTGGTGGATCTTTGCTTCCTTCTTTATTAGCATCGTTAGTCATATTTTTACTATTTTGAGAATCTATAAAGGATTCATTGGTTGTTTCTGAATTTACAACGGAAATGTTTTCTTGTAGTACTGTTTGCTCGAAAATTATTTTTGTGTCTTGAGTATCTTCGTCGAAATAGTCAACGCTACATGCAGTCCTGCAACAAAATATCAGTAAATAAATGCAGCATTTTATTACAATATATAGAGTGTCCCAATAGTGCGTAATTTTTCAATATTTCAATTTGTGTTATAGTCACGCAAAAAAGTTTCAAATAAAAGTTATATGGATTTGAAAAATACATGTTTTGGATATACAGGGTGTTGCGTTTTTGACTGGAAAATAAAAATGTAAGTATTTTAAATAGAACATCCTGCAATTTATTTTATTTTTAAAATAGTTTGGTCATACTGTATTAAACCCTAAAATATTTTAAAAAATATTACAGTGTTGCCAAGCAATTATTTTTTTAAAATTAGAGACTCCAAATTAAATTATCATAATTTAGGTAGGTTTACCTTTATTTTAAAGTTGTTTAATATACGGACTTATAAAATACTAACCTAACGAATAGTAGTGATAGAACTGGCTTATTTTATACAAAATGTTTTGAAACCTGTCTTAAATTTGGCCAATTTTAAGTTCAATTTAGTAAATTTTTTCAAATGCAACACTCTGTCTATTATTTTAGCATGAAATTCCTTATAAATTTGCCTATACAACGATACCAATATGTTAGCCAATAACACAGAGTGCGTAATTAATTGATAGCTATTTTATTATTAGAAATAAGAAATTTTTAATATAAAAGTTGTATGACCATATTTAACAATTATTCTTAATTATAAAGGGTGGTCCATAAACGAGATGCTAACCAAATCTACCCTGTAGGTAATTATACATATTTGATTGTTTTCACATCGTCAAACAATTTTAATTGAATTTACTCATTTGCTATGTTGTATATATGGTGTGTCAAAACGTGAGATTAGGATTTTCTCAATTTTTTAAAATGGAGTATTAATTAATTGTTGGTATAACATATAGGGTATTTCATTTAAAAAATCATTACTTCGCATTTTGATACACCCTATATATAAGATAGCAAATATTAAATCGTAGAGGTTATTCAACTGCTCGAATGTGGCCATTTTCATAGACGAAAATAAAATTCTCAAACTCAGTACCACACAAAATATTTTTTTTTTTTGAATAAAACTGGGTAAAGTTAACACAGACAACCGGTTTCGTCTAAAAAGCCATCATCATGCCTAAAATAGAAGGGGAAAAACATGATTTATATCAAAATTATATTGACAAATAATAATTAACCAAAATTCATAATCATATTATAGGCAGATGATTATCCACATGTAGAATAAAACTTATATAAAGTCAGATAGTGACATTAGTGTCCAATTTAGGTGCCCCATTTTCGCATACAAGCCTCGAAGAGGGTTTAAAAATACATAAATGTTGAGTAGAATAAAAAAAATTACGAGTGGCTCTTGGGGAAAACACATAGAAAATTATATTTTCCTTCTCATTGAAAGTAATTCATCTCAAGATTTGTCTGAATACTAATTTTTCACAATTTTTTGCTTAATATTTAATTTAAAATTTCAATGGCGTTTAAATCAACAATACAATGGAACATGAACGGCTATTTTAATAATCTGACCATGTTACAAATTATTATATCTGAACATTTCCCAGACATTCTATGCCTACAAAAAACTCATTTTAAAGATAATCAATACCATTAACTTAAAAATCTGATGTGTCCAACACATGACTTTCCTATCTAGTTATTATAGGCATTTTCCGGTTATTTTGTACAACCTATTGCAGCATCTCTATAAATGTTTAGAGGATAAACTAAATATATACATTTTCCACATACATCTACCTCGAAACATTTTTCTATAGATATTCATTGAAAACGAAAATACAGAAAAATTTAAATTTAGCACTTTTCCATTACGGTCCATTTTAGAAAAATCATATATAAACAAAAATTATAGAAATCGATATCGCAAACAACTTTTAGTTTAACAATTTTCATAAAAATCAGAATTTTGCACATTTTGTCAAATTTCTCGAATACGGACCATTTCAGGAAATTTTTACATAGAACAAAAATTATAGATAATAATATTAGAAGTAACTTTTATTTAAACAATTTTCTTCTCCAAACATAAATAACAGATATATTCCATAAAATATAAAAACGGCCTCCCATAAAGTACCCCCCCAGATGTTCCGACTTTGTCCAAAATCTAATCATTTCACGTCAGGCCGAAATAAACCTTAAGTTTAAAATTTAATGTTTTTTCCTTTATCCGTTTTTGAGTTTTCTTAAAATTTCGAAATTTACACATTTTCTCAAATATCTCGAATACGGTCCATTTTAGAGAAATTATGTATAGGACAAAAATTATAGAAAATTATATTACAAACAACTTTTATTTGAACAATTTTTATAAAAAATTATTTTTTTTACATTTTGTCAAATTTCTCGAATACGGACCATTTTAGGAAAATTTTGCATTAAACAAAAATTATAGACAATTATATTAGAAGTAACTTTTATTTGAAGAATTTTCTTCTCTAAACGTAAATAACAGATATATTCCATAAAATATAAAAATGACCACCTATAAAGTACCCCCCCAGATGTTCCGACTCTGCCCAAAATCTAATCAGCTCATTGGACGCTGAAACAAAGCTTAAGTTTAAAATTTGGTGTTTTTCTGTGTATCGGTTCATGAGTTATGCGTTATACAGACACACACACACACACACACACACACACACAGACACACAGACACACAGACACACACACACACACACACACACACACACACACACACACACACACACACACACACACACACACACACACACACACACACACAGAGACATCATCGCGAAAATAGTCAAAACGGATTCAGGGGACCTCAAAACGTAAAAATCCGTCAAAAACTCGAGGTCGAAAAAAATCATGATTCCTATACTTTCCTTATATCTGTATACAGATAGGAAAGTAAAAAAACATAGTTCACAGACAACACGCAAGTGGAGGTGTAGCCTAGAAGCAAGTCATATTCTAATAACATCCAATCTTAAAGCAGTAGCAGTAAAAACAGTAGGCCCAAATCCAATCCACATTTGTAACATTTATCTACCAGACGAACCAGTATAATTTAATGATGTTTGTAATCTTATCAATCAAATACCTTCACCTAAGATCATTCTGGGCGATTTTAATGGGCATAATATGGGGTTCTGAAACAAATGATAAGCGAGGACGCATTATAGCAAATATTATAAATCATTATAACTTTTAAAAACGATTCAGAGAAAAAGGAACTGCTGGTCTTCAACATGTACCTTAACTTGCCTCCGCCTCACGGTAGCAATTGGCAAAATCTGGCTGCCTTCATGTTGAAGACCAGCAGTTTCTTTTTCTCTGAATCGTTTGGAGTGTTTTGTTCCACATGGTTGGATGAACCTCTACTTCATTTGTTAAAATTTAACCACATTTTACACTGGGTTTACGAAATTCCGGTGTGGTTTTTATTTTCAATTATCCAAGCTGAAAGCTATGATGGAGACTTGGGACTGGTCTGTTGCTGTCCTTTTTTTAGTTTAGTTCACTTTTCATGCTTCTAAAGTTTTTGGCGAAGTCTCTGATGATGGCTTAATAGGCCGAAAGCGCTCAGACAAATTTTTACAGAGCTTTATTGAATAAAACTCAATTTTACACACTTTAAATCCTCTCGATTCATTTCTTACTACCCAGTGTGTACACACCACTCAACCTCTTCATTATAACTTTTGTTTAATAAACGATGGGAATGAAACTCAATTCAATTCGGCAACAGGTAACTCGTCCGCCATAGATTTAACCTTCTGTGATTCAACAGTGTCTCTATCGGTTACTTGAGAGGCTTTTCCACACTTGTATAATAGCGATCATTACCCATTACAACAGAAGTAATAACATATCTCCACTACCCAGAAGGAAGTTAAAATATGCAAACTGAGACAACGTTAGCGAAGCTGTCAATAATTCAATGGAACTATGTGCTTTAAGTAATGATATTAATACAGCTGTCAGCAGCTTTGAGAAAATCATAATCGAGCAAATTATTGGCAAAACCACTATAATCACTAGTCGTAATGCAGTTCCATGGTGGAATAAGAATTGTGAAACTGCTATCAAAGCAAGCAAGTATGCTTTCAATAGATATTAAAAAAATAGAACTTTAATAAATTTGTCAGAATTCAAAAGATTAAGAGCTATCTCAAGATATGTTACAAAACAAGCTAAAGAGGAATCTTGGTAACAGTACGTCTCTTCAATAAATAGTTCAATAGGTACAACCGAAGTTTGGGAAAATATACGAAAAATATCTGGTTTGAATTCATTTAATAAAATATCTGTCCTAGAATCTAATGGAATCATAAGTATTGTAGAAATCTTAGCAAATACTTACAAAAATAATTTCAGCGACGATAACTTTGATAAAACCTTCATTACTAAAAAGATTGCATACGAATCAGAAGCCTTTAAAATAAAAGAAAGTAATGAATCACTAAATACTCCTATGACCGAAGTAGAATATATCAGTTCTTTTTTTAAAACACTTACCTTTAAATGCTAAATAACATCTATTGAAAATATACAATAACATAAGGTCTCAACATGTCTTTCTAAAACAATGGTGCGAAGCAATTATAATTCCTTTGCTGAAACCAGACAAACCCAAATCTTGTGAAGAATCTTACAGACCCATATCTCTTACTTGCTCAATATGCAAGCTCCTTAAAAAAATAATCAACAGGCGATTGATTTGGATCCTCGAGAGTAGAAACGCACTTATTCCCGAGCAAAGCGGTTTTAGACAGAATAGGTCAACGATAGACAATATTTTAGAACTTGAAAGTTTTATTCACGAAGCTTGTGCACTAGACCAGAAATATTGCGATTTTATTTAATATAAATAGGGCGTTCGACACCACATGGAGACGTTATATATTAAATACCTTGTCTGAACTCAATATTCAAGGACATTGTCTAGCATTTATTAAAAACTTTCTAAATAATAGAATTTTCAGAGTAAATTCAAACGGATGTCTCTCGGAAAGCAAGCCCCAAAACAATGGCACACCACAAGATCAGTTATAAGTACATCACTTTTTCTTGTCGCCCTCAACGGAATTCTGCAGAATCTGAAAAAACCGCTGAAAGCCCGACTATACGCGGATGACCTTGTAGTTTTTATTAAAGGCAAAAACTTAAATTCAATGCAATACTAATTAGAGAACTTCCTTACGCACCACGAGGAATGGTGTGATCATACTGGATTAATATTTTCCACATTAAAGACTCACTGTATGCTGTTCTCTAAAAAAGTTGAACCCACTGTTCCCTCATTTACCTTGCACGGACGTATTCTGGAAACTTTAGCAACAACAAAATTTCTTGGAATGTACTTTGATAGTAAGTTAAACTGGGGAGAGCATATTAATAACTTAGTAGTCGAATGTCAAAGTCGTCTTAATATACTAAAAACCGTCGCCAATAAAAAGTGGGAAGCTGATGGCGCAACTCTTATGCTATTATAAAAACCTTTAATCAGGTCACGTACTGATTATAGTGCAACTGCATACAATTCCTCTAACAGATCTAGATTAAACCAGTTAGAAACTATACTAAACGCAGCTTTTCGAATCATCTTAGGTGCCTTTAGAACCACACCTGTAAATAGCATACAATGGGAACCTCCATTAAGTCTAAGAAGGAAGCTTTTAAGTATTAATTATGCAGCCACTATGCTTACTAATCCATCAAATTCAACTTTTACATACACTTATACAAATAGATTAGAAGGCGTTTTCTCGCACAAACCAAGAGCACCGAAGCCTTTTTATGAAAGAGTCAGAAGATACTTTGAGGAAATCCAATTTTCACTATCAGAAATTGAAATATACATTATGAAACACACCATAGAAACCTGGCTAATTCCCATACTTAACACCAATCGTAACCTATCCAAATATGATAAGCATAATCCGACGATAATAAATTCCAGACTACATGAATTATTCTTCAACTTTGCGTTGATTATGAGCATATACACACAGATGCTTCTAAAAATTCTATAGGCGTTGGAGCAGCAGTAATTACATCATTCCACAAAATTTCTTTATAAACTGTCTCCACATACCAGCATCCTATCTGCAGAATTATACGCTATATACCGAGCTCTTATCCACATTAATAAAAGCCAATCGCAAACTCACAACAAATATACCCAGACAGCACACCAAATCCTTTGGATATCTACTGGACATCCCAATATCCACTGAATGTCCAGTCCATGGTGGATATCTATTTTATATCCATGAGATGTAATTTATAGACATGCAAATGTCCATAAATAATAGTAATTATATAACAAATTTTAAAAAAATTACGCCATTGTGGCTAATGGTACCGTTTAGATATTTAAAATTAATTTTTTTTAAGGTGTATTCAATATCCCATGAATATCCGCTAGATAAATAATATTTATTCTTGCCTGCGGGTACTTTGTTCATTCGTCAGCTTAAATGTAATACGTTATTTAATATAATAGCATGTTCATACTATAGTTTACTTTTTTAAATATATTTAGCCGGCTCATAATATTTGTCTTTGTTTTATCTAACTATACTTAATATAACAACAATAAAGAATAAGATTTATTTGTAAGATGCTTATATATTAGATAACGTGCGTTGTATTAAGTTTAAAACTCACTTCACATATTAAATGATATTTTGGTGGTTTTTTAGGTATGGTGTACAATATTTATTGGTAAAAATAAAATGTTGATACTCTTTCTATTCTACATGCTATACCTATTCTCGGTACCATCAAAAATAGTTAACACTAGAATAGTAAACTTTGTATGGGTGTATATACCAAAATTAGAAATACAGGGCGTTCCGATGTTATGCTGATTTTCTTCATATGGAACGTTTTTAGATTATGCAGTACATAGTTCCACAAAAATTTAATGAAGCATTAAATACGACACCCTATAGGCATGTAATTTTCGATATCTTAAATAAGTATATCAAATAATAGATATACACTGGATATGTTAAACATCTGTAGGATATATCCATTGGTTACTTATGAACACTAAAGATACCCATCAGATATTTTGCTGGATATCCATAGGATATCTTGTTTAACTTGGATATAGACAGACATTTGGATATCCATATTAGATTCACGGGATATCTATGATATCCTGTGGATATATGGGATATCCACAAAAGATATTCTGTGGATATCTCTAGGATTTGGTGTGTTGTCTGGGTATAATCCTCTCAGACTCACTTAATTCTTTATACTCAATCCAGCAACTATACTCCAAGCACCCAACTGTCCAAGACATCAAAACCGAGATCTTCATAGCCAACGACAGAGACAAGGAAATTGCCCTAATCTGGATACCCTCGGACATAGGTAGTGGTAAGTAGCTGATCAGTGCGCTCGCGAAGCAATAACAGCCGATAACTCTCAAAATATCCAAAAGATGTAAAGTGCGGATTTAAAAATTCATTTAAATTAACTTATAATTAATTTGTAGTAATCTCAGTGGAATCAGTAAGAGTCAAAATTAAGTGAAATCAAACCCACATATCAGAAGTGGTTGTGCTATCTCAACAAAAGAGAGAAGCAAGTGATGTCGCGTTTGCGCCTCGGTCACACAAGACTGACGCAAAATTATCTTATGAAAGGTGAACTAATCCCGATTTGCGAGGTTTGTGAAACGATTCTATCGGTTAAACATATTTTGACTAAATGGGTGCACTTCACTGTCCAGAGAACAGACTGCAACCTACCCAACAATTTATTAAATATACTAAAAGAAACAAATTGTTGTCATATTCTAAATACCTAAAAGATATTAATATTTATAACCAAATATAAATAATTGTTACATGCATAGACCGCTGTTGCTAATAACCTCGTATGCTTCATGCAACTTTTTTTTTCAAATAAAAAAAGGCTTTATCCGATTACTACGTCAGTTCAATTAAAATTCATTTTTAAAGTAAATTTACTAATAATTTATTGTGGCTAAATATGTTTTTGGTATTTAAATGTATTTATGTACGAATATGGCTCAAACCTCTGATAAATTTTAAATTTGTAAAATGATAAATGAAAACACCGGTTTACAACTTTTACAAATATTGATTTTCTTATTGCGCGGTTCTTAGATTTTACAACTCGTATGAAAACGATTGCATTACTACTGTTAAGAACATCGTAAACCTGCCTGCAATGTTCAATCAAATGCTTGTGTTTCTGCCGAAGACGCTTAGCGTTGGCTTCAGAAATTTTGTAAACAATCCTCTGATCTTTGGTTGGGATACCCTGAGTGTGTGTTATTGACTAACATGTTGGTATCGTTGGTTAGGAATTTTATGCTAAAATAATAAACCTAAATTATGGTAATTTAATTTGGGATCTGAATTATTCCCTAATCTCAAAAAAAATTAATTGCTTGGCAACATGGTAATATTCTTTAAAAATGTTCTAGGGTTGAATACGGTATTACCAAACCTTTCTAAAAATACAACTAAATACAGGGTTTTCTATTTAAAAAACATACATTTTTATTTGGCAGGCAAAAACGCAACACCCTGTATGTCCAAAAATGTTTTTAAAATATGTATTTTTCAAATCCATATAACTTTTATTTGAAACTTTTTTTGCGTGTCTATAACAGAAATTGAAATATTCAACAATTACGCACTAATGGGATATTTTTTCCACAATTACATATTATAAAAATAGCCCAACATCACACTAGTACAGATAAACTGTAAAATACATAATTTTTATTTTGAGGTACGTAAAAAAATTAAAAATGTAAATTTATATAAATTCTATATTAACTGAGGCACAAAGTATTTAAGCCATCGTATATTAATCAGATAAACATTTGTATTCGTTGTCAACATTATTAATATACAGTAAACAAAAAAAATAACGAATAAATTTATTTTTGTTTAAAAAAAAAATCATAAAATGCGCATGTTGTAAATATCATACTCGTAGGAAATAAGGACTATTCCTTGCTCGTTAAACAATATACTATTTCACACTTTTGTAATAAATGCCATTTTTCGTACTAGGTTTGTCAATAAACTATTTCTTACTCTTTCTCTTCGATTGCAGTATTTTCAAGGAACGATAAATGCCTATACTTTTGAAAAAAGTCGCCATCCATTTTTTGACATTCTGTCCCCATCGATTTCATTAATTCGTTCCTCTTTCTCTTATAGTAATCTCTAATATTTTTCCATCTCGTTCTGCAGTCGTTTTCTAAAACAATAGAATCTACATTACGTACTATTTCTGCTGTTTTTATTTGCTTATAATTTAATGCCTCTTGAGGTATTAGCCAAAAAGAAGTTGTTTTCCAGAGTGAATTAGTTACCTGTATTTTCTATTTTATTATAAATATCGCTTTTTTAAATGCAAAAAAATGTGTATTGTTTTAAAAATAAAATAAAAATTAAAATAAGTAATTTTAATGTAATATCGTTTATTATTAGAAAAATAATTTCTAAATGGGGTTAATTATTAAACAATTTTACATCCATTATTCAAACTTATAAATAATACACAGTCAACGGAAAAACAATTAAATTCGTTAATTATTTTACTACAAAAATGGACAGACAAAAATAAAGAGATATACTTATTTTATAGATTATACAAAAGCTGAATAAATAGAACAGAAGTGGTATTTGCACCCTAGCGTATTTTTTGAGCGTACTGATTTTGCAGATCGGTCAAGTCACTGGTATTTGCGCCGTTTGTATTAGGTAAAATATCTGCGATATATTTTTAATAATCTAAATGTTTTTTTTTTGTGGTAAATCTCTGAAAGCTCGCCTATTTTTGTTATAATTATAGTTCATCTTCAGGACGTACATTGGTTCATTTGTGCAGTGGACACAATTAAATTTCATAAAAACACATTATTTTATAATCACATAAATACCAAAAAATATAATTTTAATTTTAATATTTTTATTATTTTCATACATGTTAATCTCTATTTTTTGGTACGCCACTGCTCTTTGGCTGGTCGCGTTTCTGTCGGTGCACTAAACACGAGAGATTTCCGCAAATTCCTGTAGCTAAAAAGGTTAACAGATCCTTGAAATAAACAATGTGATCGCTTAATACCAAGCTATTTTGTGCATCGTACATAAACAAAGCGCGACGTCTCAAAGTAGGGCGGGGCTTACGAACCTTTCCTATTATTGAGATATAATAAAGGTGAGATACTAAAAGTGTCCTCATTTCTGCATTACACTTTTACGTCATGTGTCAAACTCGAGCTAGTGGAACTAGTCAGATTTGGTGAGAATCAATACTGTATAAAGTGCAATTACACCAATAATTGAATGAACATGGCCCAGATAGGCGAATGCAATTCTATAAGGAAATAATGGATGCCATTAATGGAAATAATATTATTAAGAAAAATAGAGTTCAAAACAAAATAAGATTAAATAAAGAATGACATATAATACTCATACACTGAGCATCATAAGTCTTACCCCCCTAACTAACGCGTTACTGGAGTCTTGTTAGGAAAATCGTCGAGACACGTCGATTTTTGATTTCTACAATGTACATTTTTGTATGAATAGTTTACCCTTAATTTCATCCCTTACTGGAGGGGAGCAACCCTTTCAAAAAATTTAAATGGTATGGGGTGGTGAGTGATAGCTCATTTGAAAGGGGTTTTTATTCTCTATTCAACCGTGTAAAAAATTTTAAAATTTTCTTCATTACGTGTTGATTTATTAATGTTTAAAAATAACAAAACATCACAAATAGGAAAGCAACTAAACTAACAGTGACCTTATCTAATGGCAAAAAGTCTTACTTCACGTCTGAACCAAAACCGATACCATGCAGGGCCGAATTTTAATTCTAAGGATGAGTGCGCTGCATTAATTTCCGTTATTCTGAAATAATACTTAGTCGAGAATTAATAAAGCAAATTTCATAATATTTTGCACGGTTGAATAGAGAATAATACCCCCTTTCAAATGAGCTATCACTCACCACCCCTTGCCATTTAAATTTTTCGAAAGGGTTGCTCCCCTCCAGTAAGGGATGAAATTAAGGGTAAACTATTCATACAAAAATGTACATTGTAGAAATCGAACATCGACGTGTCTCGGCGATTTTCCTAACAAGACTCCAGTAACGAGTTAGATAGGGGGGGGTAAGACTTATGATGCTCACTGTATATAAATGATAAAAATAACAAAACGTTAGTATCATTGAAAAACAAGATTATGTGCAACTCATGACTTTCCTGTGAATTTATCAAATATATCGGATCTAAATAAACATATTTTATCATTGCTAACGAAAGTACTGAAAAAATAAAATTTTGCATTTTTTCTCAAATGTTTCCATGGATACGGACCATAATTATATTATATTTATACATCCAGTATATCGTCAATATCATAATTCACTTTTTGCATCAACTAGCAGCTCCTTGCGGTAATACTGAGCATGCGTATAGAGTCGTTTGCTGACAATTCCGCGTCATTAAGCAGGGCCGGATTTATTTCCAATGTTAATATTATTTCTTGCTTTATTAGTTCGGAATTTTGACTTTCAAAAATATAGAGGGTGATCAACTTATACTCCGGAGTTTAATCTGTTGTTTTGAGAGATACGAACAAACGTTTTAGAAAACAACCCTAATTCTATTTTTCATGTCCTCTCTTAGAGTAGGTATTTTATACACCTCATGTTTCACATACCCCCACAGAAGAAAATCATCTTTTGTTAGATCTGGCTATCTAGCTGGCCACTCAATTGGTCCTTCTCTACCTATCCATTGTTCTGAAAATTGATCATCAAGTTGACCATGAATTACTGCATTATGATGTATTGGAGCCCTATCATGTAGATACCATATTTGCTGACGTATACGAAGAGGAACATTTTCAAAAAGTATAGGCTAAATAAACTTCACTATTAATTGTTTCCCTAAAAAAATATGGCCCAATTACATAATCACCAACAATACCACCCCAAACATTTAAAGACCATCTTGTTTGAGAAGTAGTAACTGTAGCATAAGAATTTTCTCTGGCACAATAGTGAAAATTATGTCTATTTAATAAACTATTATTATGGAATGTCGACTCATCTCCAAAAAATACATAACCAAAATAATCTCTTTGATCATGAATTTTTTTTGTGCCCAATTAAAAAAGTTTGTTCTTCGCGAAAAATCATCATTCAATAATTTCTGGTGTAACTGAATATGATGTGGGTACATCTTATTGTTTGATAGTATTTTTTGCACACTTCCATAGCTTATTTATGGTTCCCTGGAAATTACTTGTATACTCGTATTTGGATTATCCGTATCTGCTCATAATACAGTTAATTTTCTTCAGTAATAACGGATTTCGTTTTTTCCTTTTCTTCATATATGTGTCATTAAACCATTTCAATATATAGATATTATTCTTTCGATATTATAACAATATACTATGTACGATTAAATCGATCCATGACTTTTTCGAAATTTCTTTTTTTAGGTAATCGACGCTCTGGGAATCTTTCATGGTACACCCTTACTGCCAGCAAGCCTATTTTTATGACATTCTCCTAGTATCCAGATCATATCGACTAATTCCTCATTGGAAAAATTCATCATTCGCCAATTCCAATTATATACACAAACAACAAGAAGAACCGAATCAAAACTCAAATATTAATTGACAATTAGTTGACAAACATAACATTACTCAATACCTTCTGTCAAATACGGCAGTTATTTCCAACTATAAGAAACTTTCAGTGTTTGCCAAAAATATCTTTTTATTGTTAAAAATCGAAAAAACTATCCGACTGTAACATTTAGGTATAGGGAATGCTTAACAAAAGTAAAGTATTTTGTAAGTAGTTTATAAAAATGATATAACCGAAAAAATCGGGGTCGTGAGTTTTGGGTTACCCTGTATACAAAGTGAAAGATATCAAAAACATGATGAGTTGGTCTTACGGGTAATTTTAATCAATCTTAAAATGCAGATGTAAGTATACAAAGAAATTTATTAGTTATTTAACGACATTGTGTATTCATCGCCTTAATATAAGAGATCGTTGCAAGATTTTCCGACCACCGAATCTCTAATAAAACGAAAAACAAAAAACAAGATTTGAATTTCGTACAAAATTCAATGTTTGATTTTACAGTGTCAATTTGTTTATAGAGTTACAAAAAATATAAAATGTAATTCCATATATTTTAATAGAGCGTAATATACCCTTTTGGATTATTTTTGTTTTTTCCATATTTAGACATAAATATAGTTTTTCAAAACGGATTTAGGGGACCCCAAAACAAAAAGATTCGTTGAAATTTCAAAGTCAAATAAATCATGATTCCTATTCCTACCCTATTGGGTACATGAAAGTAAAAAGGGAAGGCACAGATAAACATGGAAGGATGTACTTAGAGATGCAGTGGAGAAAGAGGGAATATCATAGGAAGGGATCAAACAGTTGACAAAAGAAAAGAAGATTGAAACATGGAGTAATAAGATAATTAACTCAACTCTTTCAGCCTCACACTTACGAAGGCTCGTGAATAAGAAGATGAAAGATTTTGTGACATGCTTACCAATAAATTTGAGGTCATCAACAACAAAGAAATGGACTGGCTGGCCGCAAGTAAGCATTCCTAAAACGACACTACGAAGAAGATGTGAAAATAAAAACAAACGGATTAAAGGTTCTAGTAAAGGCTTGGGGCGCTGGTCTACTACTTTTTCGTCTGATATGGAAAAAGAGTTGGTGACATATGTACGAGATATGAAAGAAAGGTTCTACGGTATTATCATTATAGAACTTCGTCGCATAGCTTACTAATTTACCGAAATGAATAAATTGAAACATCATTCAAAACAAATTGCATGGTGGGACTGGCTATACGGTTTTTGTGAAAGAACTTTTGATATTTCGTTAATCCAGAACCTACTTCTTCAGCCAGAACTAGGGCCATCAACGAACCACAGGTAGCAATTTTTTTTCAATTCTAGAGGATACCATCCACAAATATAATATTCTACCTGAAAGAATTTTTAATATGGATGAGTCCGCCCTATTCACCGTTCAAAAACCACCGAAAATGTTTGCCACAAAGGGACGAAAACAAGTAGGTACAATAACAAGTGCTGAACGAGGGGCACACACAACGATGGTTTGCTGCATGAATCCGATAGGGCATTTTTATTCCACCAGCCCTTATCTTTGCACGAAAAAATGCAAAGATTACCCTCCAACTGGTACACTACAACTATGTCAAGATTCTGATTGGATGACTGGACCATTATTCGAAAAGTGGTTGGCACATTTCAAAAAATATACGGATTCATCCACGGAGAAAAAAGTTTTGCTGTTACTTGACGGCAACATAAGTCACAAATATCTAAATGCTTTGGAGTCTGCTAAGGCCAATGGCGTCATTATTTTTTGTACACCAGCCCATTGCTCCCACCGAATTCAGCCACTCGATGTGGCTTTTTTTACCTTTATCAACATATTATAATCAAGCATTCTCTAATTGGTCGAAAAGCAATCCAGGAAGGACCGTATCAGTATATCAAGCTGGCAGTTTATTTGCAGAAGCCTACGAAAAAGCTGCGGTAATGAAGAACGCAGTTAGTGGTTTTAAGAGTACAGGCATACATCCTTTAAACCTTAAGATATTCCCTGACTGCATGTTTGCTCCTGCGAAGGTAACTGACGTCGACATTCCAGAAGACTTACTTGAATATCAACCAGGTCCATCAAAGTTATAAAAACGTCTGCAATGCATCTGAAATATATCTACCATTGTCCAGTCTTCAAAAACGCTTTGAAAAAACATCCTTGCCCAAGCTAAATGAAAACTAGGTGACAAAAATGCCACAAATGATAATGAAGAGCATATTCCATTACAAAAAATTGGAGAACAAAAGAAAACGCAAGAGTCAGGAAACCACTATTTTAAATTCCACACCCAACTTAGACGAAATAAAGGACAAAGCCGAAGAAAAGAAAAAATAGAAGAAAGAAGATCTAAGAGACAAGTCAAAACAAAAATTAATTTCACAAAAGAGTTGTCTAAACTTTAAGATCCGTTTGTTGAGCAGGATGATGAAGACCAAGCAGTTTGTATTTATTGCAATGAACTCTATGTCTAAACCAAGATAAGTTTGGATTAGTTGTCAAATCTGTAAAAAATGGTGCTATACGGAATGCGCAGGAGTTGCTCAAAAAACAAAAATATGTACTTGTGAACTTTGCGGTTAGTTTTGTAAGTTTCACTATTTTTAATGTTTGATGTTTAATTATTAGTTTTAATATTTTGGTATTTTTAATACAATTTATAGTTTTTTTAATATATTTTGTTTATACTCTTGTACCTGCTTATTTAAAAAATACCTACATTTCCCTTATTTAAAAAGTATGAAATTTTATACTAATTTCCCTTATATGTTACTATTATTTAATTTAACTTACCTGTTCTTCCAAGAGTTTCGGCAATATTTTTCCATATATTATTTTTCGCAACTAAATCTTTGTAACTCTTCAATTGACAATTAAAAAGTGCGGGATGCTGCCTAACCAGATCAATTAGGTATTCATCCTCATTTCCGGAAAATTTCTGACTCATTTTTATAAGTCAACAAGAACTTTCTGACTGAATCGTTCCGCTGAAATATTTTCGAATTTTATTTTCGACCGAACGCAACCGACTACCACAACCGACAAAAATCGATCACCTAACGGCTTTAAAGGTATCTGATTTAGTTTGATTGAAACAGATATGAAGAGTAATTAAATTTAGATTAATTTAACGTTGTTTTCGTAAACAGTTTAGTGGTGTTTTTCCATGTTGTTCTCAAAACAAGTAACAGGTGAAATTAGTTTTAAATTGCTTGTTAAAAGCCAATAAATTGTTTATTTTGTGCGCTGAAAGTTTAAATTTCACAAAATATATGTATATGTTACAGTGATAGTTGGAGCTTCAGTAAATGCTAGCAATTATCCATTAGGAAATGTTATACATGAACTGAACTTTTATACTTTTACAAGTGAACCTTGGAAGAAGCCAATAAAAACAACATTTACTGACGGTAGCTAGTAAAAGCAATTTCATAGGTATTTGCAAACCTTTATTTAGGTTTGTTATGACAACAAAAAATGAAACACATCAGTTTTCTTTAAATATTAAACGAACATTAAATAAATAAATAAAACATGCATATTTTAAACATAAAACATTCATTATTACTACACCCAAGTGGTCAATACTTTTATAACAAAGTTCAGTTTTTGGGACATGTTATTTCAGAACAAGGGGTAGGAATAGACTCATCTCAAGTTGGGGCCATAGAGAAGTTCCCAGAACCTACTTGTAAAAAGGAACTATTGCAATGGCTGGAGATGGTAAATTTTGTGGGAGATCAACGTTGGATAACCTGGTAGCGATTGAGTCCAAAGTACATGAAGCTATGGCAAACCACCAACATTGTATAGCAATATTTTTTTATATAAAAAATGCCTATGATACGATATGGCGTCATGACATCTTAAAAACCCTTCATCAATGGTCAATTCTCGACAATCTTGCTATGTTTATCAACAATTTCTTGATTCAACGCACCTTTCAAGTTCGATTAGACGGCTTCCTATCAACGCAAAAAATTCAAGAGAATAGTATCCTGGAAGGTTCCAACTTAAGCATAATATTGCTTTAAAAAGCAATCAATAATATTACCCAGGATATCAGAATCCCAGTCAATGCAAGACTATATGCTGATGATCTCGTCATCTTCTTAAGTGGAACAAATATCAGTAGAATACATAGAACATTACAGGAAGCATTATATAACATCCAGACTGAGTCTGAAAAAACTGGTCTGCAATTTTCTATCCAAAACATCAAAGCTATGATTTTTTCACTAAAAAGTAATAACGATTTGCCACACCTAAATTTGTGTATGTGGATAGCATAAGATTTCTTGGAATGACATTTGATAAAAAACTTTCATGGAAAGAACATATAAAAAATCTTCGATTAAACTGTCAACAGGGTCTGAATTTAATGAGATCAGTAGCACACAAGTGCATTTTTTAAATTGCAGTTTTCAGTTCTAAATTCGACAGAACTATTGATAAAAAGTATTAGGAACTATAGAACTATAGCGGATGCCATAAGAACTCTGCCTAAAATATGAGATGCTAACTTCACACACACCAATTTTTTCTGTTTTCTGTATTTGTATAACAAAATAATGTTATGTGTGTTTGATCCTGATATAGGAACTTTTTAATAATACATTTTTTTTCTTGCCTTTCATTCAAAACTACATTTCTGGGTGTTTGGTCCCAATTTTAGAATCCATTTTATTTATCATTTACACCAGCAATTTTTCTGTTTAAATTTGTTTGAAATACACTCACCGACTTAAAATTCGATCCATTCAAAATAATGATTTATTTAAAAATGCTCTAACTTTTAAATGCGGAGGCTGATTTATTTGAAGTTTTTAGCAACTTTTAGATAAAATATTGCAGTTTTAAGATTATTATTCGGACATCTAAAAGTAATTTAATACTCGCCGGATATACAGGGGGAAAAGAAAACAATTTTTTCCTCTACTGTTGACACACCCTGTAGGTTAATTCTGCTAGTAGATCTACACACTATTAACTTTACCAAGAAGACCAATTTGTTTCCAACATTATGTTTTTTATTTACCCCGATATCTTAATTTATTTGTGAAATATGACGGTTTAAAGAAAATGCTACATTCTTTATTTTTTTATTCAGTTTTAGCAGAGTAATACATAATTTTATAAACAAATCAAACAACAAATAAACTAATAATTATTACAAATTAATAACGGGTATTTCCCCAAGGGCGCGAATAACTGCCTCAATGCGTCGTCGCATACCCTCTATTAGATGTCGAATCTCCATCTGGTCAATCTGATCTCATTCTTGGACCAAAGCATCTCTCAAAATTTAAATTACTTGGAGAAGGAACTCGGTTATGAACTCCTCTGCCCATCATGTCCTAGACGTGCTCAATTGGATTGAGGTCTGGGCTACGTGATGGGCAGTTCATCCTTTGAATTTCTGTTTCGTCCAAATATTGAGATATAATCCTCGCATTATGTGGTCGAGCATTGTCATACATAAACATGAATTCGTTTCCTATAAACAGTGCAAATGGAATTACATGTGGATCTAGCCCATCACGAATATATCGGTTAGCTGTCATTGCTCTGACGCCAACAATGACTAAATTAGTACGAGCTTCCATGCTTATGCCGCCCCAAACCATTACCGATCCTCCTTCATAACACTGACAGCCGTATGCATAGTCGATCGCCAGCGACTCGCCAGAGATTCATTTCTGCGTATCGCCAGCGATTCGCTGGCGATCCGCCGGCGAAAGCCCAAAAAGGTGGCGACTCGCCGTGATTGTCACCGGAATGTCATTTCACGCAAGTTTCTATTTTCTTTTATAGGGATTATCACCGGTATATCTTGCATTTTATTCATGATTCATTTCTTAAAACTCAAAAAATAATGAACGAATATCAAATTTTTCTCTACAAAAGAACATGAAAACTTGCGTGAAATGACATTCCGGTGACAATCTCCGGCGAGTCGCCAGCTTTTTGGGCTTTCGCCGGCGGATCGCCAGCGAATCGCTGGCGATACGCCGAAATGAATCTCTGGCGAGTCGCTGGCGATCGACTATGCATACGGCTGTGAGTCTTGCAGAAAAATTTGCTTGGTCAAACCTTTCGCCTCTTCTTCAGTATATTCTTTCACGGCCATCAGGAGAACGTAAACAAAACCTTGACTCGTCAGAAAATAAAATCTTACTCCAGTCATCGACATTCCAATGTTAATGCTGTATGGCAAATCGAAGACGTGCTGTTCTGTGATTCCTAAATAACTCCGGACCAGTTGCAGGTCTTCTGGATCGTAATCCATGGTTTCGTATTCGCCTTCGAATCGGTATTTCATTAACAGTTGACGTACTTCTTTTAAACGATTTCGAGCCATGACAGCAGTAGTATTTCTTTCTCGCAAAACATTTAATGTTACAAAACGATCATCTCGAACATTTGTAGCTCTCTGGACGCTACACCTTGTAACACCCAATATTCTAGAAGCATAATACTGAGACCTACCGTCTTGTACCAGAGCAACTGCTCGTGCTGCATCAGTAGGCGTTAAAACCATGATGTTATGCTGATAAAGAATATTTGTTATGCTGATAATTAAATTGCAATTGCCAAGTAACGAATATTTGACAGTTGTCATATCGTGAGTTGGCCATAGCACTCTGCTTATTTTGTAGTTTATTCTCTACCGTCATTTAAATTATGACCGTTTCTAAAATGTAGCATTTTCTTTAAACCGTCACATTTCACAAACAAATTAAGATATCGGGTTAAATAAGAAAACAAAGTGTTGGAAACAAATCAGTCTTCTTGATAAAGTTAATTGTGTGGAGATCTACTAGCAGAATTAACCTACAGGGTATATCAAAAAAAGAGGAAAAAATTGTTTTCTCTTCTCCCCTGTATATGCGGTGAGTACTAAATTACTTTGAAAAATAATCTTAAAACTACAATATTTTATCTAAAAGTTGCTAAAAACTTCAAATAAATCAGCCTCCGCATTTGAAAGTTGGAGCATTTTTAAATAAATCATTATTTTGAATGGATCGAATTTTAAGTCATTTTTATATGGTTAACTTATTTTTAAAATAAGGTATTACCAGTTTGCTGATTTCTTCTACAAAAGTATCCTTGCTTTATAGTTTTTAATTAATTAAATCTTTCATATCAGCTTTTTATGAGCTTTGCTGCAGAATTTATTATTTAAAACCTTTTTTTTTTGCTTTAGATATTGATCCTTTAGCCACACACAACATTTAAATATTTAATTAAATAATTAACCTAATTAAATGGAAATTTTATTTATTGAGATACATTCTACTATCAAGTTGTAAATTTCTTTATTCTCCGTTGCCAGTAAAACTTGAATGTTGGTGGGAAATTGTAAATTTAACTTATTTAGTTTGTCCATGAAGTTAGCAGTTCCTGGATTTATTTTACAATTATTTAAAACCTTAATGTGTCTGTAATATTTATGTACCTGTATTTTTTTAATTTTTAGTATTATCTAGTTGTTTTTAAATTCAAATTTTCTAGTTTGCAATAACGCCAACAAGAATGCCATGACTTCATATTTTTTTATTTATTAAAAAAAAAACACATATTTATGTTTTCATTATGTTATATTAAAAGTAAGAAATCTACAATAATTATTGTTAACCGACAGGGCATTTATAAGACACATAATCTCTACAACAATATTCCCTTCCAGCAGATAGATTTGTTCCGTGCCATTTGTCACTGTGGTTTTTCACGAATAGGTAAGCTCTCTCCTTGTAAACGTGTTCCCTCTCAACCGTGGCACAAATAATTTCATTGCTCTTCGGCAGGTGTTTGATGATCTGAAATAATAAAAAAAAAATGAATTAACAGTGTTTGAACAAGTGTGAAACATCGAATCTAGACAATCCGTCACTTCCCTTCAAGAGCGTTGAAGGGCAAAAGGTTCTAATTCGATAATTTTACTTTTAATTTTTTTGACACTTAGAAATACGTAAAGATTTTGCCAGTGAGTCAGCAAATACCGGAAATATAGGACAGAAAAGAAAGGATACGTAATGAAACAAAAAGAAACGCTATGTAGGAAGGAAAATAAGTGGAAACTTAAAAAAGAATAAAAGGGTTAGCAGCGGTTCTAAAAGACGAACTAGAAAAAGGAAGGCATGGAAGAAATTCACACATAAAACTATAATGATAGATAAAGAAGAATATGTCAGAACAAGTAAAGATGTGTATGAAATGCAAATGAGATAATATAATATAGTACACTAGTGAGAATAATCTGTTTTTTAAAAATTTTTTTTTTTGTAAAACATCATTTTTTTTCAGTTGGATTTGAAGAATTCCGCCCCATTTAAATATGCCATAATAATTTAACCTCGACTCAACAAGAGAATAATAAATTATTTTTAAATGACGAACATCTAGACATGTTTTAAGATATTTAAATTTTGGAAGAAGGCATCTTAAAGATCTAGCAATATCTTCGACATGTGCTTCCACTTAAGATACGAGTATAGTTTTATTCCTAAATAGTTAATTTTATTCACTGACCTAATATTTGCATTTTGATGGCTTTGAATCTAAAGAGGATTTATAACTACAAAAAAGAACAAAATGGGTTTTCTCAAATTAACAGTTAATTTCTCATGATTAAACCAGTCAATAATTTTATCTAAATCTCTTTCTGTTTTTATTTTTAGATCCTCCCAATTTTCAGCTATGTAAATAATGGCGGTGTCGTCAGCGAAACTAATTATGTTACTTTCAGTTTCAATACTGAAGAGGCTATTTATATAAAAACTAAACAATAGAGGACCTAGAACAGTGCCTTGTGGTACTCCATAATTAAGTGTTTTATATTCACTAAAGACATCATTCACTTCAACTATTTGTTTTTTGTTATTTACGTTACTAGCAATCAAATCAAGTGATGTCACTCGTATCCCTGCATCTCCCAAGGCATCTATCAACTGTTTATGACAAACGGTATCGAATGCCTTTGGGAGATCCAGAAATACATTGGCTTTGTTAATTGGGCAATTGCATCATTCGTAGATAAGCCTTCTTTAAAACCATATTGGCATTTGGATATTAATTATTGTTTATTGAAAAAAGTTGTAAAACGTATTTTTAAAGCTTTCTCAAAAATTTTAGTAAGTGTAGTTATTAAAGAGATTGGTCTATAATTGGAAAAATTATTCTATCACCTTTTTTGTAAATTGGTAATATAACTGCCACTTTAAAATGATTTGGACATTCACCAGTATTAAAAATGTGATTTATTAGATTAACTAATTGAGGGATAATTTCATTTTTTTTATTTTTTACTATTTCGGTTGTTAGACCATCTATTTCTGGTTTCTTTTTACTTTTTAAAGATTCTATAATTCTATTTGATTCTGCACCAGTAACCTGAGAGAGATAAAACGATTGTAAAATGGATTTATTTTTCGGTGAAGGTGTTTGGAGTCCCATAATTTTAGTAGCATACGTCTCTCCTACATCAGTGAAATGTTGGACAAATCCATTTGCAATGCTCTTGCTGTCCGTAATAGATGATCCATTTTGAGCAAACACTTCCTCTACGTTTTTAATATTTTCTTCTTGTTTCGACATGTTTACAATGTTCCAAAAATTTTTAGAATAGTTACTATTTTTTTTTATTTCATTCTTAAAATAATCTTTTTTTGCAGATTTTATTATTTTCGTTAACTGGTCTCTGTAGCTAAATAATTAATTTATTTTTTTAGGTTATTTGGGTCTTTCAAGTACTCTTTGTACAGAGTATTTTTTATATTTACGGACTTTATCAAACCTTTTGTAATTCCTTTTGTCTTTTTTGTTCACATTTCTTTATTTTTAACAAGGTAGTATTTTTATTTATAAATAGTTCTAGGGATTCTGTCACGATATCGCATTTTTCATTTACATTTTTCGAGTTATAATATTCTTCCCAATTTTTATTTTTTAAGTAGTTTTCAAGTACTTAAAATTGATTTGTATTTTAAAAAAATCTCTATTTTTCAAATATAATAATTTTAATGGCATACTTAAAAATGTCAATGGTTGCAGCTACAGTACAAATTTTAATAGGTTCGGATTTACATTTAAAAAAAATATGTTTATTAATCATAGATTCAAAATTAAATTCATACAGTATGTTATAAGATATTCAAAAACTACATCACTTCTATTATCTTCAATATTTAAGTTATTATTGCCTAAAAAAATATGAAATCCTATATCAAATCTACTGCGATACCTATATATTTAAATAAACGCATTTTTTTTGAATACCCTATCTGAAATTAGGAGTCATTTTGGTAACTTTTAGATTTCTATTTTTTAATGCATAATAAACGTATGTACAAATTTGTAATATAGAAAATACAATATTAGAATGTCTGCTGAAGCTTATCATCATTTTCTCTTTCTTTTTTTTTTGTAATTAATAAATCATTTTTTTCTTCAAGCGTATAATAATGTTTACATTATATCAAGGTACACGTGTTGTAGAAGTAGCCTATTTTTATACTAGTACAAATATTTTTCATTTTTGTACTAGTATAAAAAAGCATAAACCTAATATTAAATGGCTTATTATGAACGTTGCAATCAGGTAGGCTGGAACTGTCATTTTAATACTTATTTAATTTGACGTTTGTCAGTGTATGATTTGAAATATAAAAAAAATAGTGTTAACCCGTTCGTTATACCTGTGTTTTTCAAGTAAAAAGAAAATATCAGAAGAAATGCAATCAACACCTCCCGAATTGCTAGAAATAGCTAAATCTTCGATAGAAACCTTAATAGCTACGAAATCGTAGAAAGTTTACGATTATGCTTACACAAAATTTGTGAAATGGAGTGAAGAAAATCACGTACATTTTTATTCAGAAAATGTTCTGATCGCATATTTTACTAATTTGTCTGAAAAATTCAAAAGTTCAACAATGTGGTCGCAGTATTTAATGCTGAAATCAGAACGAAATATTAAACATAATGTAATAATTGAAAACTATTCAAAATTAATTGCCTTCTTAAAACGAAAAGGTGATAATTATAAACCGAAGAAGTCAAACGTTTTTTCTAAACAGGAGTTTGATAACTTTCTTAAGAGTGCACCAAACAAGAGATATTTAGCAACTAAGGTAGGTACATAATTTTTTTAAACTGTTACTTATTTAGTTTTACAGATATTCTATTAATTTCTACTTTTTTATTTTAATTATTTTTATCCATACTTTTATTTAAATGCTTGAAGAAAAAATAGTATATGTCACTCGGATTAGAAGGCCCATTATATGTTTCGCCCAGTTTGCACAGCTTCGGCTAACGCCTCAGCTGTGCAAAATTCTGGGCTCAACATATAATGTTGGCCTTCTACTCCTAGTAACATAATATACTATTTTAAACTAGTATAAGTTCATTTCATAGCCTTTCAATTGCACGTCATACGGCATCTATCTCGCTTTATCGCATTAAGTTGAAAGAAATGCAAAAAACGGTACATCCACTATACATTTTCGCGACGCAACAAAATCATGAGAGATCTACACGTAGATATTAAATAGCTACAATTGACACAATACGGGCATTTCATTGGCTGCCGTTTGCTATACGTCATGGCCTCATAGTCAAATTGAAATCTTGAAAACGCTCTTTAGCTATTTTTGATAAACGTCAAAGTGTACGTCTGACAATTTTTATCAGACCAGTACTTCCATTAATTCCATTTGTAATTATTGTGGTTGATCACATTTTTTAGAAGTTGGAATATTATTTTTTATTTATTTATTTATTTATTTATTTATTTATTTATTTATTTATTTATTTATTTATTTATTTATTTATTTTGATAACTATAAGCATGCCGAGGTATAGCGAAAAAGAGCACAAGCGTTTGTATTAAAACTTCTTGCTTATTTCCAATTAGAAAACCAAGCCGGTAAAACTCTATTGCCCGTAAATGCTGTACATGAAGTAAGTTTCACATCTTAAAGTTTAGTAAAAATTCATTGATGATCAATTAATTTTAGCGTGTTTCGGCCGCCTTAGGAATATCGCTATCGACTGTAGGACGATTGGCAAATGAAGGTATTCAAGCAGATCGCGAATACTCAGCTAAAATGTCCGATTATGTGAGCGTCAGACGTGGTCCCGATATTCGGAAGAAATATGAACATGGTATCATATGTTTCCATTTCACACACAAAATTGTTTACTGGTTCATTAGGAGTTTATTTTTAAGGGTTAGTTTTAATAATTTTTTTGTTACATTTTTTCTTATTGTAGGTGAGCATGTGACTCTTTATACGTTGAAGAAAAAAATTAGAAGATGTGTATGGAATAAATACATCAGTTTCTTCACTCAGTAGGGCGTTAAAAGAATTAAAATTCAAGTGGATAAGCTGTAACATCTCTAACAGAAAATATCTCATGGAACAGTCACATGTTACACGAAAAATATTGTTTTTACGAGAATTAAAAAAAAATTAAAGTGATTCTCATCGTCTCAAGCCTGTATATCTTAAAGAAACTTGGATATTTAGCAGAGGAGGATTTCGCAAAAGCTGGCAGGATGGTACCGATAAGGCAGTCAGAAAGAAGAGTGGTGAAGGTGTACGATACATTGTTCTTCATGCGGGTTTATGAAAATGGGTTTATTAATGACTGTAGCTTGATATTTAAAGGTGGTAGTAAATCTGGCGATTATCATGATTCAATGAATGCTGATAATTTTGAAAGATGGTTTGAATATCAGCTTCTACCAAGCTTAGAATAACCGTCATTAATAATAATATACAATGCGTCGTACCATTCAACGTTGCTCGAAAGAGTACCAAATGCAAGTTGGAACAAAGTTTATCTGATTAATTGGTTAAAAGAAAGGAATATACAGTTTCCAATGCCTAGTATGAGGTTCGAATTGTTAGAAATTGCCAAGAAACATGTACCCGATAAAGTATACAGGTATCTTATGATATGATATAATTTAATACGATATTTTACAGATTAGATAAATTAGCTCTTTTGCATGGCCATCGTATGTTGAGACTGCCCCATATCCAATTGAACTTGTTTGGTCTGAGTGTAAACGGTATTACGATGCAAAAATAATTTCGGCAGAACGTATTACTGCAGATACTATAATTAGTGTTTGGAATGAACCTCTTCAACAGTTTTAATGCAAAGTTTTTTCTTTTACTGTGGTTTATAATTGTTATGTAATTGTAGATTACACCATAAAAATGGAAGAGGTATGTAGACCATACAAGAAAAATTATTGATGAATATTGGGAGACTGAAAAATCATTGATGCCAGTAATATATCTCCTGTAATCATTGATTTAAACGAATCGGATAACGAATAAGATTGGGACTTGTGGGACGACAACTCCGCATAATCAAATTTAACGTTACCAGTTTTGTTAAATTTCAATAATTTCCAAGGTAATTAGTTTATCGAATAAAACTTATGTGATTTTTTAAACAGATCTAATTTCTTATTGTAGGTTGCATCCGGCAAGTGATCCTTTTTGTCTTATAATAACTAATTTTAGGAATGTATTTACTAATGTTATATTATTTATGATAATAAATATCAATTAAAAATACATTCTGTTTTATTTTGTAATGTTTTGAAATCACAATTCTTATTAATTTCAAAGCCTTTTCCTATTTGGCTGAATACGATCCTGACAACTGTCAAAATTTTGTAGAGTCGCCATCAAATTTCATGTAGTAATCTAAGACATGTCGAAAACATGATATTACGTCATATTTGGTGACGTGCAACTGAAAGGCTATGCAATGAACTTTATGTTCACATTAATTTTCACAGTAGATACTGTAATTAACAAAAATTGGAGAACAGAAAATAATGTTCAGTTAATATCTATTTTTACATAAATAATATACTTTATAGTACATATATATTTATGTATTTAAAAAAATCTGTCGTCACATTTCGATAATTTTCGTGACCACGAATTCGTCACACCCACCTACCCCTATACAGGTAACCATAAAATTTCACACGGTCACCACCGTTTTATATCAAGCACAATGGACCCCAATCAAAACCGAAATTACAGACAATGCAACCCACCTACATGTCGAAAAAAAAGACTAAATCACAACCGGTCAGCCGCACAAAAAACCCACCCGTCCATTCCACCAGACAATTTAAATACCTAATTACGACGGGGTGTAACTTCCCTTTGCCAAGAATAAAAATACAAATATTTTCCACCCTGGTAATCACGTTGAATAACCGGTTAAAGGATGGGAAATTGATGCACTTGCATTTTGTCGCCCTCGAAGGGCAGTTAACCAGTGACGTGACAATTTCTTTTTCTTTAATTCGTTTATTAAGAAAAATGGATAATAGAGTATTGTCAATGCAGAACTATGTCCTTTTTTTGATATTATTTTGAAATTTTCTGTTCAATGGATAGTAAAAGTGGTTATACATTGGATGTGAAAACATAAACTATTAAACAGTGTGATCAACTATCTTTTTTTATAGGTACAGTTCATCAAATTTCTAGAGGCTTTCGACGGTTAGACAGAGAAAGCACTACTGACAGGCATCCCGACGGATTTACGCAATGAAAGTACACTCTGCGCATCAAGTATTTCACTATTTCATTCAGACGTAAATGTCAGATGTAAATTTCGCTAAAACATTTCTTTTATTTTCGTTTGTGTTTTTTGCTCATTACAATTTAATAGAACCTAAGTATGGAGTTTAATAGCAAATTAAGAGGCCGCGTGATTAACAGTCAATCTCGCGAAATAATAGCCAATGTTATAGAGTTTATGAGAAGAGAAGGAAACTTTAATTCACCTTCAATACCATTTAAAAATGTAAATGATCGTGTTGCTGCAGCCACAGGAGTATCTAAAAACACTGACGTCCGCATTTCTGGAGATAAAAAAAGAATCGATAACCGTGAGATATCGGAATTTTCATCACCAAGAAAAACCATTAAAAAACCAAAAACAGTTAATGATATAGATGAAGCTGCACAAGAATCAAATTTTATTTTTTTATTATTAGATAGCTATTTTTGTTTCTGAGTTGTGTTCATTTACAGGCTCAATTTTTTTCCGTTTCTCCTTTTTGATTTTATATGGGGTTTCAAGTTGTTTTTGACTTATTTCGACGTAAATCACAACAATACACTTTTTTAATAAAGCAAACAAGTGTTAAGAGGTATATGTACGTGTAAACTACAATTACAAAAAATTGATATGAAACCCATGAAACCACCAACAAAAATGTAAAGCTAGCTTCCGTACTAGAACATGGTGTCATTCGTCGAGATAATTTATCGTTTTGTTTAATAGATCAAGAAATGTAGATATTCCCCTGTTATTTTTTATAAAATTATAAGAGAAATAAATTTTTTTCTAAATAGTATAGTTTATTATTTTGTAGAAAAACAAAATTTCGAAAATTTTAGTAATGTTTCAGAAACAACCGTTATTAATAATAGGTACCATTTTCCTTAATAAGGTAGAAATAAAATATAAACTATTTCCACGATTTACAAAGGCCTACAAAAAAATTATAGGTATTTTCCGCTATCCTATAAAATTTATATTTTCTGACTCAATTTCAAAAGGTTGAAGGAATTCCAAAACACCTTTTATGGCATAATAATTATTTTCAATTTTACATACTATCTTTAGCTGCTTTTTAAAACGTTCTAAGAAAGTCCAATCAGACCAATTTAATCCCTAAACTATTCCACACTTTTGAAATTTAATTACCTAAAAATATTAAAAACTATTTAAAATAACTTGTTTAGCAGACTGTACAATAGCTATCTTAGTCACACGTAGCGCGTTCTCTGTCTGGGCGTCGAACACCTCTAGAAATTTGATGAATTGTAACGCTCATATTGGCCAAAACGCGAACTATCGAAAACATATTACTATCTGCTTAAGTGGACATAGACTAGTTCTGCATAACTTTCTGGTGGACATAGAATACCAATTTGAGGACATAGGCTTGTTCTATGTCTCCAAATCTTATGAACATCGGTTTTTCGCTTACTATTATATGTCCATTTTTTCTATAAAACATGTTTATCGTGTGAACATAAGGAAGGTAACTTATTCTACGTGGCCATACACTTTTCTGATAATGAGATTTAATATTATTTAGTAAAAAGAGAGAAAAAATTATCTGTAAAATTCACATTTTATGACTTAGACTACTTGGGCATCCAAGTGATACCATGACTTTTCTTTATTCATCTAATGGCCGTTTCTACTGCACAAGAGTAGAAGCGACATACCAGGCTCATGCAAAACCATGTATTTTTGAATTGCGTCACCTTATTTTTTTTAAATATGTTATATTTTATCATTTAAATATGGAACACGAAAAGTGTCCAACCAACATTCAGTCTGCTCTACTAAAAAGTTGACTAGAATGACATAGCGCAGTTTATCTCCGAGGTACTGATATACCTATTAAATAATTTTCAAAACTTTGAGTTTATCATTCTTTTATTGTACCTATTTTAGGCTATTTGTTATTATTTTAGCCTTGATTATATTATTCTACTCTTCACACAGTAGTTTGTAAAAATGAAGCTCTATAAGAAGAGATAAAGCCTATTGATTCTGAAAAAAATCTGAATAAATTGGGGAGTTAAGGGGGGTTAAAATATAAAAAAATTTCCTAACTCACAAACAAAAATGATATTATCTTGAAATTTTTAGCAAACATCAAGCTCTATGAGGAGAAGAAGCCCTTTGATTTAAAAAAATCTTATAAAAATAGGGGATTTACGGGAGGGGTTGAAATTAAAAATAAAATAAACAAATCAAAAATGAATAAATGAATGAATAAACTTTTTAGAGCTCTATAAAGCTCTATAAAGAAATGAGGCCTATTGATTGTGATCAAAAATTGAATAAAAGTGGGGGGGGGGTTAGGAGAGTTGAAATATTCAAAATAAATCTAACTCAAAAACAAACAATAATATCAACTTGAAATTTTTTGAAAAAATCAAGCTCTACAAGGGGATGAAGCCTATTGATTCTGAAAAAAATCTGATTAAAATGGGGGTTAAGGGGGTCTGTTAAATTGTGAAGAGTATAAATTAGAATAACACGCATTATTTAACTTTATTCTAGTTTGTTTTTGTGTAATAATATGTATTATGATGGGACTGATCTTATTGAATACACATTTTAATTCACTTGTTTTTTCCCAATAAAAGGTATTTAAAAATATATGATTTTATTTGATATGTGTGACAAATTGTGAAAATGATTAAATTTACAGTAAAAACTAAAAAAATGGTAGGTGTCAAGGACATTAGTTTCAATTCCTAAAGACTCATCCTTAAAATAATTGAGTTTTTAATGGCGTTTGTCTGGTTGATAGAAATGAAAATAAGGCAGATATTCAAGAAGAAATCACGTACACTTCTGTAGAAGACTCAACTAACAAGTTAGATCATTGGAGGAGAAGTTGGAGGCCATGAGTCTGAGAATTATTGGGGATACAGTTTTGGCTAGAGGTAACGGGAACTTTAAATGGTTTCTGTTAAAGAAACTTTAGAATAAATTCTTCAAAATAAAACTCCAAAAAAGAAAAAAACGATAAAAATTAAAAATAAAAAAAAAAAAATTTCCAACAAATTCTTGAAAAATTTCATAGACAAATCTATAAGATGCCTATAAAAATAATCGTTCTGTAAAATACAAGTCACCAAGTGCAGAAAAGTAAGAAATCTAAAAATGTAATTTACATACAAAACAACTAATTCTAAAATTGCTAAAAGCAAAAACATTTCAAACATAATTTTTAAAATAAGCTGATGGAAACCTGGTAAATAGGTACATTCTTTAACTTGATGGCATATCTTCACACATGTAAAATATTATTGAAATAACTGAATGCTAAATTAAGTAGTCTTCAAAAGAAAAATTTATTATACTTTTAGTTTTAGTCGTATCTTCGAAATTACCATCTAACAATGTATTTTTTAATATTATGCATTTTCTTTCGTTCACTTTTATATTTTCAATCTCAATAACTATTAAAACACCTATTATATTTTTAACAAGTTTTTAAATAAACATAATTGTCTTTCACGGTACTAACAGATAAAAATAAAATATGAGAGACACCAACGACATTTAATAACTTCTAAATAATTTTTTACTGAACATTTTACAATTTAAAATTAAGTTGACTGGTTGATGTACCCTTTATCTCGTCTATTTAAATATTTAAATTAAAAGTTTCTATTCTGTATCTCTATAACTCTACAGTTTTACAACAAACGTACCTACCCTTTTAGGTGCAAAATAGAAAGATTGGGTTTAAAAAGGAATAGAAATAGTAGTAAGTAATTACTGCTTTGCGCCTTATTTTCTAAACTTAGACTCGTGCAATAAATCATTTCTTATATTTTTACTAAGTTGTTGTACTCTAGTTTGGTCAGGTCTTAAATAGAGTAGGTACTGCTGCTCTGTCTGATCCCCCAATTACATAGAAAAACTAGATGGTTTGAGGATTTGATCAAAGATGTATTTAATCGAATAACATTTTATCGAAAAGACAATAAATCGAAAATTTATTAGATCGAAAGGACAATATATTGAAAATTAACATTAAAAATAGTAAAATATTACATAGAGTCGTTTAATTTGTATTCTGCAAGGTTTAAGTTAACAGGTTTCTGAATAGTACGATATTAATCTTAACCAATGGTTAATTAAAATCCTATACAGGGGAAATCTAAAAATAGTTGGAAAAACATTATTACCATGCATGAAAAATTCTAAATTTCATGATCTAGAATTTTATGTTGTAGATTCTAAAACGCAGGCGATTTTAGGCCTACAGTTTAGTATTAATTTAAATTTAATTAAAAAGAAAGTTACCGTAAATTCAAATGCAAATAATTACACAGAGTTAGTCAGTAATTTCAAAGATATTTTCACAGGCATAGGGTGTATGAAAAATAAATACCCTATAGAAAGGTAGCCATACCATTATTAAACAATTTAAAAGAGAGCTTAAAGGAATAAGAATCGATGCACATTATAGAAAAAGTTCAAGTACATTCTCAGTGGGCACAGCCTCTTATTCTAGTTAGGAAACCAAATAATAAGTTGAGCATCTGTCTTGACACTACTGAACTAAATAAAGTGATAAAGAGGGAATTTTGTACAATTCCAACATTTGAACAAATAACTAGTAAACTTGCATGCCAAAGTGTTTAGTACTTTAGACGCAACTCAGGAGTTTTAGCAAGTACCGTTAGATGAAGAAAATGCAAATTTATGCACATTTGGTACTCCATTTGGGAGATTTAAATTTCTAAGAATACCATATGGCATAAAGTGTTTCAAACTCGTTTTAAAGAAATATTTAACACAGATGGTGCTAACACATACATCCATGATCTACTTGTCTGGGGTAAAGACAAAACTGAACATAATGTAAGACTTAAAGGGGTTATATTAATTGCACGAAAAAATAATGTACGTTTCAATTTAAATAAATGTCGATTTGGACAAATGCAGATTAACTACATAGGTCATATAATTTCAGGGGATGGCTTTAGGCCTGATACCTCTGAAATTAAACAAATTACTGAAATGCCACGTCCGGTAGATAAACAGGGTTTGCAGAGAATTTTAGGAATGCTGACGTACATCAACAAATTCATAAAGAATTTCTCAGATTGTTCTTTCCCGTAAGAACACCACTAAAAAAGATACATAGTTCATGTTAATATCAGAACATGAACAAGCTTTTGTTAATTTGAAAAAAATTCTAACTAATACGATGTGAGTGCAGACACAGTGGTGTCAGTAGATGCCTCAAGTACAGGTTTGGGTGCAGCCCTACTTCAAGGTGGGTTACCATGTGCATATGCCTCAAAGGCATTAACAGAAACACAGTGCAAGTATGCCCAAATTGAAAAAGAGCTGCTAGCCATTTGTTTCGGTTTACAGCGGTTCCATGAATTTATTTTCGTAAAAAGGTAATAGTAGAAACTGATCACCTTCTATTGATCAGTATTTTTAAAAAACCACCAAAAACCAAGCCTTGCACGCTTACAAAGAATGCTTATGCAGATACAAAAAATGACGTAGAAGTTAGATACAAACGTGGGAAGAAAATCATTATAGCAGATGCGCTCAGTAGAGCGTATATAAATGAAAATGACCAAAATGATACTGAATTTGATAAAGAAATATCTTCACATGTTTGTCTCATAGTGTCAGAAATAAATGTAACAGAAAACAAATTATAAGAGTTCAAAGATAAAACAAAACAGGATCTAGAAATAAAAAAGTTGAAAAAAATAATTTTAAATGGGTGGCCTAATAATAATTCAAAACTAAAAGAGTGTGTTAAAAAATACTGTAAGCCAACTAACTGAAAATGATGGGATAATTTACAAAGGTGGTACCAAAAAGTTTACACAAAGAAATAATAAACAGGGTACATTACAATCATATGGGTGTTAAAAGAGCTTACAATTAGCAAATAATTCAATTTTTGGCCCACTATGAACAACTAAATGAAACTAAAAATATCTGATTGCTTGATGTATCGTAAATATACCAAATCACAATTGTCAGAACCACTAACTAGCTATGCTATGAAATTCTAAAGATACCTTGGAATAAGGTTGGTGTGGATATTTTTGAGCTAAGGGGGGAAAAATAAATCTTGTTAATTGATTATTATTCTAAATACATAGAAATCAAAAGACTAGGCAATAGTACAGTAGCTTATCGCATAATTGAAAATTTAAAATCATTGTTTGCTCGCCATCGAATACCATTATGAGTGGTCTCTGATGAAGGTCCACAATGTTGTTTATATGAATTAAAACGGTTTGCAAATGAAAAGGAATTCAAACATATTATAAGCTTACCCACATATGCACAATCAAATGGCATAGCAGAGCGAAATATACAAACAGCAATGAACATTTTTAAAAAGGTACGGGATGACAAAAAGGACATCCAGTTAGCCCTACTGATGTATCGTACTATGGCTGTTGATGGTAGTCACTCACCAGCTGAAATACTTATGTCAAGTAGATTAAGAACAATACTTCCAGGTAAGAAGGAATCATATAGTCTTAAACTTGTTAATATTAAAACATATAATTCCTTTTTACAAAATAGAAAAAATCATTGTGAAAAATATTACAACTGAGGAGCCCAGTTACTAAAACCTTTATAAATAGGCTCATCTGTAGAGATCCAAGTAAAATCGAATTCAACATGGTCTCCTGCAATCATAATTGATAAGATCAGATATAAAACCTATAAAATTAAAATGCATAATGGATCAATATTAATTAGAAACAGGCGGTTCATAAAACCGTATAACGCTAAAATTAAACCAAACGTTAAAATGAAACCAAATAAAATGATACAGAAGACAAAGTTGAAATTAGGTATTACATTGACTTGGAACATAATACACAATCAGAATTACAATTTGTAAATCCTGTTGTAAACGAAAAGAATTGTAAAAATGGCACTTCCAGTGAATCCAGTGATAGTTAACCGTTTAAAGATTCAGAAAAGAATACAACATAAGTGACAAATTCAACAGATATGACTGATGTAACAGAGACACCGGACACGCACACAACCTCTAGCAATGAGAGTACTACCTAATAATGCTCAGTGTATTAATAGTAGTGATGTTATGGTAGAAGCAGACTTTGAAAAAGCATTTTTGTCTAAACAAAATGAAACTAAGACAGGTCGTAAAATAAAGCAACTTCAGACTTCCTGATTGTACTTGCTAATATTTTTTCTACTATATAGGGGATGTTAGAATATAAGTTCATAGAGCTTGAGACTCCCATGATTTTGTTTATTAGTTTTGTGTTTTTTCCTTATAAAAAGTGGGATGTTAGGATGTTAGTAACCTCGTACTTACTTACATCACAGTAGTCACAATAAGAAGAGCTCGACAGATAGTTGACAGAAGACATTAGAGGTTAGACATGTATTGGAGTGATACAATAAAGTAAATAAGTCCAAATTCCAGTTTTAATACTATCATCCATAAACTAATTACAAATACAAATACCAAACATTATAATGAAAGTGATGCTAGTGATTTAGATTAGTTTTACAAACATAATTTTTCTATTAATTTTTAAGAATTCATAAATAAAAAATTAAATCAGTAAATCCTTCTTTTGATTTTAAATTATATTTGCTTGTTAAGTATAACTCTGTACAGGTACTTTTGTATCAGCAGGCAAAAACAAATAATGATTTTAACTGACAAAAAAATTTACACTACATCTTGACCGGTATAATACTGGCTGTCTCATTTAAAAAAATATATTCTTACAATAGGTACTGTTAATTTATAAATTAATATTTTCAGAGCTAAACGATTATTTATCGTCATTAAGATTAAAGCATTGTGATTAATTCACACAAAACATTGTATTTCAGTAAGGTCCACTTGTCTGCTGATGGAACATTTTAGGTAAATTATTTTAAGTTTTTTTTATTAAAAAAACCTAATTAAATTACTTAAACGTCGTGGTTTGCGGCACAAAAAAACTACACAAAGGTGAGAATAATTAAAAAATCTTAACTAATTTACCTAACCTGTGCGGCCTGGAGCCTTAGCGGTTAGCCTCACAAAAAAATTATTCAAAAATGAGAAAAACTATAAAAAAATCCTTAACTAATTTACCTAACCTGTGTGGCCTGAAGCCATTTAAATTTTAAATTTAAATTTTTTAACATGTAAAGTAAAGTAACCCCAACTAAAAATCTAAAATGGAGGTAAGGTCACGATACCCTATATTTTATTAAAATACATTTATTGCCTTATTTATTATAATAACTGTGTTGTTTTTTTCTGTGTTTTAAGTAAGCAAGCTTCTTTGTGGATGTAATAATAATATGGAAACAAGGAAAATTGCCTGAATTTAAGAAGAGTAAATTTTTGGAAATTCACGATTATATCAAATAGCCAATAGTTCGTGTAGGGTACTGGTTGGAAACAACAATATTTAAAGATGTTTTTTTTATTGCAAATTTTGAATTTTGATTTAAAACTTTTAATACCCTTTATATCCGAGACTAAGCTCTTTAAAGGTTCATGTTCCTCAATTTATGTACCAATATACGGTTTTATCGGATTATACATTAAGTTAGAGTTTTTAAATGGGCCACCAAGTATATTTTATGATTTTTGGAATCTATGGTTCAAATTACGTATGACAGTGTTGCCAAATTTTAATTTTTCCCAAAATATTTTTTTTATGAACTGAACTGAATATTAATGTTTTAATGGTAAACATGGTGTATATTGTCAGATTGGTAATAAAATTTACCATCTAATGGCGAATTAATTCTCAATAGGTGCCATTTAAAACAAAACATGGTTTAGAAATTTATAATTTTCAATTCCAAATTATGTGTAACATGTTTTTCTAAATTTTATCCAAATTCCTTGGTAAATAAACGACCCTGGTCTGATTGTCACCCGGTATAATTATAAACAAATTTGGAAAGCTGTTCAGTTGGTGTTATTCTTTTCAATAGGTCCTTAGTTGTAAATAGCTTTAAAATGTAAAAACCAAAGGAAAAGAAGAAGAAGAAGAAGAAGAAGAAGAAGAAGAAGAAGAAGAAGAAGAAGAAGAAGAAGAAGAAGAAGAAGAAGAAGAAGAAGAAGAAGAAGAAGAAGAAGAAGAAGAAGAAGAAGAAGAAGAAGAAGAAGAAGAAGAAGAAGAAGAAGAAGAAGAAGAAGAAGAAGAAGAAGAAGAAGAAGAAGAAGAAGAAGAAGAAGAAGAAGAAGAAGAAGAATAAGAAGAAGAAGAAGAAGAAGAAGAAGAAGAATAAGCTGCCCCTGATTTGATAATAAACGGCAAATATGCATCTAATTTAATACCAATCAAATTTAGTTAAGTGCGCCAATGCTTAAATAATTATCTAACAAAAAGTAATCCAAAAGAAAATATTCTCACCAGTTCTAAGCACTTGTTCGTACACTGGCGGTTGCCCACTGCATTATTCATAAAAGAGGTGTCCATTTCCTGTGTCAAAACCGGCATCCCCTTGGGTTGCTTCTTCGACCCTTTCTTAAACTGTCCGCTCAAGAAAACTCCGCAAGTGCACGGAATCGGCTCTGATTCTTCTTGACTGCTGCCCTCGTCTTTGTTCTTGTTCCCCTTCAGTTTGTCTAACAGCGAAGGTTTGTCGGGTAGATTTGGAACGTCATTCGTTTCTTCTTCATCTTCCAATTCATCTTCGCCTTTATTATCGTCGGTTTTTTGTTCGGTTTCGATATTTTCTTCGGTTTTGGATGTTTCCGAATCAGAAATTTGTTTGCTTGTTTCCAGTTCGTCTAAAGTTTTATGACTGATGTCACTACTGATTATGGTATCAAATGGATTCGCTTTGAGTAATGAGAGTAAGGACAACATTAATAATGCAATGAACAGTAACTGAAACAAAAATATTTTCGGTTATGAATAATTCTTGTAACTAATATTAGACGACCGAATTCGAAATATAATGGAAGGCAATAAAGTACTTAAAATACAGGGTGACCGTCACCTACCTCTTTCTTATCTTTATATTTATCTTTGTCAGTTATAAGTACTCTCGAATTTTAGTCGAGAATTGTAAAATAATGTATTATGGCTTTCCATTCGGTCGTATAAGTTTTGATTTTACTTATTACAGGGTGTAATAAAATGGACAGATACTCTGGGCTCAAAAATAGGTCGCTTAGGTCTAACTTAGACCTAACTGCAAGTTGTTAGCCCTGATTTAGGACAATATTCTAGAGTAATCCATAAAAACTGTTACTGGAGTTGTCTTTAGAAAAATCACACATTTTGGATTCTTCACAATTCTTGAAATATTTAAAAAAATTTTAACTCAAAACGAAAAATAATATCAACTTGAAAATTTTGGAAAAAATCAAGCTTAATAAGGGGATGAAGCCTATTGATTCTAAAAAAAATCCGATTGAAAATGGGGTTGCTTAAACTGTGAAGAGTATAATTTAGAATGACACGCATTATACAGGGTGTTTCAGATTTAAACGAACATAGCTTAATGGGAAGTAGAGTACACTTAGCTGAGTTCAAAACACCCCATACCTAGACTTTAATCTTACTCGTTTCTGAGATACAGGGCGTTTTATGATTTTTAGATATTAACTGAATAAAATGATTTCTATGGCTAACTATAGAATTTGAAAATTTGCAAAAATATATTGTGATTTATTCGTGAACCACCCTATAACAGTAAATATTTTAAACAGTATCTTTTTATGAACATCTGACCAAAACTTATATTAAACTTATATATTGCTACATAAAGTCAATTTAGCTTCTCAGTTTGAAGAAAAAATAACGAAAATCAGCAATAATTAATTTTAAAAGCCCTGTATCTCTAAAACTGGTAAGAGTCTCGGATTTAAAATTCACACCTCATAAACAGGTGGTAAAAGTATTATATACCGTCATACATTTATTTTGTGAATTACCCTATAACTAAAAATATTTTTAATTATTCGTATGTACTATTGTATTACTAAAACATGTATTAAATATATATGCAACAAAAAATCAATCTAGCTAGTAAGTTTGAAAATAATATTTCAGAAAACTAGGCAATTTTCAACTTTAACACCCTGTATATTGAAAATTAATAGGATTGATATTTTTGGTTACTAGATTGAGTACAATAACATATCAAAGATTTGTAAAATTAACCACTACTCCACTCAACATAAGGAAAATTCAGGGTCTTTTGAATAATAAACGTCTAAGTTTCAAACCTATAGATGAAATGATAAAATTCATGACATTTTTAAAAATGTATGGGCAAAGACAATTGGAAGATAAAAATAAGAAAGGATTATAAGAAGAAAAAATTATTTTTAAAAATTTAGTTGAACAGTGTTATTTTTCTTTTATGTTTATTGAATAAAATTAATATCTAATACCTAACCCTAAATTCTAAAATTAACCAGTCTCCGATAATGTCACAATAGTAAGGTCAGTTTCTACAATTTTTTTAGGTTATCTGGCAACACTAGTGATGGATCAGACCTGCAGGAGCGCTCTCACGAGTTAGTAAATAGGTATCCTGGAGAAGCCTACGAAAACTGAATGAGCTAGTTGAAAATACACTTGGGCCCCGGGATATAATTGGGTTAAGGGTAACAATATTGAAAATAGTCTCACAAGAAAAGGGGCTCTAACACCCTTTGTGGACCTAAGTCGTTCTACGGTATCAGCAGTAATACAACATTAGGATAGATTAAAAAAAGAGAGAATTGGGTACTAGAAATATCAATATTTGACACAATCTCTTGGGATTAAGACATGCTAAGTTACTTCTGATTAAAAATAATCAGAAAAGATTGGAAGCCTATATCTGCATGAGTAAGAACAGGCTACGCATTGTAACAGAGATCCTTACTGGACATTGTCGACTCAAAGGACACCTTTAGTAAACTGAGGAGAGTAGAAGATAGTGAGTGAATATTCTGTCTGTGAGGAGGACGAAACTTCCATTCACATTCTTAGCGTAGCACTCCAGAATTCAATAGCAATATAGTTTGGAGCATACCGGATACAAGCGGGCGATCTACCTAACGTGAAACCACTCCAGATCATACACGTCCTTGAAAAGATATGAATAGAAGTGTAGTTATAGGCATCGAAACTTGTTGACAAAACCACAATAGATCTTTTAGGACACAATGCATTAATACCCCATAGCATAACATATAACATGGCATGATTGGATCCAGGTGAGTAATCTCACCATTCTTAAGATTATTTTATTATCTTCTGCTTTGTATATGTTCTTTATGATGTCACAGAAGGGTTCTAGCCCATACAGAGCATGTGATCAACTTATTATTTCAATAGCAATAAAATTATAGTTTTAAAGAACTTTACATAGTTTATGTTCACAACTTCAGAATACAAAAACCTTTTTATAAAAAAAAAAAAAAAAAAATACGGAATATCACTTACCTTTCTCATTTTTCACAAAAAGATGCTTCTTATTCAAGATTATATTACGACAACCTAAACTACTAGAGAATACGGGTCAATTAAATGTAAATTTTGCATTTTAATTATTGAAATCGCGAAATTGCCAGCAAGCCAAAACATTAAACAATAAACTATATCAAAAATTCGCAAACGTTGCATTATTCTTGTACATACAGGGCGAAATGAAAATAACAGACAATGTAAACTGTAAATTATTTATGCCAAATGGATTGAGACTTATTTGACGTCAATATTACATGTAACTTATTTTTGCATTGGACGTTATACAAATTTTTTTAACCCACGTATTTTCACCTACGTGTTAAATTAGGTTGAAAATCAAAGGAATAATCTCAACTCAACGCCTTCCACTGCCACATTGACGAATTTATTGTGGTTCAGTCCAGGCTAAAGGATATTTAATAGGGAAATGCTTACTCGTGTTATAATAGTGTGCAACATTCACAGATGGCGTTACTTTACACAAAGTTTGCTCGTTGCGTTCGTCGAGCACTGTCGAGCAGGTTCAGAGGGTGTTCAGAGCAGGTTTAGAGTAACGCAAGCGTACGCAAGTTGGTATTCAACACTTTCAACAGCCATTGCTTCATTTTGTGCAATATTTTAATTCTAATTGTTTTATTTGTTTACTGTTTTGAAGAGTTTTAGGGCTTTAAACATATACAATTATGTTAGAATAAAGTTAGTCGCAGGTAAGAAATACACATACAATTTTATTTCTTTACAAGTAAAAACTTCTGTTTGTATTTTATTTCTAAATACATTGCCAAATTTTAAGAGCATATATTAACACAAAAAAGAACCCAATTTGTAAAATAAATTTCCGAAAAAAAAATACAGATAACCGAATGTTTTCTAAGAAAAATTGTTTTTTTGACTTAACTTTTATCATTTTCTGTACAATTTTGCCAAGAGTTTTAGTTAGTAACTAGGTAGATAAAATATGTGAATATTAAGAAGATTCAAATAAATAGTGTTATTTATTTATTTTAGAAAGTACGGTTACTGCAAAGTTGAGTTCTTTTTTGTACAGAAAGATGCAAACAATAAAAACACCTGAAAGAATATGACTTCAATAGGAATCCAGAGCCAACTTGCCACAGGAACTTTCGTACAACTTCTAGTGGATACAGCCACGGGCTAACTTTCTATTTTTATTTTCATATTTCTTTATGATTATGTACTCGTGTAATTCGTGTAATTTTAATTTTAATAAAAAATATATGATTATAATCGTGTTTTACTTTATAATAAGATGTATTTTTTGTTTCACAAATCCAAAATTATAATTTTTCGTTTTCTTTTTAACTTAAAATATTTCAAACATAACCCAATGAATTATATCCATTTAAGTATATCGAGTAAAGAATAAAATGTTTAAATTATTTTAAGTGAATAAACAACAAAAAATTATCATTTTGAAAAACTTATTGTTGGTTTATTAGAAAGGTCGAGTTTGAAAAACCCGCGCTCATTGACCCCTAATACCATCTATATAATAAATCATGAACAATTTATATTTTACATGCACATTGTATAATCTATCAAAAGGCCTATTGCTCGTGTACTAAGTTAAGAGTAAGTTAAGGGTAAGTTAAGAGTAAGTTAAGAGTAAGTTAAGAGTAAGAGTAAGTTAAGAGTAAGTTAAGAGTAAGTTAAGAGTAAGTTAAGAGTAAGTTAAGAGTAAGTTAAGAGTAAGTTAAGAGTAAGTTAAGAGTAAGTTAAGAGTAAGTTAAGAGTAAGTTAAGAGTAAGTTAAGAGTAAGTTAAGAGTAAGTTAAGAGTAAGTTAAGAGTAAGTTAAGAGTAAGTTAAGAGTAAGTTAAGAGTAAGCTAAGAGTAAGCTAAGAGTAAGTTAAGAGTAAGTTAAGAGTAAGTTAAGAGTTAGTTAAGAGTAAATTAAGAGTAAGTTAAAAGTAAGTTAGTTAAAAGTAAGAGTAAGTTAAAAGTAAGTAAGTTAAAAGTAAGAGTAAGTTAAGTTAAGAGTAAGAGTAAGTTAAGAGTAAGTTAAAAGTAAGTTAAGAGTAAGTTAAGAGTAAGTTAAGAGTAAGTTAAGAGTAAGTTAAGAGTAAGTTAAGAGTAAGTTAAGAGTAAGTTAAGAGTAAGTTAAGAGTAAGTTAAGAGTAAGTTAAGAGTAAGTTAAGAGTAAGTTAAGAGTAAGTTAAGAGTAAGTTAAGAGTAAGTTAAGAGTAAGTTAAGAGTAAGTTAAGAGTAAGTTAAGAGTAAGTTAAGAGTAAGTTAAGAGTAAGTTAAGAGTAAGATAAGAGTAAGTTAAGAGTAAGTTAAGAGTAAGTTAAGAGTAAGTTAAGAGTAAGTTAAGAGTAAGTTAAGAGTAAGTTAAGAGTAACTTAAGAGTAAGGTAAGTTAAGTTAAGAGTAAGTTAAGAGTAAATTAGGTGTACCGGACCTCTCGCGAAAAGCAAAAGTGTGGGGATTTTCTAATATAAAATTGTATTTATAGGCGCGTCACTGGGAATATTTCGTTATGTGTCTCGAGAATATTAATAGCTTTAAATTTTTGCAAACGATGAGGCAGCATTCTACTGAGACATTTAATAACACTTCTAGATATTTATTAAAACAAAACGCAGAAAATTTTCATAGATTTAATACAGAATGGCTCGTATATGTTTTTTTAAATTCCTTTTAAAAATGTTCAAAATAAATACTTCTCGAAGTTTTACAAAAAAATCAAGGTTTATCCACCCTAATTTTTGTTATTATTGGAATTTCTTGCTTTTTCTTTTAAAAATTGAACTGAGAATAAAGAAGTATTAGAAAATTTCAAGGTGTTCAGTTTGCTCTTAATTTTTTGATTCTTCGTTTTTTAATTTCTAATGGGGGGCTATGGGAGATGAAAATTCTTATCATTTATAAGCCTTTTATTCCAAATATATACTAAAATGGGAATATCTAAAGGCAATGGCCCCCTTGGAAATTCGTCTTGGAGCCGCCCTTGAATTGCGAACGATATTGTACCCCGAAATTTGATTGTTTATAAGGTTTCTAACACTTTATTTTTAATGATTTTTACTGTTACCTTTCCTTTTAGCTCGATGATGACCCCTGGTCCCCCTGGGTTGAAACCAATAGCCGTTTCATAGTATTTGTATATTAATAAAGTTTATGTGGTACATATTTTGAGTATTAAATTCATTCATTTTTATTTGTTAAAAACTGCTTTGTAAATTTCGAATATTATGTCAAGAAGTATACCTAATAAGACTCATGTACTATTATTAGTTGTCGATCTGTGAGTTTTAGCCATGTTCCCATCGTTGCGTCGCGTCGCAACCATGCATAAAACCAAGTTTAATAATTTCCGGCAGAATCTATATCAGAGATTTTACATCCACTCTGATTCAGCAAGTGGTTGAACTGGTATGTCGTGTATCTATTTATTGAGGTTTGTCTAGTTCGAAGCGGTGGCTATAGAGATAATTCTAATAGATGATTTTTTCCTAATTTGGGAGGCAACCGTCCATCAATTACCGATATTGTATTAAGGCTGTTCTACCACTTTCCGTTCGGCCGAAGTTAAGAGATACCACATCCATTTCATAGAATATCTCTGTACGCACCCCTTTCTTTGTTTATGTAAAGACAATTGAACGTGAACTAATTATATCTTTCTCCGTTCAGTCTAATGGGACGCCTATCTTTCTCGGTATTCATCTCCACCTGAAACGTGGACTGGCCAAATTTGTCGGTATATTGTAACTATTGTGTTGATAGTAATTTCTTTGCGGAGAGTATTTTTTTATTTACTACTTCGACGACGGATTCGAAAGTTTTCTTTCTTCATCTAGTGGAATTATTTTTTAAATAAATGATTAACTACATTTAAATTGGTTTTATTTATATTCTAAGGTAAAATAGTAAAGGAATTTTATATATATAATTGTTGATCGTATTTTTTGTAAATATAAATTATTGTTGTTATTATTACTAATATTTGGTATCCGCGCGAAAGCTTTGAATGGTTATATCTATGGTATATTTATAGTGTAGACGAAAAATTTTTTGAAAACTATTTTATCGTACGCATGTATATTTTATTGTACATAATACATATTTGCTGCAAGAACTTCATGTCATAAAAATGTTGTTTTTACAGAATGCTAATTTTCAAGAATATCGGCATAATTCAAAAATTATTTCATCATCAAAATTGAAACGGTATGTTCTATATACAGAAACAATGACACTTTCGTAGTTATGGTGGTATTCGCTTGACGGCGCTACTATAATTGACATTTTCCAAGTTTGTGTAATAATTCCAGAGATGATGATTTATGCATACTACTTTGCGGACGTTTGTTCTTCCTTAGTGTCTTTCTAAGCAAATATTTGGTAAACACTGCTGTCTCCATCGCCAATGATTTTTACATATTTTAATTTGTGCATTTTTATACTATTACGGAATCCTTCTAAAATTAGTTCCGATTCCATAGAAGTCGACGAACTATCCCAATTTTTTGAACACTTATGTGTTGCAGCTTTTATGTTTTTAGTTAAAGCTTGAGCACAGATAGGACAATACTTACTTTTAAACGAAACATAAAAAACCTTTCCAGATTTCGCCCCAATAATGCAAGCCTGTCAAAAATAAGTGCATTTAAAATTTAACCCTTTATATGTTATGTCAAATATAAAAATGTTTCATGGCTTACTTTAGAAACATTGTTTTTGGATCACACCTTATAATATTAGAATATAAACTTACTCTTTATATGACCGCTTAGACCATGCACCTTCAACAATTACTACAATTAGACCATTTCCTTATTCATCTACTTCTCCAATATCTTTTGTTAATTGCAATTCTTTCAGTCCTGCTTGTGCCATGAGAATATAGTTCTCTTTTTTATTAAAATAAATAGCTGCAGTTTTACACCGAACATTATATCCTCCTTTTATTATGCTGCTTCAAAAAGACATTGTGGAGTGTTAGTACGTTAGGATTTGAAATTAGCAAAATAATAAAGGTTACTTTTATAATATTTCCAATGAATTAAAAATTAATATAATCTGTTCTTAGGAATATTTTAAAAATTGTCCATTATTTTCAACTCAACAAAATATTCATGAATTCCGATATAATTTGGAAATTAATCAATAAAAATCATATTCGCATATCAATCAAATTATATATTTTTTTCTTTAGTAAAATGTATAATAAAAATAGTCTAACCTTTTGCTAGTAACTGCACGACTTTTCTTTCATACTTAGTTACACAACACGTAAAAAATAATAAAAAATATATTATACTAAATTTTTACAATCAATAGAGCGAGTTACACCCTGGCCGAATCACTTTATATTTGCTAATCCAGGCTACCGCTGGTTACAGGTATGTGATAAAGAGGGAAATATTTTCATAAGTTCAAAATAATAATATTATTGGAAAACGGTTTACTACAAAACTCAATTAGTTTTTGATTTTAGCAAAAAAAAAATCAGCTACAAACTCCAGTTTTCCAAAAATTGATATCTGCAAATTAATAAAATTTAATATTCATTTTTAATTTTTATTTAAAAAAACTAGAGATCATAAGGGTGTTTCTTTTGAATACGTCAGCAAAAAATGAAATTATACTGATGAGAAATAATTAAGATACATGGAACAAAATGGAGAATGAAGATATTAGAAACAAAATGAAGTAAACACATAAAATAGATAAAATTAAGCAATAACAATGAGCTGGTAGAGAATAAATATAATAATAAATAAGTACAATATGAAGGCAAAAATAAGGGAAAACAAGAAGCCCGAACAAGGAACAAGAAAAAAATGGGTGCACCAAATAGACGAAGTAGAAATAAGCAAGAAAGGGAAAGAAAAGAAGAAAAAAAGAAAAATATGAAAGAGAAGAAAATATGAAAAAGAAGAAAGTATTTCAAAAAATAAGAAGAATAAAAAGAAAAAGGGTTCGATCAATTATTTTTTATTTTTACTCAAATCAATGCAGTTATTAACAAAAAACATAAACTAGGGATTATTTTTTTTAGACAAAATGAAACCAATAACATACTAACAAAAACTGCTCAGTTATAATAAATGTTCCTTCATTTCTATTATTTTTACTTTACTTTTGTTTTAATTTTATCTCATTTAAATATTTTCACTAAATCTATATTAAAGTTAACCCTGTCGATTCTTAAGCATGTACCTGTTAAACAAGTTAAAAGTAAACTTAGCGAAGAAAAAGGGTGCCTCTTAATGCTCTTTTTTTCATACCACAGCACAACCAAACGATGGAAGGCAGATAATTGATATGAACGATGGACTCAAACCTTTGTCTACAGACCGTGCATGGTACATTCACTCCGAGGGGGATGATACTTGTTATAAAAAGTAACGCTTGAAAAATCTCAGTTGCCCAGGGTTGCCAGACAACGAGTTAGACAAACAGAGTGATTCTGTTTCTTTCACGAACATTTGAACATTTATTTTTATTTCAATTTCAATTAATGAACTATTTTTCTTAATAGGTGAAAATTTATCGTATTTATTGATTTTTAATACCTATTTGGAAATTTTGTTTATTTTTGTTCCTATTTTCTGAACTTGTTTTAATAGTATTTACAAACTTAATTTAATACCATTAAATTATTATTAATAATTTCAAAATTCTTAATAAACTTGTTAAAAATTATGTTGTATGATAATTAATTTCAAGATGAGGTACTCGAAAACGGTTTGATCATCATATACAAAACTTTTGATAAAAAAAGGCTAGATACATGTTATCTATTAATTTTATATATTTTTTGTTTTGTAAAACAAAAATTATGGTTTCTGGATAATTAATAGAAAATGCGTATGAAGAAGCGAATGTCTTCTAGTAAAGTAAGATAAAATCAATCTGAAAAAAAGCAGACTACAGAAGAACTAGAAAAAAAGCAGCAGAGAAAGATATGAAAAAAATATTAGAATGGCACTAGCGAATAATTGCACAAGACATTATAAACACTAGATTGATATGTTCTCAAGGACCTAAATTTAAGGCTATAATAGTAAAACTGTTCTACAGATATTGTGAGCAACAATCTTTCTCCATTCCTTTCTTGTATTTTCCTTTCAGTCCTTAATCGCTCTCGTTATTTTTTCTAGATATTTCCTTTATTTTTAAATGCAAATCAGAATTCGCTGAAGTATACAATCTTCTACATATATAATTTTGTGTGGTATCCCTAACAAATATAGATTACCTATCATCATACAGTTTGTATAGTTTATTTCCTTTTTAATACCTTTACTCCGTTGATCAGTCTTGCTAACACGTTTAGTAGTATTGTATTTAATAGTCCTGTCATCGCACTATAATGCAATATCGATAGAAAAAAATTTTCTCAATTTGCCTTCCTACGTTTTTCTTGCCCAATCCAACAGAGTGTCTTGATCCACATTGTAGCCAAATATATTCATAGATAAAACCTTTCAGAAAAGAGAATGGAAAAATTTTAATCGAAAATAATTATACGTGTCAAAAAATTATTATTGTTAAATGTATTTATCAAACAAATTTTCTAAATTTATGTCAATTCGTTTCTTTATCAAACATAAAGTAATAAAAGAAATGGTAAATAAATATTTGTAATTTGATCTCTAAAAAAATCTTAATTAAAAGCTTGTATTATAGATAATAGCTCATTGATGATCATCCGTTGCAATATACAGGATGGACCAACTATTCCGTTTGATTTAGACAAACTTCCAATTCAGTGTTATACAGATCCACATTTTTAAAATAAATTCGTCTATACAGGGTGCTGCTTCACAACCACATAATAGATAAAGTCCTATTACAATAAGCAGAACACCGAATTTCCAATATATATAATCTATAACTATTAATAAATAAAGAATATGGTTTAAAAATATTATTCCTATATTTTTATAATAATATCACGTCACTAAATTTCGAGTAAGCGGCGGTAGCCAACGAATTAATCCGCCAATTGATGATGTAGCTGTGTTCATTTTATTGTAATCGGACGCTAGCAAAACATTTTTTTTGAGCCATATACAGAGTTTTCAATAAAACAATAACCAATAATTTAGATTGCCGTACAGTGACGAAAACGTTTCAGTACGAAAGTGTTACTACTAAAAAGTTAATGTGGTCATAAAACTTTTTACTACTACTGTTAGACTGTCTAATAACAACTGTTAGATGTGTTACTACGACTATGAACTAAGTTTTACAGCCCAAATTCTTACTGTGGCAGAAATATTTTTTTGCTGCTCCAGTTTGAAATAGGATTATTATTATTCGTATTATCATCACAGTAAACCTCTCGTACTGAATCAGTAATTGTTATTACCACCGCAGTTAGATCCTTACTAGTAACATTTAGATAACTACCACCGTAAAACTAGCAAACTGAATCTGCAAAATAGTAATATTTTTCTAACAACCACAGTAAAACAAGTTAACAATAAATATACCGAACCGTTACGATTAATGGCGAAGAATTTGTCAAAGTTGTTTCTGGCTTGAATTATCAAGGAATCTTCGACCATATCGTCTTGCACAGTCATTGAGTTGAATCCACAGCCACAGTAGACACGTTCAGTCGTCGTGAGCATAAATCGTGAAGTACGAAGTGCGTGGTTTCTAAAGGGTGTTCCAACAAGAGTTTCCGGACGTTGATAATAAATAAAAGAAAATGTTTACAATATAAATGACAATTTTTTATTGCAATATGAAGTATAAATCTTTACAATTTTATGTGGAATATAATATCTGGCAAATGGCCAACACGACTTCTCTGGCAGGAAACAATTCTTTTGCTGAAATTTTCCATAACATCTGAGCACATTTGTGGTGTTATCTCACGAATTGTGCGTCGAATTTCCTCTTTCAACTGTTGAACTGTTAGGGGATTGTTTTCGTAAGCTTTGCTTTTTACATAACCCCACAAAAAATAATTCAGCGGCGTCAAGTCGCATGATCTAGGTAGCCAATTTACGTCCCCATTTCTTGAGAGAATCCTCCCATCGAATCTTGTACGCAATAAATCCATCGTTTCTCTTGCTGTATGACATGTTGCACCATCCTGTTGAAACCACATATTATTAAAGTCTATTTCCCTTATCTCGTGCCATATAAAAAAATCTCCTAAACTTTTCGAATATCAGCTAAATAATGCCACTCTTCAAAGTTCCCTCAAACTTTTACTGTCTTGGAAATGACATTTGATGAAAATCTCTTATCAACAACAATCTAGCAAAATCTAGCTTATACGTATGAATTTTTAGCGAGAAATAGTAGGGATTTCAATAAAATATAAAACTTAAAAAGGGTACCTATTTTGTATTGTATTGTATTAACAATTGATTTTCATAAATTTATTAAAAAGTAAAGGTACTAGGATATAAGAGAGTCAATAGATTAAACGAGGAGGCCTTAAATTTTTTTATGGTGCTTAGTTAAAAATAAAGTGTACACTGAACCAGTAACCACAAAATTATCTTGCGTCCAACGTTAATATTATAATAATATTTAAAAACAGAAAAGTAGTTGTTAAATAATAATATTATATTTCATCTCCAATTATGTACGTTTCTTTCCTATTTCTCATAAAATCTCACATCCGACTAACCGGGAGTCAGTGACTTCGGTGTAAAAAGCCGACAACCCTGTGACTATCTCTGGCAGTACCGACTTTATTGAGTACCTTCCACGGGGTTGCCCGGTTATCGACCCGCACCAGCGGTGCGTATCACCCCCCGCGTGCCCTTGAGTACCCCTTTCACGTAAGATTGGTACTTGGTGGACCCCTAGAAACTATAGTTGTTCGTTGGTGTTCTTCGGCTCTCTCTCGCCGCGGACGATGACCATTTTGTGATGTCACCGCACTTGATGCCAGCCAGTACCGGAGTACGACGGTTTCGAATGCTTATACAGATCAAAATCAGGAAGTTCCGGGAAAAAAATACGCTGTGTTGTGCATGTGCATGCATATTAAAAATAAATTCTAGAAAACGTAACTTTTTATATTTTTCTATACAGGGCCCAATAAAGTTGTAAAGGATGATTCATCCTGAAAAGTGGAAAATTGCTATTACAATACCAATTCATAAATCTGAGGAAAAAATAACGTAGACAATAGGGCTTGCAATTCCGCAGCAAATTTTAAGTCCTGGTATTTGCGGGATTCGATAATGAAATCCCGCGGGATCTCGGTATAAACGGGATCCCGCAATAAAATTATCATTATTCCTTTTTTCTTTCATTTATTAAATAAAGCAAGAATAAACTCAAACCTCTATGATTTATTTTAATAATTAACAACAAACACAAATAATTTTGCATTTGCATTCCAACATAGCTTAAGAAGATGTCTAAAATAATATGCATTTCTTAATTTAGATGAATTTAATACAATATAAGAAAATCGGTATTAATAAAAAATATATAATAATTTGTATTTATTGATTTTGCAGAATATTTTTGCGGAGAAAACATAACATATTTACAGATAAGAAGCTCCGTATGTCACTAACAAGATAACCAGCAGCGGAAAAAGCTCTTTCAGCCTCGACACTTGTTGGGGTTACAGATTTGAGACAAATTTATGCTAGTTCTAGATAATTTCCTCTAGAACCCTCTGATTCAAACAATGCTATTTCTTTTTTTAATATAAGATCAAAAGATTGATTAGGAAGGTGGACTGCTGGAGCTACAAAACTACCACATATTATGTTTTCAGAAGTCAGACGAAGCTCCAATTCTTCTTGCAATAATATCACTTTCTAATCAGTGGTATTATGTGCTTTTGCGATTGCTATAGAAGCAAAAGGAAAGTCATTATCTTCGTCTGAACTAACCAATTGATCCAGTGTGCGGTTATTTTCACAGTTCTGATCTTCATTGCGAAATAAACTTTGAATAAGTTTTTTTAGTTCCTAGCGTAACTGATACTTGGCTGGTAAACCAAACGTATCATCCTCTAAAAATGCATATTTTGTTGGATTATGTAAGTATATTAAGATAGTAGTCATTGGAGTTCGTCGATGAGAAATTCGTTGACCCATAGATGTTCTAAACACAATACCAAGAATAAAGGCTTTATTCAACTTAAAATACAACTGACAAATATAATGACATTCACAAAATAATGATAAGACAATAACTTACAAACTACATGGTAACGACATACTAACCAGCACATAATTTTACCCTAGTGGGAAAAGCAAGCATAGTCATCGAGATATTGCGGTGGTTTCCAACTCCTAGCTGAGCGACGTGTGGGAACTGTTTCAGAAGATTCTGGAGGTAATGTAGAGTATTACTCTGGATCTAAGGATTGATTTCGCGAAACTTCGTCAACCGTAGAATCTCTTGTAGAAGGATATATATCTAATTCTTCAGTAGCTTCTTCGGCCAAAGAGATATCTCCTCTTGGAGCTAGATACCTATTAGATACTTGTTGTTTCAGTCTTTAAGCCGCACATGAGAGTAGTCAGGGTTGGCCTGAATTAGTTCGACTTCATCCACTAGAGGATCGTATTTTGAAGACCAGGCGACTGCAACCACGTAGGAAGTGATTCGCCATTGATAGATTTTCGAGCATGGGTGAACATTCGATCATGGGGAGTCGAATTTGTAGCTGTACATAGAAATTAGCGAATTGAATGTAATGCTTCTTGAAGTACTATTTCCCAATTATTAATATTTAGTTTTTTATCTTTGAGATACAACTCTATGGTTTTCTAAAGAGTACCATTTAATCGTTGTATTTGAGAATTTCCCTGAGGATTATACGGAGTAGTTCTGCTTGAAGCAATATTGAGCGACACCAAAAAATCTTTGAGCTCATTTGACATGAAGGAACTTCCTCTATCAGAATGAACATAGGATGGAAATCCAAAGATATAGAAAAGATTAAGTATGTGTTTTTTTATTGTACTGGCTTTTAGATCTGAACAAGAAAACGCAAATGGAAAACGTGAATATTCGTCTATAATTGTAAGTAGATAGCGGCTATTAGAATTTGAGGGGAGGGGTCCTTTAAAATCTAAATTTAGTCTTTCGAAAGGAGCAGTAGCCTTAATAAGGCACCCTTGACCTCTGTAAAATCTTGGTTTCACTGCCTGACATATAGGACATACATTCGTAATTCGTTTAATTTCTTCAATAGAAAAAGGTAAATTTTTGGAACGCACCCAGTGCGTCATTCCTACCATTCCAGGATGACAAAGTGATCTATGTAGCTCATATAGCTTTATTTTTAGAGCTGATACTCATACAAGTTCGAGTGAGAGCATCGCAAGTCATATTTAATTTTCCTGGCCTATAGATATCATATTTGAAGCAGGAAAGTTCCAGTCGCCATCTTTCGATCTTTTCATTTTTAATTTTACTAGTAAATGATACAGATCTTTGATCAGTTATCAATTTGAAATGCTTTACAATCTAATAATGACGCCATTTTCGTAATGACTCCACTATAGCGTGAGATTCCTTTTCAATTGCAGAGAATTTACGTTCAGCCTCTAACAGAGACCTAGAGAAGAAGGCAACTGGTCTTCCCGCTTGAGAGAGAGAGAGTAGCAGCTATGCTATGTTCGGATGCATCAGTTTCCACGCAGAAGGGAATTGCATTGTCAATAGCTGTTACCGCTGATCGAGTAATAGCTAATTTCAGTTTTCTTCTTTGAGTATCCAATCACTAGTTCTCTGAAATCCCGAGACACCAAAGACATTATGTTGTAATGTCTTTGCGAGACACCATTTGTTACTGCAAATGGAATACAACTGACAAATATAATGACATTAACAAAATAATGATGAGACAATAACTTACAAACTACATGGTAACGACATAGTAACTAGCACATCAATAGATAAAGCCATTTCTTGTACCAGTGGTTTCTTTAGTTCTTCCTACTTACGAACCATAAATTTCAAAGTTGTTTTGGCTGTCACAAAAGTAGCATCTTGACGGCAAATAATTTCAACCGCCAATGTTACTGGCTAAAATATATGATCTAAATCTTGTAATTAAAGCCCAGTCCAAGGTCAATTAGAGCCTTGAAAATGCACAGTTTCAGTTTATTGAACGAACTTATCATATTTGACTGGCTATTCCAGCGTGTTTTACAATCTAACACAAGTTGTACCTCTTTTCCAAATTCTTTTCTGCAATGTCTCATTTTTTAAAAGGGATTTTCTAAACAAACCAACTATCTTTCGAAATTTTCTTATAAGATCGCCGTGCTCTGAAGATATATGGTAAGCCTAACAACAAACCCCGCAGGATCGTTGTCATTTGTTTCGTCATCTCCTTCATCCTCTGAACTCTCACTGTCCATATCATCCATATGGATTTCACTGTCCTCAGTTTTAAAAACGACACTCCTAGCTGTTTTTTTGTAGATCACATCTAAAATGCCTAGCTGTAATCCATAAGCACTTGTTACGGCAATAATATTCGTTTCAAGATTCAGTTTAAACTCTCGAAATTTGTCTTTTAGAATGTCAATACAACGTTCAGCTGGCATACTTCCAATGATTCGAACCAATACTAAATTCCAGAATATGGGCGGACCTTTAGTAAATGTGTGAACGTTTACATTTAAAAAACGCCGATTCCTCGATGAAGCCCATTCATCCATGGTATGAGAAAATCCATGATTAAAGTCCTTATCATGCTTCAGTTGAGATATTTCACTAATAACTGTTGATCTGACGTTTGAGGCATAGTTGATAACCACAGTACGAATTGAATTGGATGATGATGATAGTTGAAAACCCACTAACTGTTACAAATTACGTATATCTGAAGACGTACGACACTAAATGGTAATCCATCCCTAGCAACCATAAAAAATACAATTTTTTCTAACATATCGTCTCTTATTTTTGAAAATTTCTTTTTCTTGATTTCAACTCACTAACCTATTTTGAGCATGGCTGAGGCTCAGATTTCGTCAAATCGGTATTTAAAGAGACAGTGATTGCCTTCAGATTAATATTATGTTTAGATTTTACATGAACATGCAAAGCTTTTGTTGAGTGTGCTGTAGTTTTATTAATTGAATTGCACAGCTTACATTTGGCTGTTTGAGCATCTTCAGATTTAAGAAAGTATTTCCACACAGCACTAGAACTTTTGAACTCCTTATACTCCATACTTTTGTATGTCCCGTTTCTACTTTCTTGGGCTAGATACTATAATTCAAAACAGTATCACTAACATTCATTCACATATAAGGCGCTCACATACGTTAAAAACTCTATTAGAATACTAGCAAATACCAAAACAAAATTATGTTGTGGCATAGCAATTGGAAAGCCGCTAGGTGACCATTCTTTGAACTATTTGGAAGGAAGTTGCGCCATCTCGAGGTCACTTTAGTTATTACAAAACGCGGGAACATTCAAAATTGTCATTCAATATTTAGTTTAAAAGTGGTAGTCAAATTAAGATTTGTTCATACTAACTCCTTTTCTACGTTATTGTAGCAATAAAATTATATTTGCTACAATAAAGCAAAAAATGAGTAGTATTAACCAATCCTAACTTGACTACAAGTTTAAATATTTTATTATTTAAAGGGAAGTAAAAGGCTCAAAGTCTGTCGACCACATAAATTTATTAGGTTGGGTTGCAAGCGCTTTCGACCTAAAAGGTCATCATCAGGCAAAAAATTTTTTTTTGTAAGTAAGTAGGTAGGTAGGTAGGTACAATCACTATGTGTCCACAGAAAAAATTAAATATGTTGAATTAAATTTTAAATTGTAAAAATTGTTGTAAAAATTATATAACTTGGCACGTACTGCCTCCCTCATTCGAGGTTGGATATTGTTCAATCTTGAACCTCGCCTGCCTCCATCTAATGAAGGTGTTTGAAATTAATGAAAAAATATAATGAAGTAAAATTAAATAAAAATATAAATTGACAAAATATTTGACTAGTTTCAAATCACAAAATGGTGATTTTCTTCATTACATTTTTGCGCAGCTACCATAAAGGTAAATTTTAAAAAGCCCGCTCGTGGCGGCCATATTGAATTTTAGTACCACTCCAATTTGGTAGATGGCAGCACATCAACTCAGAATTTTTCCATTGAGTTTCCCATCTATTCACTTTCACCTAATCTATGGTTTCCACCTAATCTATTGTTTCCACCATCAATTGTAGGTTTCTGTAAATTGCGTGTACAGCGCCACAAGGGTTAATAATTTGAAACTAAAACATCGTTTCAGTTTGGGCTCTACCAGTTACCGATACATGAGCAGTGTTGCCGTTGCTATTACAATTGTAACAAATCTATTACTAAAAAGTTACACCAGTACGTTATTACGACTTTTAAGAAAAGAGGAAAAATCTATTACTATTTAAAATATCGAAATTTTATGAGTGGCTCCATCTAAAAAATACTTTAAAAAATTTAAAAAATCTATACATTTGTTATTTCTGTGTTTTCTTGTTTCAACAAATCCAAGATAGGCGTCACTTTATTATATTGTATTATTTTTTTTTGTTTTGGGTCAGTTTTTAGTTTAGTAGGGGATTACCACCAGCCTCCAGTATTTCAGCATAATTTATTAATTGTTTTTAATAACGTAGACCCCTTCAAGACTTTGAAGAAATATTAAATTACAAAAATTTACCCTTAGGTGAATTTTGGCCTAACATCTATTCACTGGATGAACCAAATGTTTAAAATGTAAAAAATTAACTTGTGGTTTTTTATCATTACCCCATTCTTTTGCAGCAGCAGAAATAATTTTCTCTCAACTAAATAATACATAATAAAGTTTTCTTGTTAAATGTATTTAATAATAGTTGTGATACATTTATGTTACTTTAAAATATTATCTATTACGATTTTATTACCTTTTGGTTCAAAATTCTATTACGTAAAAATTAATTGGTGTGGCAACACTGTACATGAGTCGCTCAGCGCTTGTTGTGGTGGTCGCCTTGCTAACGGACAGTCCAGTAAATCCCGCTCCGCTCATATCATACCGGGATCCGCATATCTGAAAAATGGTGCGGGATCGTGGTATACCGAGATTGCAAGCCCTAATTGAAAACTATAAACCCATCTCCATTATGTGTGCCCCGATAAAGTTATTTGAGCAGTCGATAAAGTTGGATCCATATGGGATTTTTTTTATATTACGATTGGAAAAAAACCTCTACTTTTTTAAAAAATTAATTGTTGGTCAAATTCGGTATTTTTTTTTTTGAAAAATCGTTCAAAAATTTTTTTTTTAATGCGAATTAGATAGAAAACTAATGTCAGTAGCCAACTTTGATATGGGCTCTTTTAAATTTTTAAAAAAGCAGAGGTGATTGCGCTATTACATTTTTTCCAATCGTAATATAAAAAAATCCCAAAAGGATCCAACTTTATGACACACACTGTACAACAAATTATATAGGGTGCCTCATTAAGAATAGGACACAGAACAACTGAGGATTATCCGATTATAAATAAGACGAATAAACGAAACATGCTTGGATAAAATATTACTGGTCTCCAAAATTAAATATTAAATATTTAAAATTAATAATGATTATATATTTTTTATTTCCCAGTATAATTTTAGTAAATTCGGTATAAATTTTTGGTTTCATAATATACACCTATCAGCAAAAGAATACGTCAAATAAGCTTCGTCAGTGGCGTACGGCATGGATATGTAGCACCTTCATTCCTTCTAAATTTTACGCCACTTTCAAAAACTTATTTGAACTATACTTTTACATTTTTTGATACTTTTTCATGTATTCTTGTTGGGAACTCATAGAGTGATTGGTTTTCGAGATATTAACATTCAAATTTTGTAATTTTAGATTTTTTATAAAATAAATAAAAACTTAAAAAAAATATTTGTTTCACTGGCATAATCAAAAGGAGAAGAAAGTCGTCATATACCCAGATAGTGATAGCGTGCCACTGGTTAAATTTTTTAAAAGTAAGTTTATTTTAAAATATTACTTTCTTATATAGCATATTGATCACCAAACTCAAAAGTCAATTTTGAACTTTGATTTAAATTTTTTAATACCCCGTGTCTCCATGTTTCTATATCAAAATTCATCAATTAACAAGAGCTCTGAAGGTAGAGCGTTATCGGTCGAATATACTGAACATCCTGTATATAGATCTCATTAATAAACGGTTATCTACGGATTTTTTTTTAATTAGGCAAGTACTTAAATCATGAGGTCTTTTATACCTATTCAAAATGATTTTTTTTTATTTAATAATGTATTTTGATAAAGGTAGGAATTTTTTTAACACAAATTTAATGGTAAAACCGCTTAATATTTAAATAGCTAAAAATTATCTAAAAATGTAGACTGTTTAAAAATATATGAATAACACATTAACTAAGCGTGAATTTCAAGAATAATTGTAAGTGATACTCTAATTATATTTTTTTTAAATATCACTCTAGGTTAAAAAAATGCCAAGACAGACTTTTGACGTACAATAATTGAAGAGCTTATTGGAATAACATGATAATCCACAACATTAATTTATTAAGGAAACACGTCTTGAAAGTAGAGAAGGGCAATACTGTTCTAAATATCGATACGTATCATTTAAAAGTTATTGATACTTAAGACTAAGCACCTTAAAATATCGATATTTTTCTATACGACATAATTATGCTAAAAAATTTTTATTCCAAATAATATCTACTATACAGGGTTAAAGTTCAGTGACTATATACTCCATAATAAAATGTATTTATCAATCATACAAATAAAAGACAAACTAAAAATAGAACAAAGGAAAATGTATAAAATTAAAAAAAAATTAAAAAAACTAAACGGTATTTTTATAGGTGTCGGGACAGATGCGCCCTCGTACATTTGAGTCCTCGATACATTTGAGACCCTGTCTTGATTTTTTGAATAATGATAAAATTTAAGTGAGACAGTTGCGACCCTACCGCTATTAATCCCAAACAGAATTCGAATAATGAAAGTAGATTTTTTGTTTTACTGATATATACAGGGTGTTTCAGAGTTAAAAGTGCATACGTTAACTGTTAGTGTAAGACACTTGGATGATTCGAAATAACACATTAATAACGAGTCTATCACGTCTCATTGCCTAGAATGAATTTATAAATTTCGCCTGGATTTTTATTTCATACTGTCTTTATAATACTTTTTAAACAGAATAAATAGATGTTGATTAAAATTTAAAAAAAATATAGCAATTTTACATCATTACCTTAATTGCAATTGAGCCATTGTTTCCATAGTTAAGCATGATTGCTATTTACTGTCAAATAGGTAAGATATAAATATTTCTGTTTGAAATAAAGTAAAAAGTAATTGTTTCTAAAATAAAAACAAGGTTGCTAGGCAACACATTACAGTATCTGATACTGTTATTTTCCATTTCCCGGAAGCAAATATTGTTACGCAACACCCTGCAGCGTGCTGCGGTCGTCATAAGTAAAGGTACGAGTAAATGAAGAAGATAGAATATTCCCGAAATCTCTCGAAATGTCATTCCTTGTCAAAGAAAAGTCCAGATTATTCGAGAAGTTTCTAGAAGGTCGAGGCAAGCTATATAAGTCGACGACCTGACGTCAGAGTTTGGAGTTTTATGATAGACGTTACATGCAATGGCGACTGGTGCATAATTTGAATTTAATTTTAATTATGAAATAGTAAATGCTGTGGGTGCACTGCACCGCTTGGGCCGCCCGCGTTATTCGTCTCCTTTAGTTGTTCTAGTAGTCTTGATAGGCAGATGCTTGTCAAAAAAGATTAATTAATAAGTTTGCGAACAGAGAAACTTTCTTGACAACAGTATTTTGATCAAAAATTAAAAAAAGTGCATTGAACAATTAATTCTACTTTAATATTTTTAAAACACATTTTTTTTATTTTTCATCAAAATACTGTTGCCAAGAAAGTTTTGCTTTTCGCAAACTTGTTAATTAATCTTTTTTGACAGGCATATGCCTATTAAGACTACAAAGGAGACGAAGAGCACGAGCGGCCCAAGCGGTGCAATGCACACACGCCATTTACTATTCAATGATTAAAATTAAATTAAACTTATGAGATTATCCATAAAATCTATTATATGTGTATTTTAGAATGTCTTAAATAATTTCTGTGAAATATAAACGAGATACTTACATTCTTTTGGCAGTTCTGCAGCTCTACTGCACTTATGCAAAAGCCGCCACTGGATACATGTTAATGTTATCAGTTGGAGTTATTGTATCAGTTGAATTGAGTTATTGTAAAAGTTGAGTTAAAATAAATTGTGATACCAAAAACCAGCGTAACATTGGTGATAGCGGTGGGATACAAAGTAAAAGTTCATGGTAAATACTAAATCCACTGAATACGAAGCAGGCATGGATACTTCGGGCCCACCAACATGGTTTTTGAAGATGGAAGAGGAGAGAGTAAGGCGAGAAGAGGAAAAGGAAAGGCGTAGGAAGAAAGAAGATGAGGAAAAGATTAGGCGTAGCAAAGAAGAAGAGGAGGAAAAGGAAAGGCGTAGGAAGGAAGAAGAGGGAGAAAAGGAAAGGCATAGGAAGGACGAGGAAAAAGAGAAGGAGGAAAGGCGTAGAAAAGCAGAAGTAGAATTTATAAATGGTTTGATACAAATTCAGAAAAATTTCAAGCAAGAGGTTGGTCAGCTTAAAATAAGAATAGATCTGTTAGAACAGCAGCAAGATAATCTAAAAAGTAATTTAGAGAACTTAAAAACGAATTTAGAACATCAGCAAGATCAGGCTAGAGTGGAGTTGGAAAGGCGAATTAGAGCTGAAATGACTGAGTTAGAGAAAAGAATGGACTCATCCAGTAGGAACGAATTTCCTGGTTTTGTGTTAATGAATAGTTACTTTAAGGGACCTAGTCGCTTATGTTAATTTTAATTTTTTTTATAAAATTCATTAAATAACAAAAATCGACAATAAGTAATTAATAGATTTTGAAAGTGGCGCCGCTTCTTAACCAATAATTACTGTTTTACTCTCTACAGTGTTGCCAAGATTATAGCTTTGTTCGTTGTATGAATATCTTCATATAACGCTTTGTTCTTTTGAATTTATTTTGACATATGACGTTAACCAGTTAACCTTACTAACCTCAGTAACATTTTGTTGACGCTTGGTCTCTGTTCTGTTTACTTTTACTTTTTTTACTGTATTTTGTGTTTCATATTTCATTTATTAGGTGTTTTATTTGGTTTGGACAATATTAGTTATAAGTATTTTATATTATTAAGTACGCGCTGTGTGGAAAAATATCTGGTATGTATTAAATAAGACTATTTCTGTTTGAAAATAAAATACATAATTTCCTAAAACTTTGAATGCAGTGCTAGATATTTTTATATATATGTCAAAACTAATTCAAGTTAAATAATAAAAAAAATGTTGGTAAACATAAAGAATTAACATACCTAAATTATGTTTCAGTTATTAAAATGGAAAAGATTTGTTTTGTACCAAATTGCAAAAACAAATCATCAAACTGCAACAAGATTTTCTTATCGATTCCAAGAGATTGGGGAAAACGAAAGCTATGGTTTGCAGCTGTTGGAAAAGAAAATGTTCCTAAAGGAGGAGGACGCTATCATTGCTGTGAAAATCATTTTGATGTATGTACTTTTATTACTTTTTGAGTTTGATATTTTTTTTAACTAAAAATGGCAATATGAAATTTGTATACATTATCCATTCTCACAATGGCTCAAGTAATAACAAAGATAAAACTAAACTCATGTCACTTATTAAAATTTGTAGTAACTACTAGTTTGGTCTAAATAGGCATCATTGGGCTAAAAATATTGTTACAAAAATGAGACTACATTTACAGGACTTCATCCAGTGTTCATTAATTTTGGTTTGTGAACTTTGTATCAAATTAATAATTACATTACCTTACTACAATTAAAAAAAACAAGTGCTCTTCTCTCTTTTTGTTAATATTTACTTTTTTTTATTTAAAAATGTTTTTTTTTTAGGGTCCGAATGATATAATTAACTACAGGGAACTCCAGCTTGTAGGTGGAACACGTTGTCAATTGCGAGAGGGAGTAATTCCACACCAACATCTTGGGCCTTTAGTGCAACCGCAAGACGGGTCTACTAAACGAAAAGTCGAGGTAGGTGTTCCACGACAAAATCTTGGACCAATAGTAGAACAACAAAGAGAGCCTATTAAAAGAAAAATTGAGGAAATCAGTGTTGCTGGTCCATCTAAAATGATTAAACCATCAGTCAGCCATTTGAGCGAAGTGGTTACTAGTAGTTCTTCTTCAACTATCCCCACAGAAATGTCTTCTTCTTCAGATGAAGATTTATTAAAAGAAGAAAATATAATGATGATGGACAAACGAAGACAAACAACATTTTATATTATAGAAAAAAATTCAAAATTTTATTTAGGTTTACCAAATTATGTATATAATCTCACCAAATTTATTACCGAAATTGAGACAATAACATACAGAGATGTTCTTGTATGTCTAAAAAAAATACATTTAAATGATGTATATTTTAGATTAGCTCTGGATTTTGGTCTGAGTGATACCAGAATTCAGCAAATATTTAGAAATGGTGTGCCAAAAATTGCCAACGTGCTTCAAAATTTTATTTTTTTTCCAACTCATCAACAAATAAAATTGTTATTGCCTATCCCATTTATATATAGGTATAGTAATGTTAAATTCATTATAGATTGCTTTGAGATAGAAATTCAAAAACCATCTAACCCTATTCACCAAAGTCAATCATGGTCAGAATACAAGAAATGTAACACCATTAAATATTTAATAAGTGGCACACCAAATGGTTTTATAAATTTCATATCTAAAGGGTATGGTGGTCGTATAACAGATACCAATTTGGTTAATGTCAGTGGTTTTGTAAATAAAATTGAAAATTGTGACATCATGGCTGATAGGGGTTTTAAAAATATTGACGAACTATTAAATAGAACGAATTGTAAGTTAGTTAGACCACCAAGTGTCTCAGAAGGCACTAAGTTGACGCCAACAGAGGTGAGGAGGGCCAAACAAATAGCAGCACTTCGAATTCATATAGAACGCATTATCAAAAGAATTAGAGAATTTAAAATGGTAGATATTCATTCTAGATTAGATTTAAATTATCTTAGTATAATAGATGAAATAATTATAATTGTATGTGCTATTGTAAATACTCAAGGACCATTAATAAAATAATACAAGTTTATTTTTGTTTTATTATACAGGGCGTTTCATAACTATACTGCCAAACATTAAGGGGTGGTATGAAACATCAAAAATTTTTTTTTTCTAAATAATCATTTTACTAAAACGCTTCATTTTCGAAAAAGGGAATTTTACACAAAAACAACGACACATTGATATTTTTATCATTGTTTTGAATAAGGCCATTAAAAGTAACACTTTTTTGTGTCTTGATATTATTCTCATTTAGTTAAAAAAAAAAAACACCAACTTTTGAATGTCTCCCAAGTAGCTAAAAATACAACTTAAAAAGGAACCGAGACAGGAAAAATCAAGGGACAAACAAGTTGATATTTTTAGTTTAATAAAAATTTTAAAAAGTTTGCAGGATGTTCTTTTTCAGAAAAAAATTATAGATTTACGGAAATTTTAGATACATGCTAATAGGTCCAAAGATACATAACTAAGATATCAGCAAACTGCAAATCTGTTAAAACGTACTTAACATATTGATTAAAAAGTGATTTTTTAAACCTTATGTTTATAAAGCAAAAAAACAAATTGATGTTCTCTGCCACATCTTAAAGTTTGGCGGTGTAGGTACGAAATATCCTATATATTTTATTGACCTTCAATATTACAAATTATAAATTAATTAAACAATTAAAAACATTATCTCTCCAATAAGTTAAAGCCAAGTCTATTATATTTTCAATTTCTTCCTTATTTAATGAGATTTCAAATATATTTACAACTTTGTCATTTTCAAAATCTGGAGAAGCTACACAAAAGAGACCTTTATCTTTATTAGAAAAAAAACATTGCATTTGCAATTGATAATAATATTTTTTTACTATTTCATTATTTTTTATGTAGTTTTCCACAGTTTTTTCTTTGCTTGGGCATTTCACTTCCACACAAAATTCTTCAGTTATGCCATCTGGGGATGCTCCTAAAACCGGATACCGATTGGACAAAAGCAAGCCTACTTTTTTAATATTAATTTTTTTTGCTATTTCAACTTGTTTTAAAACTAAGGGTTCCAATCGTTTCCCTCTTGAAACAGCATAGGTTTCAAAAGCCTTTGTTGCACCCATTATATTTTCCAGAAGACTTCCTTCTCTTGTTTTACATTTAGCAGCTTCATAAATTTTGGATGCAGTTATTCGACCAAAGCGTAAATGGTACCAATTGGGACAATTTGACTGTTCTTTTGTCTGTTCTTCGACAACTGCACAATTAGCTCCCATATTAGCACTGGCAAATTGAAAAAAATCTTCTGCTGAATATGTAGTTTGCTCACTCTTATACTTCATAATTAAATGATGTATGTTGAATTTTGACAATTCAGACTCATAATAAAAATCAAAAATTCCACCTGAAGCTTTGTCTATATATTTTATAAAGCGTTCCCTAACTTCTGAATTTTTTTCTTTTAAAAGTGGTTTTGCATTAGCCATATCCTTTGCAGATAGAAACTTTTCAACTGTTCCTACTTTGGATAATTTCGATGCTTTCCAATAGCATTCAACTGAGGTGACACTAGGTTCTTCACTACGACGATGGAGCCAAAACAAAAATGCCACTGAATGTTTGCACCCACCTAAAAATTATATTAAAATAAAACTAAAATATTAAGCATTTCATTTTTAAATATAAAAGTCAATTTTGCTCAAATTGAGAAAATCAGTGTCAAATATTAATTTATTATTCAAAAGGAAAGACTTGTATTTGGTGCAAAACTTTTTAATTAATAAATGCAAAGCACTTTTGGCATTGTGCCATGATCAGTGCTTATTGTCCACAAACATATCCACCAAGTTCTTAGTCATCCTCGCTCCCAAAATTAGATATTTCTGGATATTCACAAATTGCTAAATCATAATTATTACTATTAGCAATATTTTCAAATTTAAATTGTTTTATACATTCATTTTTATTTCATTTCATTTCATTTAATTTTGGGAGCGAGGATGACTAAGAACTTGGTGGATATGTTTGTGGACAATAAGCACTAATGATGGCACAATGCCGAAAGCGCTTTGCATTTATTAATTAAAAAGTTTTGCATGAAATACAAGTCTTTCCTTTTGAATCTAAACTACGTGCACACAGATGTCAATCTTTTTTGGTTTTTTTATTAATTTATTAGATCGAAAATGTTTAGGTGGAGCATAGAAAGCAAAAATTAAATAAATGAATATTAAACACTGACTTTCTCAATTGACTTACTACAGTCTTCGTTGAATAAGTAGAAGTATATCTATCACTTACATACATAAATTCAAAATATTATAGTTTAATGTTTCATCTTGTTTAACACAACAGTTATTTATTACTCTTACCAAATACCAGGTAAATTAACTTTAATAATTACCTGAGGAAGCTGCACAGTCAGTACATGCAGAACTGAGAATTTTCTCATCCTCTTCATTAATTTTCACTTCAACATTATATGGTTTCTTGTGAATTTTGTGTTCAGGGGTAATTTTGGCTCTAATGGTACATATGTTGCCATCTCTTTTTAACTGAACATAACTTACTGCATTGTCTCCATACTTTTCTTTTGATGCTCTAAAATGTACATATTTTATTAGTTAACAAATATGAAAGCCAAATTTAAAATAGTAATGATAATAAGTAGTTTTATCGTAAAATTAGTTAGAAAAAATGTTTCAAAATATTCCGTTATTCGTAAAAATCTTTATTTTTACCAGTAGAGTAGTTTAGTTACCTCTCAGTTTTAATATTTTTCATCTCGGCACTATAGTGTTCAGTATTCGATGAATAAAATTGCATCACCATCTCCACATCTACTTGTGGTAAATTTCTGGAATCTGCTTTCACAAAACCTGGATTCATTTTCTTTTTAAATACACTTTAACACTTTTCCAAAAATAAATACAATAGAATTAGAGGCAACCACTGATAATACAATAAGTATTCACAATGAAATACTAAATGATTGAAATGTAAGGTTATATTTTATATTCTTCTTTTTCTAGTTTTTCTTCTCTTTTTTTGCGCTGTGAATATTTTTGGCATGGATAAAGGAAAAGACCGTTCGTCTTTGTACTCCGTACTCGGTGTAAACGGAACCGTCCATCGGTACTTCTATCCTTCTTTTAAACATAATAAATGACAAGGAATATTGCTAGTTTTATCGATATGGCAACATTGCAAAATAAAGCCTGTTTCTATTGGTACACGTCACAATCCACCTTAGCCCCGAAATTCAAATTTCAACATTTAATTGTAGCCACAGGGTAGGTCGCAGAGAGGTTGGACCCGGTCAACTGTGTTATAGCGGGCCAAGATTATATGATAAAAATATTTTTAAAAATCACTGGATGAGTCCATTCGTGACGAAGCTTTCGTAATTAACATTGAAACTGAAAACACTACCTCGTCCTCATCTATAATTGAATCAAGCCATATCCAAAACCCAGTTTCGCAAAGCCATACTAGCAAGACCATTAAGCCACCCACGTTTGACGGTCAGACAACATGGGAAACGTATCGACTCCAATTTGAAGCTGCAGCTAGAGCCAATAACGACCGAGAAAGAGATGGCGGCTTTATTGATAGTGTCGCTGCGGGGACAGGCTGCAACTGTTTTACAGTTACTTCCCCAAGGAGAACCCAGTTATTCATCTCTCGTCCAAGCTTTGGAGACAAGATATGGCCAGCAGCATTTGCAACGGGTATTCCAAAGTCAGCTAAAGGTTTATAGTCAGAAACATAATGAGAGTCTACAGGAATTCGAGGCCGACATAAGAAGGTTGATTCATCTGGCCTATCCACAGGCGCCGAAAGATTTCCAAGAACAAATCGAAGAACAGGTATTCATTGATGAACTACAACATGTGGAAATGCAGCAAGCCCTTCGTCTACAACATCACAAGATGCTGACGGAGAAACTGATTGCAGCTTCGGAATATGAAGCGATAAAACTCATATCCAGATCTTCTCGCGCAAAAGTAAGAGAAATTAAATCCCAGGAAATACTAATGCTATTGCCCAACCTACCCTCTCGCAAATTTTAAATATCCTGCAAAATATGCAACGAAATAGCCAAAATGAGAACAGAAGATCTTTCAATTGCGGAAGAATCGGGCACCTTCAAAGAACCTGTAGAAGCAGAGCTCTTTCTATAAATAGAGAATCAGGGAATGAGGCCGGAAAGTTACATAGATCAATCTTCCGAAGCCCGTCACAAAGTTTAACAAGAAATAGTCACAGCAGCTATACGTCCCGAAGAAGCCAATCACCCACACCGAGCCGGCTTTCTAGCAATAATCAGGAAGTAGAACATCGTAAAGGCAGTCTCCATAGCAACGCAGACATTCTTTCCAAGCGACCCTGTTTAGAATGAGAATGCCGGTATAGTAAGGGGCTCGGAGAACGGGAGGAACCAGTTGATAAAGTTACCCTTAGGACAACCACTATTAAACAATAGGGCGACGAAGAAGAAAGCACCCATGAAAGCCTGAGAAAGAAGCAGAAGAAAGACAATGATTTGAAAGTTGTTCGACAATGACTCAAAAATAAAGTTACACCTACTTGGCAAGAGATAGCCCAATACAGTGGAGCTATTAAAGGGTACTGGACTCAGTGAGATTCGCTGTATCTTCACGATGGCCTATTGCACCGGAAGTGGGAAAGCCCTGATGGAGTACATGTAGTCCGCCAAGTGCTACTGCCGAAATCACATGTCAGAAGTGTGTTGGAGGAGCTTCATTGTAGCCGTTCGGGAGGACATTTTGGTACTAAAAGAACACTGGCACGAGTTCGGGAAAGATAAAGCAGAAGCTAGAATCGACAGGCGTGCCACAGGGACACATTTTGAGAGAGACGACCCAGTACGGCTGTACAATCCCAACCATCGAGGAGGATTTTGTCAGAAATCGCAACGGAACTTTGAAGGCCCCTACGCCGTCCTTAAAAAAATCAACGACCTGATCTACCGCATTTAGCTGTCAGCGGGAAATACATTCAAACTAGTTCACATTGGGAAGTTAACGCCATGCCGTAGTCCAAATCCTTCCCGTTAGCTCTAACCGGGTCCCAGTAGTCAAGTTATTCGAGCCAAATAACTAGGGAGGAGGGAGCAATGTTATGCAGCACCCTGCAGCGTGCTGCGGTCGTCATAAGTAAAGGTACGAGTAAATGAAGAAGATGGAATAGTCCAGAAATGTCTCGAAATGTAATTCCTTGTCAAAGAAAAGTCCAGATTGTTCGAGAAGGTTCTAGAAGGTCGAGGCAGACTATATAAGTGGACGACCTGACGTCAGAGTTGGAGTTTTATGATAGACGTTACATGTTAATGTTATCAGTTGAAGTTATTATATCAGTTGAATTGAGTTATTGTAAAAGTTAAGTTAAAATAAAATTGTGATACCAAGAACCAGCGTAACAATATTTATAAGTAATACTGATATTTAATTGTGAAAAAGCAAAAATTATCTTTAAAAGAAACTATAAGTAGATTTGCTGGATAGAATGAAATAAAAATGTTTGTTTGGTTTACTGACATTATATAACTTCCCTTCACACTTTTTACAGTTTTTTTTTATTTAAGTTGCAAAAGCCGCGTTATTGTTGATACTAACTTTTGCAATACGTTAGAAGCAGTTTTTTGCTTTGGAATAAATCGAAAATGTATTTTTGACACATACGACCTATTGCAGTATCAGCGACGATATGCGTTTGGGTTGATATAGGTATAAATAAAATAATGTATTCTTTATAACTTACTTGATTGACTCTATTACGAAACTTTCATTCAAATTCCTATAAGGTGGAAAAAACCCAAGGCTTGAATATTTATATTTTTTTATCTACTAAGACTGAGACAGTTGTGCAATACATGCATTATTAAAACAGTCATCACATTTTTATAAACAGCTAGACAAAGCATATTATCTAACTATTTATACACCTAAATAATTGGACTATACAGAGTAAGTCAAGAAAACTAAACAAAACATGAAAATTATAAAAACCACTCGATTTTATTTTAAAGCTAGCTTTCAGGATTACTAAACATAAACAATATTTTGAAGTGTTATTTATTTAACTATTTTTCTGTGTTATATATACGAGTTGTAACTCAAAGAAAATGTTTGTTGGGGTAGTTAAAATAACTGCAACATTATAATAATGCTTCTACATGTGAAGAAGGTGGCACGCTTCACGTCGTATCTGAATATCTACTACTTTTTACTAGTAAACGTTGAGTAAAAATTCCAAAATTCTCAGAAGTGTCCCGTGCTATGTATATCATTTGTGTAAAGTGAAATTAATTGTTGATAACAGGTATGGAATAAAAACAATCATTATGGTTAATTGTACCTCATGTTTAAATGTGATCAGCAAAGGTCGGCCCGGTATCGCTTGCGAAGGTTGCAAAAAAGATTACCATACTATTTGTGTCACAAAAACGGCTGATATCGTACAGTTATTAATTTCAATACCGGGGCTGTCCTGTAAATGCTCCGACTGCGTTAAAAACTGTATTTTCCTCAACCCTACTGGCGTGCAAAATATTATTGAAACTAAATTGTGCGATGCTCTAGTTTCAATGAAGGAACAAATAAACTCGGTGAAATCAGATGTTGACAAAATTTCGGAATCTGAAACAGCCTCATCCCAACTAAAATACTCCGATGTTCTAAAAGATAAGTCGCATCCAATCATCTTAATTCATCCAAAGAACACCAGTCAGCCGCATAATCAAACTAAGGCGGATATTCTATGTCATGTCAATCCATGTGAAGATAACCTGCAGCTTACAAAAGTTAAAACGGTTAAAGATGGAGGAATCTTGATTGCCTGCAAAACCAAGTCAGATAATGAAAAGTTGAAGACTATTGTTCAAGAGAAAATGTCAAGCAGATACAGTATCAGAGAAATCGGTGGTATTCTTCAAAAAATACGTATCGTTGGCATGACCGTTAACTACTCAACAGAAGATCTTTATAATTATCTTGTTACATGTAACACAAACATTATTTCTGAAAATTCTGAAGTTAAAATTGTAAAAATCTTTCCAACTAAAAAAAATCCTAATATATTTCAAGCTATTGTACAGGTAGATAAGTCAGTGTATGATCGGGCACTAAAAACAGGAAATTTATTTGTTGCTTATGACAGCTGCATTGTGTATGATGCACTCGAAGTGTACAGGTGTTTCAAATGCAATGAGTTTAAACATTCTGCACAAAGATGCACTAAACTCGTATCTTGTCCAATTTGTGGTGAGGGTCACGACCTAAAAGACTGCAAATCTAAGAGTAAAAATTGCTCCAATTGCGTAAAATTAAAAAATCCAATTATAATGACTGATCATGCTGTATGGGATAGGGACAAATGTTCGGCTCGGACTTGAATAGCAACTACAGACTAATTTTCTACTGACCCCGGTAAACTCATTTCAGATAAAGTCAGATTCTAACGATAATGAAAACCAACTATCAATCCTTTATCAGAATACAACAGAAGTTTTTAACTCTGTTGTTCAAAGTAATTGTAAAATTTTTGCCTTAACTGAAACTTGGCTGGATTCGTCAATAATCAACTCGGAATTATTTAGTACAGAATTTAATGTTTTTAGATCTGACAGAAATTTTTCAGTAAGCGATAAAACAAGGGGTGGTGGAGTGCTGATTGCGATCCATGAAGAATACGTCTCTACCATGATAAATCTTCAGGAATATTCTTTCCCCGTTTTCAACTTTGTAGACTGCCTTTTGATAAAAATTAAATTTAAGTTTACGCATATATATTTGTGCAATTTATATATACCACCAAAAACTCCTCGAGATGAATTCGAAAGCCTTTTTGAGTCACTGGAATCATTGAACTTTTTGTATGGTGGTAAAATTCTAATCCTTGGTGATTTTAATATCGCCGATTACGTTTTATCTCTTTCTATCCCACAAACTAGCTATAAGCTAACAGTTTTAAATAATTTCGTTGATGTCACAGATCTAACACAAAATAATTTTGTTTTCAATAAATTTAATAAACTTTTAGATTTGGTATTATACAACGGCCGCTGTATTGTTGAGAAATCCTTAGATCCCTTAGTAACCGAAGATAACCATCATCCAGCTTTAGATATCAGTTGTGAATTAATGGAAAAACTTGACAACAAAAATAACCTAGAATCTTCTTATACAAATTGTTATAATTTTCGTAAGGCAAATTTTCCACTTATGTATAATATAATATCAAATATTGACTGGACTTTTTTAGAAAGCTTTTATAGTGCCGATGATGCATGTACATATTTTTATGGCAAGTTGTATAATGTGTTAGATCGTTGCGTACCCAATTATTCAGCAGCGCATAATAAAAAAACATATCCTCCTTGGTTTAATCCCAATATCATTAAAAAAATAAGAGAAAAATCAAAATTTTGGCGTCAATATAAAAAAGACAATGATATCAGGGCTTTCGAAATTAATTCGGAGTAAATAGATCTTACTCGATTTACCAACTCTCCATTAAAAGACCACGTAGCAGATCCCATCGAGAAGCCGCAGATGTATTAAAAGAACGGCTTCGAGTAAAAAGAGCAGAACGAGGTAGTCTTCAAACCCAGCATATGAAGTATAGCCTGCAATTTAAATAAAAAAACAATGTAAAATCGCTTTAAGGAATAAAAAATATTTCAGTTTTAAAAATATGACCCGGTGGCCTCCCACTAAACATAGAAACTTACCAAAAACATTACAACATATAGACAAAATGTTTCATTCATAAATCCCATACAATTGCGGACTGTTATTGTTTTAAAATTGTTAGTCAGTGGAAGAGAGAAAGACAGATCTCTTCTGACCGGCTGGCAACGTTGTAAACAGTGTCCATCACATACTTTGATTTTCTTTTACTATACGGAGAATGGTCGCACTGCGCAGCTTTCTGAATGCCTTTTAAAAGGAGATAGAAAACTCCACCATTTTGAACCCTTATTACGTGTGTGCCTACATCTTGGCGCAATATTTTTAATAGGTGCGTTTTTCTTGCGGTTTTCTTGTTTTAATCTAACAGGTTAAAACGAGTAAACCGACAATTCCGGAAGCAGAAGCGGATGATTAAAACGCACCTGATATTTTGCTTGCTGCTGTCAGTGTCAGTGAATATTATTTTTGAAGTCACAGTTTATTGCTAAAGAATCAGTTAGCTCACTCGGACCAGTTGAAAGTTCCAAAATAACATCCACTTCAGGGATACAAATTCAGGATACGCAGAAGACTGCTGTTTTATTATAGGCGGTTGTCATATATTGTATTATCCGAGTTGCACAGTGTATAAAGTGAAACATTGAGATCAAAAGTGCCGACGCAGAGTGAGCGATCTGATTCTTTAGCTGTAAACTGTGTCACAGGGTTCAAAATGGCCGCGCCCTATGTTGGGCGTGTCGAACCTCTCTCTTGCCTCGTATAGTAATCAAAAGTATGTGGTGTCCATAATATGCTCGCCAGTGGCGTAGAGTTTTAAACTTACCAGTATTGTCAGATTAGTATGTTAAAAAAATACGTAAATATGTAGGTATATTTTTTTAGTAATATAATTATGATGATTTTTTCATGTAGGTAGATTAGATTAGATTATGAGTTGGACGTTATTTGTCCTTGTCCACCGCGACCTTTTCAGATTTATTGTGGGACTCCTGTTTGTTTTAGAGTATGTCGTCTAGCCTGGTCTTTTTTATTAGACTTAGTAGCTTTGACAGTGGCTCCCGCATGTAGTTGCATGCAATTGGCTATGTTAGAAACCTCGTTCCAGCCAGGCATTCACATTGGCACAGGACGTGGAATATTGTTTCCTCTTCTTCTTCACAGAACCTGCACAAAGTTGCTTCTTTTGTTGGATTTATGACACTCATGTGCCTTTTGAGGCGACAGTGTCCAGTAAGAAGGCCTACTGTTATCCTAACGATTGGACGCTTTTGATCCAGAAGGTACTTTCGTGAACTTGGCCGATGGTTCCTTGATGAACTGTTTGGCCTGTCTCAGTCTTGGATAGTTGTTCCACCATTCCTGAGACTCTGTTTACATCCATTGTTTAATGGATGCCTTGCACAATGCCTTAGCAACTCCACAGAAGGGTCCGGGGCCTGTCATGGCCTTATCTGAGCCTCCTCGGGCTAATTCGTCGGCATTTTCGTTGCCCTGATATCCCTCATGGCCTGGAACCCAGGCTAAGGTCACCTTATTTTAACTACTTAGCTCTGTCAGGTCTTCTAGACAGTCTTTCACCAGTCGTGATTTGATTTTTGGTGAGAAAATTGCCTTCAGAGTATATGACAATAGTTTTGCATGATACTTGCTGATTTTTCATGTAGGTAAATCCAAGTACAAGCAAATTCAAATACAAGCGAATTCAAGTTACCTTTCGATTTTTAATATTTATTGGTTTATAGTTTATTGGCATTTACTATACAGGGTGTCCTTTAAAATGTGTCCCAAAATTCTCAGGCAGATTCCTTAACCAAAAAATGGAAAAAAAGTTCCTATAGACCTATGTCCTAAAGTGCCCCCTAAGCGAGCAACAGCCTCTCGAAATCATTTTTTTTATTTTGATTTTTTGAATTTTCTTAAAAATGGAAACAAATAAAAGAACCAAATTTTGGCTGTTAAATATGATCAATAATAGTGACCTTTTGACACCTTCAAAAATAAATTATTTCGTCAGGGGTGTACTTGGGAATTTTTTGAAAATTTTGATTATTCATAACTTTTTTGTGTTTTTGGTAATGACTTATCCATATTTTTTTTTACATTCTACATTGAAAACTACGTCAAAAAGGAATACTTGTTTGATCTCGATTGGAGCAGCCGTTTCCGAGAAAACATCATCCAAAGATATTCGTCCACTTTAGCTTAATTTTCAATTTTCCTAAATTACCTCGGTGAATCTCGTAAATAAAAATAACTTTTTTAGCTCTCTCTAAATAATTGTAGTTCAAATGTCGTGGTGGGACTATTTTTATTTAATAATAAGAAACGGTTTAAAAAAATATTTATTCTAAAAAAACAAATCAAAAAAAATTAAAGCAGATGCTCAACGTGGCGACCATTGGTTTCCACACACAAGCGCAACCGTCGCATCATAGACTGTCTTACACGAAAAAATACTTCAGGATTATTCCTAAGAACTTCGCAATGATGAAAAACTCGTTCTTCCAATTCTTCAACTGTTTCAACAGGACTGGAATAAACCAATGATTTTAAATAACCCCAAACAAAAAAATCCATTGGATTTAGATCTGGTGAACGAGGTGGCCAGTTAACAGGACAACCTCTGCCAATTACTCTACCCTCAAATCTTTCGTTAAGGTGCTGTCTAGCTTCAAGGCTGTAATGTGGTGGAGCTCCATCATGCATAAACCACATGTTATGTCTGATTTGAATCGGAATATTATCAAGAAGCTCATGTAAGTTATTTTCCAAAAAAAGCCTGTATGCTGCTCCATTTAACCTATTCGGCAAAACAAATGGTCCAATAAGGTAATTATCAATAACTCCAGCCCAGACGTTTATTGAAAATTTATCCTGGTGGTGACGTTCAACAACCGCGTGAGGGTTATCTTCAGCCCATTCATGCATATTTCGAAAATTTATTATACCATCTCTAGTGAAACCAGCTTCATCGGTAAATAGCACTTTATTAAGAAACATTGCATCTTGATTACATCTTCCAAGAAACCATTCAGAAAAGATAACTCGCGGCTCATAATCAGTAGCTTTAAGTGCCTGAACTTTTTGAATGTGGTAAGGGTACAATTGTTGTTCACGCAAAACTTTCCATACCGTGTTACGTCCGACTCCCACTTCTGAAATTAAATGAGAGAATCTGTGTAGTGAATAGTTAAGAAAGAGAATCCATTGATTTGGGAAATCAGATTTTTTCTGCATAACGCAACTCTTTTCGATACGAAAAGTCGTGAAATGTAAGAGAAGCAATAACAAGTAAAAAAACTAGTTTTATACGATAAGGTACGGGGTAGCTAAAATAATAAATAAGTAATTACTTACCATTTGCTATTTTTCTGGTACTTGTCGATGGGGTTTCAGCTACCCTATCCAAAATTGCTTCTTCCAAAGCAGGAGTTCTCACATAATTTTGTCTTCCACTGTTACTAGAGTTTTTCTTAAATGTACCAGTTTCCCGAAGTCTATCGTCAATTCTAGAAAACGTCTTAGCGCATGGAAGATGCCTATTTGGAAAGCGCTCCTGATAAAGTCTGCGAGCTTCATTGGCATTTCCAGAAGCGAGTCCAAAACATAAGTGCATGTCCGTCATTTCGCCGAATGTGTAATCATTATTGTAGTTATTGTGAGACATTTTAAACAAAATAATAACAATACAACGAATCGCACCAGAACACTTTTAGAAATAATGTTTAACTGAAGAAACATTTTTATCAGTGAGCGAAAAAAATTATCCATGAAACACAAAAACGCCAAAAAAATACATATTTTTACTTTTTTATTCTAAACAGCTAAATACAAACCTTATGGTCTTCATAATAAATAAATGGGAACTAAATTTTTAAATTTTATTTAGAGAGCTAAAAATAGTATACAGGGTGATTGATTAGTGTGAGGAAGCTCTGTAGATCTGTTATAATAAAAGTAGGCAGCTTTAAGCTTCACATTTTAAAATTAGTTACGATGTGACAGGGTGTTTCATAAGGCCGTGCCAAATCAAAGTTATGTTTTTTAAATGGAACACCCTGTATATTTTTATATTTTTAGAATCTGCTCGATAATCTGATTTCAATGATATATCACACTTGTTATCTAATATGAATAGTAAAGGATCTACAGCTACTCAAAAATCACATTTTTTCAAATTCAGGTGGCTGTTGTAGCCAAACAGTTGGAAATCGAGGAAAACGGCTTACAGTCCCTATCCTAACTTTTTAAGGTCTATTCAGTGACATAAAATACATATTATTTGATACAGGGTGATCAAAAATCCAAAATCACATCCGATTTTTGATCACCCTGTATCAACTAATATTTTTTGCCACTGAATAGACCTTCAAAAGTAAGGATAGGGACATGTAAGCCGTGTTCCTCGATTTCCAACTTTTTGGCTACAACAGCCAAAATTGAAAATTAACCTAAACTGCACGAATATCTTTGGATGATGTTTTCTCGGAAACGGCTGCTCCAATCGAGATCAAACAAGTATTCCTTTTTGACGTAGTTTTCAATGTAGAATGTAAAAAAAAAATATGGATAAATCATTACCAAAAACACAAAAAAGTTATGAATAATCAAAATTTTCAAAAAATTCCCAAGTAAACCCCTGACGAAATAATTTCTTTTTGAAGGTGTCAAAAGGTCACTATTATTGATCATATTTAACAGCCAAAATTTAGTTCTTTTATTTGTTTCCATTTTTAAGAAAATTCAAAAAATCAAAATAAAAAAAATGATTTCGAGAGGCTGTTGCTCGCTTAGGGGGCACTTTAGGACATAGGTCTATAGGAACTTTTTTTCCATTTTTTGGTTAAGGAATCTGCCTGAGAATTTTGGGACACATTTTAAAGGACACCCTGTATATTTGCCTGGTATGATGTTAACCAAAATTATTTAAAATTTTAAATTAACATTAAGTAGGTACGGGTATCTAATAAAACACTGTCCTAAAAATATATAATTTTTTAATTAATAATTACAAAAAAACATGGTATGGCAAAAAATATCGTAAAAAAACTGTAAAAATTTTTAAAATAATGTTTTAAATATATAAAATACTTTAATTTTATTAACTAAAATTTCATTTAATTTTTTTATGCTTAGGTATTAATGTTATAACTTACTGCAACGTTTCTTTTTGCAGCAGGTGGTGTTCCAAAAACAGTTGAATCAGAACTAAAAACCCATACATTAGATATACATACATATAGGTAATAAACAATGTTTAGAGGTAAACAAAAAATTAATATTTTGTATTTTTACCTGTTGGATAAGTCATCCAAAAATAGAAATCCCTCACACCGTCTGGAGTTTGCATCTTTTCTAATATATCTAGTACCATTTGCGCGTACCAAAACATTTTCAGGAAAACAGTGTTCAAAACACAACTCTGGGTTTTTACGAAGGGGCTGATTTTTAAGGATTCCTATTAGAGAAAACCAAAGTTTTCTTTTCTCAGGATCTTGCGGGAACCTAATTAGAGTAATAAAAAATATGTATAGGTGCTCAATAGGTAAATCATTTTTAAGGTATTCTACATATTACGTTAAATTTTCTTTGCCACTATTCAATAATTATTTATTGGTATAATTTACTAATTTATAAAAGGAATATCACTTTAAAAACTGTTTTAAGACTGTTTTAGACTACACAAGTTTTTGATACAATTTCTTGTACAATTTAAATTGTATATTATCAAACTTGCAGTAAATTGTAAATTGGATAATCATGTTTCAAACAATTTACTATGTGATCCTATATAATTTAAATTCTATAAGAAATTGTATCAAATCTTGTACAAGCCCTACTCCACTGGTTCAAATGAAAACAACATATCTTAACCTAAAAATACTTACCGATGAAACCATACATTTCGACTTAAATGATCTACCTTTTTGAACACTACACATGCATGTACCATAATTCTTTATATTTCTCACAAAAGTTCACAAAAATAGTATTTTATAAATGAATAAATCAATAAGTCACACAGAAACTATCAGATACTGTCAGAAATACAAAATAGCTGTTAGACCTGATTGGCAACGTTGCGGCTGGTTACGGTACTACATTTCATTTATAAAAATTGTAAATTCGTAAAATAAGATATTCAGCGTTGCCGTATTTACGGAGTCCTTCGAAACCCTACTATTTTGTTTAGATTAATATTGATTTTTTAATAAGAATTTAGCTTATATTAAAACTTCAAAGAATAATTTGATTAAAAACATATTTTTATTTATATAATATAAAATTATAGTTATAGGACACATCAAATTTTATTTTTCGAAAGTAATTTCTCCAAATAATTTTGACAGACTGATAAAGTCGGCAAAGACGCAATAAACGGTGGGAATAATGATTTGCCACATAAAAATGTAAATAATTTAGTCTCTTAGTTGTAATGTCTTTAAAACTTACAAACATTTACTGTTTATTTTATTTTCGGCTTGTAAATAAAATTGTATGAAAAATTTATTATAAGTTTACAAATTATTATTTATAATCGGAAGTTTTTAAGAGAAAAATCATAATTTTAAACTTGAAATAATCTTATTTTTGTATATTTGCAAAATAAAATTAGTGGGCTTGTTTTTTCAAGATTACATTTTTAGCCCACAATGGATTTTTTTTTATATTTTTGTTCTTAAACATGAAACCTATTGATTCCTGTTGAAAAAAAGTCTCCTTGAACTTCATTGAGCAAGTAAGATTTGCCTAGTAGGTAGTCATGCGTAACTAACTCGTATAGGTACCTACTTTTACGCTACCTTCCATAAACGAGTCCACTTGAATAAGAAACAGAAACGCGAATTTTGTTGCCTCTAGCACGGAATTATTCTGTGCCTCTAGGCCTCATTCTCATTCATACACCGGCTTTATGAATTGGAATGCGCCAATACAAAAAAGATAATGTTAAATGTTATACACCTCCATTCTAAATCCGTTGAAATCGGCTCCTGCTTCCGCATAACTTTTAAGCGCATACCCTGTATATTATTACAGCGGCTATTAACTTTTTAAATTGTTTAAAATAAAGAATAGATAGTTAATCTAACTAGACTATCGCCGGCCGGCTAGCTGGAGAACAGCTGTAGTGTGTGTACGCTCGCGAAAATTGAAAAGCCAATTTCCGTGTGACAGTGACAGCGGCGCGACGGGACTTAACCACAAATCGATCTGAAATTAAAAATATGGCAGCCCTAAATGCACAAATTTTCATCGGAAATATCATACATTCAAAGAGTCGAGATGAACTTGAAGTGCTAGAAAATGGATATATAATCGTTGTAGGTTCTAAGGTAAGATATTTTTCATAAACACCTATTTTCAGAAATCGATAACACCATTTTAGACAGTTCTTATATTAAAACGTTCTATGCGTTTGATGTACAGGGTTATTCAGATAGCTATTTTACCTATTCGCTCAGAGTTAAGTCATGGTAGGGGAAGCAAAACCGATACTAGCGCTTGCTGTGAATAATTCGTGCATTTTAGGGTGATTTTTTGTAATTTTGGCATATCAAATACACGTAAATATTTTACTTTTTTTTCAAATAAATAGGTAAAAACAATACAATAAGCAACCGGAGTTGCTGTGTTGAAAATTGTTAAATTACTAGCAAAAAACAGTGTAAATTATAAACATTTTCAGTAGCGAAGTGGAAATTTAATCAAAGAAATAATTGGATTTGTGTACAATAAAAAGAAAAACTACCTTTATTTTTGTAATAATAACAATAATACTGGAAATAGTAGATAGCAGAAACTTGAAAGGTTTTAAATAAAAACATCTCTTTAATCGTAAATGTTCAGCAAGAACTAGAATTCTGCCTCTGATTATTGTATGTAGCTGGAATGCAATTTTGTGACTTACTGATAGGAAACCAGTTTTAATCATTCATTCTATGTTTTCTTTCGAACAAAAATGAAAATATAAAAAATAATCCTTGAATGGGGATGGTGCTGCTGGCTACATTCTCATCACGAGTGCCAGTTCTGAGACTGGCCACAGCTAGTATCTTTTGGTTTAACACTAGCTGCGTCAATAAAATAAAAACTGCGATCTTTTATATTCGTATAATATTACCATGAACAGGAACAGGAACACATTAACATTCTTTTACAACTATTCTATTATCTAATACAGGGTTTCTTATATAAAAAATTGAGATTACAAGAATGACTTTTTCCGTTGACTTCTGCCCAAAAAACAACAACTTGCCTAGCGATCGTATTCCTACGTCCCAAAATGATTGTGACGCGCGAATGTTGCGAAACGGGATACCCGGGTTGCTCATTAGGAATGTGTCGTCATATATTTATTGTCAAAATTCCTACAATCCTTCTGTTCACATTTTAACTTCACGCTATTATTTAAAGTTATTTTTTTATTTTGACAGAATAGGTTAATTCTTCAAAGACAACTTATGAGTAGGGGTGGCAAAATAATCGATTAATCTATTATTAATCGATTAATCGAATAGTCGATCATTATATATTTTTTAAATCGATAATAGTTTAATTGATTATTTTCGATTAATCGATTATTTTCGATTAATCGGTTATTTTCTTATTTGTTTATTTGCATTTTTCATACATTTTCGGAGTTCTAGAAATCTTTGAAACAAGCAGTAATTAAAAACTCATATTTCATTATATTGTTATTCAATGCACACCATTTTAAAGCTTAGAGTGTCTACTTTTCGAACTTATTTTTTTTTTTTTTTTTTTAATAAAGTTGCTCCATTTTCCAGAAATCGGGAAAATTGATCACACCTGGGAAAACCGGACTTTTTTTTTTTTTTAAATACTTCTTGTTCCCCGCTGTTCATTTTTTGAACATTAATACTCAGACCGAAGTGAAGCTGATATTCTCACCTTTCCATTTCTATCAATTGATCCCCGTATGTGAGCGTGGTTCTTAACTGTTTGTTAGAATTATCTCTCCAATTTTTACGCTCTCCGTCTGAGATCCATGATATTCCATAATAACTTAACAACGTGTACCCACGCGCCACGCGCTCACCTTAATCGTCTGCTTTTGTTGGTATACAATCTCTGTTGTTTTTGGAGTCGTTATTGTCGGTTGTTATATATTTTTTTCGTATATTTAAAGAAAATTCACGATTCTGAGTTCGAGTAGTACAATAATAAACAATGATTACTTCTCTTTTCTATATTTAACACAAATGAGTTAAAGTGGAATATATATCGAAGATTTGGGGTTGCGGTAAGTCTTTTGTTGCTATATCTATCATATAATTATTTCTACTAATGTTATTCTTTTTATTAGGTTAAAACAAACATAAAATAGAAAGGCCCTTTAGATACAGAGCTTTTAGCGGCACTTCTAGAAGATTTGCTTTACAAAGTGAGTGTAAATTACCGGAAAAATTAATTAAATTAAGTATAAAAGGGATCCGCCCCCCCCCCCCCCCCCCCCGGAACGCTTGAAGATGATTTTTTGTCAGTGCAAAACAGGCTGCGAGAAGAGTTGTTCATGTTTGAAAGCCGGACTGAAATGCTCACCTGTCTGTGGTTCGTGTCAGTCGACACAGTGTTTTAATTATAACAAAAATGAAGGTATTTTCCCGGAAGAATTAGAGATGGATCGAGACCCAGAAGGGGTTGAAGGGGAGGAGGATGAAATAGCTGTCGAGACAGCAACACAGGGGTTGGAAAAACAGGGGGAAGGGACGCATGGAAGGAAAAGAGAAAGAGCAAGACGATGAAGGGTATGATTTTGATGACATTGAATGGTTTAACGTATGATAAATTATAAGCATTGCTATGTATTTCGTTTTTTATAATAAAAGAAAATTTTCAGAAACTTTCTTATTTTTCTGAAATCCTGGACCTATATTGTTCCGATAGAAGTTGGCGAAAATTTTGCAAAAGACGCAGAAAATATAAAGGGTCTTCTCGGATCAATATTCATCACACTCTAAAACTAGTAACCCACTATTAGGCAAAGCGCCGGGATTTGAGACTGCCACATGAAAAATGTTTGCACTTTTCTATTAAATTTTGCAACGCAAATTACACAGAACATTCGGCAATATAGATGAGATACCCCAAGCGATACTTTACAGAAAAAATCCCGTAGAATCCGCCAATAATTATCGAAAGATCGATTGGTGCCCGGATTTCCATTCATAGGCCCCATAATTTAGTGAGCAGAGTTATGCCGCTGGCGCCATCTACAATTGGTCTCCAAAGTCCAAAACATGAAAATCAATGTATTCCCAACTCTCTCGAGCGGAAATTCAGTGAGAAACTAACATTTCTATTCAGTGCAAAAATTCGGGCTTTTTCGAAGGCCGTTTTTGCAAAAAATATTCGTCTTGTGAAAAAAAAATGGTAGGGACTAGTCCAATTAAATAACGAAAAAAAGCCCCTTCGAGCTTACATTAATTTGTAATTGGATCAAACAAAAAGGACCTTGTGTATTTTGATGTGATCTTTCCGAAAAAAAGAAAAAAAAGATGTAGCAGTTTTCAATTTTTTTAAATTAGGAAAAACCGGGTTTTCCGGAATTTTCCATTGTAAAAATGCTAATTATCTGGGCAAGTATCATTCCGATAGTGAAAATAAATGCACCATTCGAAAGAGGAGGCAAAAATAGTTCGGAAATTCATTGAACAGGTAGTTTTAATGGCGAATTTCTCGCCGCCAGAAGTGCTTTTACCAAAAAATCGTTTTTTCGTTTTTTTGATCAGAACCATGGACATGAAATTTGCGATGAATTTGTGGCGAAATTATAAATGTTAGACATATGTGCCCATGAGAGAAGTTGCGTATTTTTTTGTTGGCTCTCAAATAAAATAAGTCCCGCGGCGAAATCTGACATAATTTTTCGGGAATTCGCAGGAAACCAGAGGCGTAGTTTTTTTTTAATTTTTTTCCCATGTGATTTTTTCCGGGTTTTCCGAAAACATCTAACAAAATAAATATATTTGAAAAAACTAACTTCGCCATCGAAAAGAGCACGAAAAACTACACAAAAAGGTATACTTTAAAAATGTTAGGAAATTAATCCTAAGCCTGAGTGTAAGTTCCAACTTGGTGATAAGCTTGCTTTTTATTCGCTAATATCTGGTAATTCTATATTTTGCACAAAACTCAAGAAACGTCTTATAACAAGTCAGTAAAATACAATTTAATAAATTTTAAGTCTAATAAATTTAGATATGCAAGAAATTTAAAACTGGAAATCGCAAAAAAATCAAATTACAGTAATGTAGTGTATACACGAGTTTTGGATCCCGCGGAGCGCGTGTAATGGGACTTTTGTCGGGAGAATTCTACAACTTAGAAGAAACATACACACTTTAAACTTTGTATACACATTTAGAAGACATGAAATTTGGGTTTGTTTAATTTTCAGACAAAAAAACTAAAAATTGTCAATTTTAGGCAACTTTTCTCAAAAACCGTATTTTTTGGTCGTCACTAAATGAACAGTGGTCAAAAAAATAGATAAAATATATTTGCAGAATTTTCCGTAATGTAATCGTATTCTAGACACAATAGAGTACTCAAAAAAAAAGTTTTGAGCCATTGGGTGCATTTTTGGCATTTTTGTGCCACTTCAAACTTTCGAAAAAAAAAAATATATTTTTTTTTTTTTTGAAAAAAAATATATTTTTTTTTTTTTTGAAAAAAAATTATTTAATTGTTTGATATCAACCAATTATGGTCCGATGTCGGTGAAATTCACACACACATAAGATTTCACATTTAAGAGTAAGATTTGTAAGTGGCATTAAAAAAATTCAAATAGTTTGGCCGTTATAGGTAAACAATGAAATTAGGACCGCGGTGCATTTTGCCCTTCCACCATATGCCCAATTTTGGGATTTCTCTTGCCCCCTTCTGGGAATCACTAGTCACATCCCTTGAGTTCAAAACACATTTTGTTTTTTCAAATATCTTAATTTTTACCAATGTTATAAAGAATTTAGTGTTTGAACATTTAACAAATTCAATTTGTCGACCTTCGTCGCCTCAAAATACTAAACAAATTTCAATCGTCCATACCGCGAGAACGGTGCATCGGATCAAAATTTCTCAAGAGACATAAAAATTAGCATTTTTCCTAAGCTTTCAAATATCGTAAACTGCGTTTTAAAAATATTGATTTATTTCCGACATGCGCCTGCGCAAAATTGAAAAATTGACAAAATCCAAAATTTCGGCACTTTCGAAAAACTGCTACATTTTGTTTTGCCTTTTTTCGAAAAGATCACCTCAAAATACATAGAATCCATTTTGTTTCATCTACTTACAATTTAATGTAAGCTCAAAACCCGTAATTTAATTCGATTAGACCATTTTTGTAGATAATGATACGATCTTCATTTTTTATCAAAACAAAAATTGTCTAATTTGTATATTTGGCAGATATTAGCGGGAAACCATTTTTTCGGACTTTAGGGGCCATTTTAAGCCCTTTCCGACCCAGCAGTGTTGGTAAAAGTTTTCGTCCTTGAAAGCAACCGTCAAGACCTAAGAATTGAGCCTCAAAGGAAATCTGGACCGACTTAATGATAGCTTTGCATATTTTCAGGTCTTCAGTTACTGGACTAATAACAATTGCAAATAGCTCAAAAAACATTTTGTAAAGTACCTATATACATATTCAAAAAAAAAATTTTGCTAGTTTTGGTAGAAAGGGAATTTGCTTAATAAACACTGATTTAAATTATGTGTTTAACTATAGTATATATATTTAGTAAAATAACTGCAACGAATGTTTAATATTTATGCAAATCAGCATAATACTTTGACATCAATAAATATAAAAAAATTAATAAAGCAACCCTAAACCACTTATTTATCTATCATATGTCACATTGTATGTTTACAGTGTCTCGCACAGTGTCTGAAAACCAGTCAATTTAATAAAATACATACTGGTGGTTCTCCTGAAAGTTTTAAGCCTCATATCAATTTAAATAGGATTTCGCAACATATTTGTCAACGTTGTACCTACCTTATTTATTTCTTGGTAAGATGGTTGGCGCTAAGACTGTCCAAGAGAAATATTTATTGTCGACACGAACTTTTGTAATATTTATATTTTAATAATCTTATATAAATCTGCTCTTAGAACATTAAATTTGAAACGAAACAATGGCTGTTATTACTCCACCTACACGTCATCCTACGAACTGTACAACCCATTCTCGTTTTAACAGCAAAAAATATGAATTTAATTTAAAAAATAGCAATCTTGATACCTATTATGTCGTTATTTCTTGCATTTAGGTATCCTTGTTTCGTATTTCAAAATAATGTAACGATTACAAACGTATTCAAATTTCAAATAATGGCGCTGTCGTTTTCGGTTAACTAGGTAACTACCTATTCTGATTTAATGTTTTATTAGGTAGGTAGCTTGTAGTAAAAAATGTTTCTACTATAATGCTTTCTGAACCTATTCTCTATTATTGGTCATAAAATGTTTCAAATATCATCAAACCTTGAAATTTTTGCGCCGTTAATACAAAATCAAACTTTACAATTTAATTAATTTTCATCAACGTTTTAAATATCAAAATACCTACCACTCAAAAAATTTGCTATCTGGTTCTGCTTCTGAGTTAAATTTATACCGTTCTAGCCAGAATGTATACTTATTTTAACAACACCGAATCATTATTTTCAGATTTTAGCAATTGGTCTGGAACCCACATTAAACGATGCAAAGGCAAGATTATCGTTAGGCAACAAAGCGCCAGTGACAACTTTAAGTAAATCACAACTGCTTATCCCTGGTTTTGTCGATACTCACCTTCATGCTCCGCAATATCCAAATTGTGGATTAGGATATGACAAACATCTAATGGATTGGTTAAATACTTACACTTATCCATTAGAATCGAAGTATAGTGACTTGGAACTTTCAAGAAGAGTTTTCAAGGCTCTAGTGGTAAGTAATTTTCTTTTGTTACAATTGTCTTTTTTTCAATAACTATATCGACTAACCTTCTTCCGCTCTTCATCCTATCCTACATGCTTTTATACTAGTAGAAGAATTTCCATAATAATTGGTATGGTATAAATTATGGTATAAATGAGAAAGATTATTTGAAACTTCACAGCAAATTTGCATAAAAACTAAAAATGCCACACCAAAAATATAGGTTTTACCTATCACTCCATTTCATGTCTGGCGAGACAAGGAAGATCAACTGATAGTCATAGCAAATGTGTCTGGAATTTAGTGAGTTGCATGCTTCGCTATCAGTCAAGCAATGTCTACCACACCGACGAGAGCCGTTGAGTCCATGCTGGATCTCTAATCCGTCTTCACATTTTGGTGGAAAGGGAGGACGGGTCAGTCTCCTACAAACCGCTGGCGGTGGGTGGTCGATGAAAGAAAGTCCTAGCTTGGAAAAAACGAAATTACTGAGTGAAATTAAAAACCACCAGATTCTCGGCATGATCTTAGACTCGATTGTTCCTGATAGTAGGTAAAAAAGTCGTAAAAGTTTGGATAAACTGGATTCCCTTTTAAAAGAATATCGATCAGATAAATGTATTGTAGATGCCAAAGACTTTTCTATCTTATAAGTGTATGAATGAACTTGTTGTGGACTGTAATCTTGATTTTTCACATTAAATAAAACACTTGAAACGTTTGTGAAACAATATTTATTACTGCTTTCGCAGCGTTCAGTTACCGAATGTTGTAAAAAATCTGGAAGTTTGCGATGTTGCCAAACTCTACATAATATCTAGTTTTACACTAAAAAATATATTTTATATAAAAAGACAGCTACAAACCTCACCATTGTACTCGTGTTAACGTAATATTTGATTTCTAGAAGAAAACTCTCGACTATGGAACCACTACTGCTTGTTATTTTGGAACCTTATTCAATGAGAGCTGCAATATTCTAGTGGACACAGTCGTCGATCAAGGACAAAGAGCTTTGATTGGAAAAGTTAATATGACCAAAGGGGCTCCGGATAATTACCTAGAGATACCAGTAAAGTCACTTGAAAATACTAGAGAATTCGTTAAGTATGTACAGTCCAAAAAGGTTCGTAATATTTATTTAATATAATATTCACATAAAGTGCGTGTGATTAATGAAATAAATTAGATAAGAAAACTGTAAACATTTAGACAGCTGCATTATTTGCTATGACGGTATTTTCGGTTAGGAAAACAGTTGACATAATATATAAGATCATTAGATCAACTGTTTTCCTATATTCTGGATCAATATGCAAAATAATTGCAGAAAGATCCAAAATTTATATTGTGATATAAATTTAATTATATTTCTATTGGATGTTAAAATATTGAAATTGACATAAAATTATTTTTTTTTTAGTCGAATTTAGTGAAGCCAATTATTACCCCACGATTTGCATTAAGCGTCGATTTAGATATGATGAAAGAACTAAGTTTATTAGCGAAATGTGAAAATTTACATCTACAGGTATATTGACATTAATTTTTTCAGCTTATTTTGACAACCGCTTGCAAATGAAATTATTAATGTGAAAACGCATTAGGAAATCGCGATCCCATAGCATCGTGGTTTGTGCTAGTCTTGAGCGCGCGCGGTATCTCGAGACTCTTTGAAGAAGATAGGAGGAAAATAAGATGCAAGCTAGCACGGCTCTAGAACAACAAGTAAAAATGCATGTGTTATAAAATATGGGAAAGAACTTCACCGCGCGCTCTCGAGACTAGTCCAGACCTCGATTATCTAATGCGTTTCTACTTTTATAGTGCTTTGATTAATGTATAAATAATAGCCGGAGGCCGCGTAAAAATTTTTCAGCAGGCTCATAATTGCTCTCGTCAGAACTATCAATAGACATTTTTTTCTTCTTCAGTTTGCTCTTCCTCTTTCTCATCCTCTCAGATTGTTTCTCATTTTAGGTTCCTTCTTTTGGCTGTCTGTCTTGTAGCGTACGTTATTGTTCTCTAGCATGAGACGGCTTCTTAAACTGCTTTGCAACCCTCCACACTGAGTTGTCATTTGGTCTTAGTTCCCTTAGTGTTTTCCTCCAGTTTTTGTTCCTGTACTGGCGTATTTGTCTTTTTATTGCTTTAGATTCTGTCATCCCTCATTCTGTTTCTCTGCCATTTTTTTCTTATCGCGTTTTTATTAACGATCAATCAAGATTGTTGTGGCATCTCTAGCAGCAATAATGTCTTTAGTCAGTTTGTCAATTTCTAGGTCTATTTTGGTTTTTCTGCGTTAATGTTATTGTTAATTGTGCATTTTTCATCAAATATTTTCCTGTAGTCTCCTCATTTTGTCGTTTTGTAATCATAGTAAGTCCCCATCTGTCTTTGTATTCGTTGTTTTGTCCTTATTTCCAAATGTACTGGTTCATGGTCTAAGTTTACGGTTTTGATTATAAGTATCTTTTGTACGTAAGTGTACTGATGAGGGCTCCCAACCGGCACACAGTGTTGCCAACACTACGCTTCGCATTCCTGCTGGATTGGCATATTAAAACCGATAGAATCTGCTAAAAATACTGAACCCCCCGCTAAAAGTAAAATTATACTTAATACAGCGACAGACTACAAGGATCTTATCAAACTTACCAATTCTCCTATACAGATGACAAAAATCACGCTCCAAAAGGTAACAAACGAATAATAAAATCATTAAAATATTCGCTTGTCAGTGACCCACTAAAAAAAAAAAAAAAACAAGAACTCGAGAAACAGTCACAAATATATTGTATCTTGTGTATGCACAAAATTTATTTTTCTATCAATTCTGTTTCAATTTTGTCAAAAATTAAAACCGCTTAGCTGCTAAATAATTATTTTACCAACTAAATTAAAAAAAAATCACTAGATCTAGCGAGAAAACCGCTAGATTGGCAACACTGCCGGCACACCGACGAGCAGCTCACCGCTCAGTCGTCCGTCGGACTAGTATTTTCGAGTAGTCAGACCGTGTGAAATGTTCGTCAGTGTGTTTGACGTTATCCTGTCTGTGATACGGTTTATATGTATTTATGTATTTTTTTTATTTTGTAAAAGTTTATTGTCTATGAATGTCTGTGTTTATGTTTACTTGATGTTAAATAGGTCTATGTTTGTCATGAATGTGTTAAAAGTTGTAAAGTATTGTGCTATCGTGTGGCAAAGTCTCAGTTGTGCATTTAAGTCTCTGATGGCTCGGACGAGTTCTGCTATATTTACTAGTGAGTTTAATTCCATTCATTCTGAATTTATTGCGAAAATATCGTCTAGACCTCGCGATGATGTTACTACAGTGTGTGTCTCTCTTTGTACTGACGTAGGGGGTTGTATCCTGCTAGGTAGTGGCAGGAACTCTTTTGTTTGTGGGCCTCTGTTTCTGTTGTTTCTCTCCCATGCATTTGTGGTTGGTTGTTGCGCTATTATGTATTTTTGTCGTTGATTCTAGGTAAGTTTTACATCTTCTATTGAAAAGAAGCATTTAAACTATAAAATCAGATTCGATAAAATGCTTTTTTCATTTGCAAGCTGCCTCCCGAACTATCCTCATGATATTTAAAATTAAAAGTTTCATTATTTTAGACTCACATATCGGAAAACAAGGAAGAAGTAGAATTAGTTCAAGAACAATATGGAATGCATTATGCTAACGTTTATGATGAGGCAAACTTATTAACCCAAAAAGTAAGCAAATATAGACATAAGTTAAATATTATCTATGTATTGAGTGATCCTCTATATAAAACCAACATTTTTCTTAGGACATATACACAATATTTGGTTAATATGAGAATTTTTACTTTCAGACCATTTTGGCACATGGCATTTATCTTGTTGAAGACGAGTTAAAATTAATAGCAAGACGTGGTACGTCTATTGCCCACTGTCCTGATTCCAACTTGTGTTTAAAATCGGGAGCCTGTAATGTTCGTCAACTTTGGGACTATGGCATTTCTGTAGGTTTAGGTACAGGTATGTTTTTGAATTAAATAAAATCTCTACAATATTCTACATTGGAATGCCTTCTGTTTTTGTATAGAATTTATAGTTCAAACGGTGCTACTATCGAATCGCTTATCTGATCATGTGCCTGTACATAAAGTTTATTCAGCAATCAGTATTGTAAAAGGCCTGCTATTTCCCGTTAACTTCCCATCAATAGGCCATAAATTGTCAATATATTTATTTCTAGAAATAAAGGGAAAATGAAGGCTTATTAACTGGATTTGATGGCTAAGTGGCTTCGGTCCGACTGTCGGCCGCAGTTACATATATATGCAACCGGCCTTTTATACGCGTTGTTGCTTAGGCCAAGGGAGAGGTCTGGGCCAGTATTGCGAGAATATATTTTTATTATGTACCAGATTTGTCTAAAAAATATACCAGATTACATAAAAATGTACTAGATTCTGTAAAATGTACCAGATTTTTGAATGAATTGTGGTTTGGTTCATTAAGGAAAAAAATGGTTTTTAGCGATGTAAAACAAAACAAGAAGCAAAATCCCAACAATATATTGTACACCTGTCAAATGGTAACACGCTCAAAAAGAAAGATTCTTATAAAATATACTAGATCTAGTACAATTGTACTAGACTGGCAACACTGGTCTGGGCCCCCTAAACCCCCCTTATATAAGTCAGTGCTTTTTATACATTGTTATATTTAAATTTTAGTTATTTTTATGGAATCATAATGTTCATTCGCATTTTGTATGTAATGTAATAAAGGACTTTGGTCGATGGCATAATAAAGTACCTACGTTTATTATTATTGTTGTTTTATAATAATTGTTACTAAGTAGGTAGTCTGCTTTTTAATGAATTTCCTATTGGTTCGTTAATTTCTTGGAGAGGTTTATTTTATTTTAAATGAAACCGCAAGTGAGAATTTATTGTTATAAATAGATAAAAATGTAGGCGAAAAAGTTTTAAAAGCTACATTGTAATTTAAGTACTGTGGACAGGGCCGACAAGAGGGGAGCCCGGCAGCTTTAGGTGAAGACGTTTTTTTTTTGTTTAGAAATATGATATCGAAAGGACTGTCTGTGGGACTAATTATTTGAAATTATTTTTAATTTTGTTTCGCTAAAAAACAAAAATGACTGATATCTTTTGCATTTTTCAGATATATCTGGGGGGACTCTTCCATCCGTTGTAACAATAATGAGGCTGTGTTTATATTCCTCAATCCATTTTTCGTTCCATATCAAAAATTACCAACCTTTAAATTACGAAGAAGTATTTTATTTGGGAACTTTAGGAGGAGCAGAAGGTAACGATTTTTTAATTATTTTTTATAAATCAATCGCATTTAATTACGAAAACTTTTTTTTCCAATTTTGACCGATACCTCCACGTGTATAGAGAGGGAAATGAAATACTACATGTCTGAATCGATGTATAACTCTTAGGGGAAGTTGTCACCAGTGTTGACAATGCAAAAATTAAAACAAACCGAATGTCGAACTCAAATTAACCGAAATTATTTAAACATCACAACTCAATTATTCGAAACTAACCGAACTCGAAATTAGGCCGTGATCATTTTGTTTATTTATTTATTTATTTTGTTTGGAACACAAACAGGACATACCCAAAAAAGTGTTCCCAATGCTTCTTACATAATGGGTTTAAACTAAACAACTTTAACCTAATTAATAACAAAATATTATTACACTAGATACGAAATAAATGTGAAATAAGAAATAAGAGAACAGAAAAAATACTAAAGTTATTGCATTATAACAGAAATTCAAAAATTTTACATTAAAAAATATGTCGTAATTTAAGATTTTAAGGTACACTAGACAAAAAGTGTTTTTTTAAGCAATTTTTGAATGCACTTTCGGAAATAGAAAAAATATCAACTTCTAGTACGTTCATTATTGTGTCGAGAGTTTTAATACACCTATGTAAAGGAGAATTTTTAAAGTAATTAGTATTACTTGTATCTGAGTAAAACAAATTATTGCTTCGGGTATTATAAAAAGAAACGTTATAATTAATCATGCTATTAATGGGAATTGAATTTACTAAATTGTTACAAACTTTATATGTAAAAGTAATGTCTGTAATTTTCCTTCTGTTATAAAGTGGAATTAGGTTCATTTTATGTTGCGTAAATGTTAAGTCTTCTGTATATTGTGAAAGGGTTTTTTTATGAACAAATTTTATAAATTTATATTGTATATTTTCCAAACAGTTAATGTAGACATTATATTGCGGATTCCAAATAACCGAACCATAGCTTAATACGCTATTAACGTATGCCATATAAAGTGAACGAAGGGTGTTTATATTTGTAAAATCAAAAGAAGAACGCATGATAAATCCCAGCATTTTATTTGCCTTATTTGTGACATATTCTATGTGTTGGTTGAATAACATTTTTGAGTCAAAAATTATACCTAAATCCTTAATATCAGATACAGAGTTAATATTTAAGTTATTTAAGTTATACTGAAATTTTATCAGATTAATATTGCGACTAAAGCTTATTTGGAAGCATTTATTCAGGTTTAAAAATAAACTATTATCTTGACAGTATTTATAGAGTCGGTCAAGGTCATTTTGTATTAAGACACAATCAGCGATATTATTTATGGTGTGGTAAATTTTTAAATCGTCAGCATACATAAGAAAACGTGCAGATTTAAAGCAGGTTGATATATCATTCACATAAATATTAAACAAGAGGGGTCCAAGATGGGAGCCCTGCGGGACTCCGGAACAGACTTTTGAATAAGACGATAAACAGTTACCGACGGATACAGCTTGGCATAATAGTGTATCCTTTGATCAACTGTGATATTACGTTATTTTATAATATAACAGGATATCGAACAGCGAGCACTCTAATCTGCCGACCGCATCCATTCTAAAAAAGTCGAAAAGGCTAATTAGTTGACAGGTGACATTGACAGATGACACAAAATTTATTTTAATTAAAAACAATTGCAAATAAAAATACAAAAACAAAGTTTTACATTCAAATTAAAAAATAAATTTTAAATAAAAAAAAGCCTAAATAAACTAATATAGGTATATAATCCAAATAGGACAGTGTAAAGTAATAAGATCAACAATTAATTTAAAAAATAAAAATAAACTTATTATAACATCACTTTAGAAACCACCACCCATCAAGGAAGGAAGAATTTGTTGATAACCTTTGGATATATCTGGAAGAAACAAAAAACAACCTAAAAAATCATAAACATATCTTTGTAGAAGACATTAATATAAATATAAAACAAAATTCTGATTTAGTCTCCTATTATTTAGATAAGCTAGGAGATTTGAATTTGGAACCTCTGATAAATATACGCGAATAAAGGGACCCTCAGAAAGTTTAAATCACATTTTTTATAGTTACAATGCACCTACCTTAGACAATTATACGGCGGCAATTTTTGATACACAAATAACAGACCATAAAGCTAATATTGCATATTTTCCTCTAAAAGTTGATGTGTGTCAAAAAACGTCATTTGTTAAAAAAATTAATTACGATAAATTAAAACTAGAATTAAGTAATTAAAATTGGAAAACTTATTACTTTATAGAAAATGTAAATGAAAAAGTTAAGTACTTAACAGAAACTCTAAATTCACTTTTAGAAAACAATACAAAATTAATAAAACAGACCACCCTAAAAAAAAGAAAACAATGGATAACAGAAGAAATTATAAAGTCAATAAAAGAAAGTTTATAAAGTATTCACAAAAATGATTTTGAGAGTGTTGAAAAAAAAATGCGATATTTAAATTATAGAACACAGATAAATTAATTAAACAAGTTAAAAAAGATTTTTACACCAAACAAATAAATGAAAATAAAATAGTTCGAAAAGGTTATGGGACACTTTAAAACAAATACAAGGAGATAGTAGAAGTAATAGAGAAATACGTGAAATAACTACAGATGAAGGAAAAAATATTACAGACGCAAAAGATATAGCAGACAGTTTTAATCAATTGCAAATAACATAAATGATCCAAACTCACCACCTCCGATCAGAATTATTCATATAAACTATTTTTCGCTACTACAAGTAACTCAAACAGAAATAAATAATATCATTAATTCACTTTTGAACAAAAACTCACCTGGAATAGATATTTCCTCAGAATTAGTTAAAGATAATTCTGATTCATTATCACCACTTTTGATGGATCTAATTAATAAAATGTGATAAAGGTGAGTTTTCAGCCGAATTAAAAAAATCTTTAGTAGTACCTGTCTTTAAAAAAGGAAAAAAGAGTATGTTTACAAACTACAGACCTATTAGCCTTAAATTTACGTTTAAAAGATTACCTCAATAAATATAAGATCATCTCAAACAATTCGGGTTTCGAGACGGGCTCTCAACAACAGATCAGTAAGTTGACTGCAAAAAAACCCATGTCTAGCAGTTTTTCTGGATTTTGCCAAGGCCTTAATAATAATAATACTCTCCCTAATTCACCCCCTTACGAGTGAATTTTAACCCCAAAAGCTGAGTTTGTCCGGGGAAAGGGACGGCTATTATTATTATTTGCCGTGGCGCTCCGGGGCGACTTAAAGATGATTGATGGTGCCATTTGACTTACAGATGAGGAAAACCCGGAAAACCTCACCCACCATCATCGAGACGGTAATGTATGGCGAATTTTTTTAATCTGCATGCCATATCAACAGAAATTGAATTTCTATTAATACGCCACACATCAAATCCTAAACCGAACCATGCAATTTAATTAAAAATCCACATGGTCTGGTCTGGGATTCGAAACCCAGCAGTCTATAATTGAATATAAGCGCGATAGACCGCTACACCACCGTGCCCGACAATGTAGATCATAGACAGTTGTTAGAGACATTGGAAGATATAGGGATACGTGGGAAAACTTTTGACATTTTTAATAGTTATCTGAACAATAGATTTCAAAGAGTTAAAATCAATAATTAAATCAGTGACGAGAGGCCAATAGAAAGCGGTGTTCCTCAAGGAACTATATTAGGTCCCACTTTAATTATATGTAAACAATTTATATAATTTACAGAACACAGGAGAACTTTTGCCGATGACACTGCGATTTTTTATGAAGCAGAAACTTGGGACGATCTAAAACGGAAAACTGAAAGAGATTAAAATAAAATAATAGACTGGTGTTCCCATAAAAAATTAACCATAAACTACAACAAATCTTTCTTTTTACCATTTGTCAGCTACTCTAATAATCTACCTCAATTTAGTGACATTAGCTTGACTTATAATAAAAAGAAAACATTGGAAAAAAAATGAAATAAAATATTTAGGAGTTACTGTAGATTGTCATTTACGTTGAGACGCACATATAAATAACTTAACAAATACCTTAAGACTTCTTTTATTTAAATACCTCAAAAATATTTTACAAGTTACTCAACTAAGAACTATGTATTTATTATGCTTTAGTCCAAAGTCGTGTACAATACGCAATGGTCTATGGGGTGCTACAAAAATAACATAACCAAACTTGAAATATTACAACAGAGAATTTTAAAAATAATACACAGCAAAAAAGTTAGATACCCAAGGATAAAGGAAAAGTAGGTACCCACCTTGTAAATAAAACAATAGCACGTTTTTATATTTATTTAAGTGCAAAAATCTTTAATTTTCTTCCAGATATGTACATGTACAAGGCATATTTACAAATCATAATATACAAGTATTCGAACTTATAATTTTATAATTTAGTTGTAATTGTATACTTTTTGCTTGATATTTTTATTTTGTACATTTTCATTATTTATATTTCATATGTATTTTAAATGATGTGTTTTTTAGCTAATTTTATATTGTTATTGTTCAGTAATTATAATTTAATATGTATTCTTTAATTAATTTAATTAGATTTTATGAACTTATACAAGTCAAAACTTAAAATATGGTATTTAACAAAAATTAATTAAAAAAAAATAATTTCAAAAAAAAGTTAATAATTCGGCAGCCCATGCGCAACCACATGGTCATAAATGGGCAGCTAATACTTTTAATGAATAAGATACCTATGTTAATTACTCTATTAATTTAAAATTATTTAAAGTGTACCTATAACTATGATGTAACGAAAAAACAAAAATGCTGGATAAAGATTTTTATTATAGTATTGGAAAGCGGTTGAAGTGTAAAAGCCGCTTTACATTATGAAATTTTGATGCAATGCAATGCAATGCAAGAAATGTTGACAAGACTGCGCATGCGTCTCGGAAATTTTTAATCAGCTGTTACAAGTTGTGTGCAAGTCGAATAAATTAGAACCCACCTATTTTTCGTGCAAGTTTCAAGACATTTTAGTAATTTTAGTTAGTAATAAACCAATTACCAACCATGATCTGTGTTACCAACTGTAAAACAAAGTTTGCAATGTGCTGGTAGTGCACCTTGGTTGCAGATCATTTTAAAAATATAATAAAAGCTGTGATGTTGGCTGTATTATTTTTTTATGTTGGTGACTGGCGCTAGTTACACTGGTTGCACCAAAATTGCATAAATGTAAAACGTTGTGAAATAAAAAGAAAGACTTGCATGGGTATTGCATTGCATTGCATCAAAATTTCATAATGTAAAGCGGCTTTAAGGTATTAAAACCACATAGAACACTTTATTTAAAGACAATTGAAAGATGATAAAATTTGTATGCAACCAACAATACTGTTGTTTGTAATATTTTTTATTATCTTTACCGCAAGCAATAATTTTTTTTGATGATAAAATGTGTTTTACTATCAAGTGTGATGGGTAGCTTTAAACCGCAAGAAATATTATAGAGAAAACAATGTTATATATGATGGGTCAACGTCACCCTCTACCTGCTGGTGACTTTGCACACCCCTTTTTTTATTTTTTATTTGAGAAATTAGACCATTTAAGATATGCTAAGAATGTATAATTGTTATCTGGGTTCATTATATCACTAGTTGTGAAAAGAAAACAAATAAAAATAACCGTTTTTGATTTTATAAAATATATGCATTATTATTGAACGTTTATATCAAATAAGAGCAGGTTGACTCATGAAAATAGAATTTGGTTAAACTTGCAACCTAGTAATAATGCTGTTAAAGCCCTTATTTTCTATTATAAATCATCATAAAATAATTAAAACACAATACACGACAAAATAACTGACTTTTTGAAACTAAATAACTTTAAAAAGCAATATAAACACACTGCAAGTTGTTGAGAATAAATAGTTAATATGATGTTCTATTTATCAATAAAATGTTGCATATGCAACTAACTAAACAAGAAAGTAATATTGGTTGCCTAGATGTCAGTAACATGTTACCATAATCTAGTCAAAATTAGAAAAAAATATTGTAACACGTTCGAAATGCATTATTTTATGTAACGTATGAATATTTGTAGGACGAGCAGAGCGAGGTCCTGCAACATGAACATGAACTAGTTGCACAAATAGCTATTACTCTGTTTAAAACTTTTTTATTATTTGTATATTTTTTTTTTATATTTCAGCTTTATCTTTACAAAAGGAAATCGGAAATTTCGAAGTAAATAAGGACTTCGATGCACTTATTATAGACTTAGACACCGAAACTGGTCTGGACTATTTACTACCCTGTACACCAAGAGAACTTTTGCAGAAATTTATTTATTGTGGAGACGATAGAAATATTATAAATGTTTATGTTGCTGGAAGATTAGTAAAATGATAAATTCGTTATTTTTTTTAACTGGACCAATATATGAAAATGTTAGATATTTATTGTGTTTTTGTTTCCCTGTTGTAGGTATTATTAAATAGTTATTAGTTATACAAGGGAAAAAGTATTAGATTTTAGCTCGAGAGCTAGAATCTAATATATTTCCCGTGTATAATACACAATTTTTTTCTGTGATGAGAAAAACGACGATTTAATATTGAAAAAAATATTCTAAAATAATTACCTTTACTTTATGTATATCCGGGAAAAAAGTACACACTTTTCCGGCGAAACACTTTTTTCGCGGGAAACAGCAGGAAAAAAGTAATTTCATAAAAAGTGATATTTTGTTACCTGACACAATAAGAGATAAAATGTTAAACTTTTTTCCCGTCACAGAAAAATACTTATTCACATAAGCATCATTATAGTCCAGGGCATTTAGATCAAAATTGACCGGAATAGCGGACATTTTTAGGGACAGCAGATATCGAGATGCGGTTTTCTGTATTGTGTTCAGGAAGGTCCCGGGAAAAAAGTCTATATCGTCTGGTTTAGTCATTTTTTAAAAAGTGCCTTCTGGGCGGGAAAATGCATTTTCCAATTGCATCATTACTTGCACCATTATAGGAACGACTGGAAACTCGGAAGAATCGCTCGGAAATCGTTACTCGGGGGTGTCAAACTCGATTTTGGCATTAGAATTACCCGGGGGTGTTCGGAAATCTTCGGAAATTCGACAAAATAATGAAGCATTCAAACTATTCTGATTTTTAAACGTCAAACAACAAAACTTATATTGTACCTATTTCTTAGTCTTGACGTTAATTATTTATTAGGTTTTATTCTTATGGAGTGTTTTCATTTATAATTAAAATGACATCTGTAAGTTGCCGCGGAGCGCCATGGAAAATAATAATAGTCGTCCCTCCCCGACAACAATTAAATTGTATTGTATTTGGTTTAGCTATAAGATTAATATTTTATTTTTTTATGATGATGATTGTTGTTTTTTCTGGGTATCCTCATCTATAAGTTAAATGACACCATCTGGTTCCATTGGAGCGCCATGGCAAATAATAATATTACGGTTGTCCCTCCCCGATACCAGCTATGCTTTCAGAGTTACAGGGATCACTCGTAATGGGGTAAATTGTAAAAAGATTATTATTTAATATTATTTTGCTTTGTGCTAAAGAAAGGGAATGACCTAAGGGAAAGAAGCGATCCTTTCGAACTCTCTGAAAATAGCTGTGGATAGCTATTTCGGCTGAATAAAAATTAACTACCTTTATTAATTTATATTTTATAGCGTTTTACGTAATTAATAAATCCTCTTATTGATGTTTCAAGTAGTATGCAGAGTCCCTACTATTTCATATAGGGACAGTGTTGATATTCCTTAAACGGTAACAGATAGAAGGTTGGTTAAATAAGAGAAAAGTTACGCAGTTTTGTGCTCATTAAAATGGTGCCAAGGAATCTTTGATATCTATAGGGAAATTTAAAATATCGGACAAAAAATGAAAATTGTCATTTCTTAAAATTAATTCATTCGTTTTTTGTCAGATATATTGAATTTCTTTATAGATATCAAATGTTTTCTGGCACCATTTTAATAAGCGCAAAACTGCGCAACTTTTGTCAAATTCAACCATTTTTCTATCTGTTACCGTTAAAAAAATAGCAATTCGCTCCGCGCGAAGTCATGGAAAGGGAAGCACAAGCGATACTAGCGCTAGCTGCGGATAATTCGTGCATTTTAGGGGGATATTTTGTAATTTTGGCATATCAAATACACGTATACATTTTAATTTTTTTTTTAAAAAGTAGGTAAAAACAACACAATAAGCAACCGGAGTTGCTGTGTTGAAAATTGTACAAATACTAGCAAAAAAAAACAGTGAAACTTATATAACAAATTTCACTAACAAAGTGGAAATTAAATCAAAGAAATAAATGGATAGGTGTACAATAAGAAGAAAAATTACCTTTATTTTTGTGATAATAACAGTAATGCTGGAAATAGTAGACATCAGAAACTAGAAAGTTTTTAAATAAACAATAAATTATCATTTTACGATGTTCTTTAATATCCCTTTATTCTTAAATGTTCATTCAGCAAGGACTAGATTTCAAGATTTCTGCCGTTGATTATAATATTTGGCTGGTATGCAATTTTGTGACTTACTGATCGGAAACCAGTTTTAATCATTCATTCTATGTTTTCTGTAGAACAAAAATGAAAATATAAGTAGCGATCCTTTTTATACATTTTAACTTCACGCTATTATAAATGGTTTCTTCAATGACAACTTATTAGACTTAGGCAACTTCTCATACATTTTCCAGTAAATACTGTTGCCTGCCTATATTTTATTATTGATTTTTAATGATTATACATAATTTTCTTCAATTTAAGCGTGAAAAATATATAATAATAATAAATTAATGTTTTAATTGTTTTATAAATCCATATACTTTTATTAAAACTAACATATATACTTTTTATTTACGAATTCTATTAAAAATTGTATTTGTCAGTATAGGCAGAAATAATCCTTTAATACCAAAACAAATTGGCGCTGCTGTCGCGCACGGAGCGAATACTGTCCCTGGCTCACGAGCTAGTAGGTACCTATCTAATTGGGAGAATGGACAATGGGCCTAGTGAGGCCTAAATGTCATGAGTTAACCCACCCTCGACACGTTACAGATACTGTCCCTATAAAATAGTAATGACCCCGTATATACTTAATAGAGACAATAAGGCCCTTAATGCAAGGAGAGGTTATTCAAAAAAGGCACATTGCTGCAGGAAAGGTTCATACCTAATGTCAAAAAAATTTAACTTTAATGATTTGATATCGAATCGACTACTCTAGAGCTATCGAGTTATTTGATCGAGTTTATTGTCGAATTTCGTTGATCGGAATTGCAATTATGGAGTTTTATATAAAATCCGAGTCGAAGATTTCCGAAGTCAAAATAGATAGAGACTATAGAATCGCTTTTCACAATTCGATCGAATTATGAATCGTATCGAGATCGAGTTACTCGACACAGAACGGAATCCCACCCCTGTATTGAAATATACTTAGTACATTTGAAAATTTTATATCACGTACATTTTCAAAATAATATAAATACTGAAAATCCTAATTTTGAAAGTGACCTAAGTCCACTTTTTATTGACGATGTCAAAAAGTGCGACCCAAAATGTTGAAAGCAGTGATGAAGGTAATTTAAATTACGTTTTGATATTAAATTGAAATTTAAAAAATAATATTTAATTTAAAGAAATTATTAAACCCATGGAAAAGGATAAAATAACAAGATTTCTTGATTCTGAAAGTGAAGAGGAATTAAACTCATACAACAGATTTAAAAAAAGAAGGAGAATTTTAGAAGTTCATTCTTCAACAGAGGAAGAAGAAGTAATTGAGAATGAGAATTTACAAAACAGCACCTTTAAAGAAGGATTCAGAGAACACAGAAGTGGTATTTATATTCAGAACATTCGTAAAATTAAACGGAATTCAGGGAAAAGATACGATACATAATCGGGAAAAATTATTCCTGCCAAAGTTTTTCAAAATGAAGATTGCCAATGCCGAAAAGACTGCTTGAAAAATTTAAATGAAACAGAAAGAAAACGTATTTTCGAAATGTTTTGGAACTTAGGAGACTTTAATAAGCAAAATATATTGCTATACGAAGCGACCGGACGCAGTGTGGTTAAAAATTCTATCGATGGGAAATGATGTGGAAATTTTTAATATCAGGGCATTCATTTTTACCTAATGACAGAGATTTTGGCGTTAAAGAAATGTCGTTAAAAAGAAATCGGTTATTGTATGTGCCACAAGATTATTATAATATAATTAAAAAAATGTAGAAAAGGTAATACTTTCATACTAAATGAAATGAAACAAGAGGATTTTATATCAACAAGACTCTTGGAAGAAGCAGTTTACAAAAGATCCAAAAATACCAACGGAGAAATAAACTGGCTTCAAATATGCTGAATGCGATTTTTAAGAAATGAACCGTATAAAATTTTATACAAAACAACCATGGATGGGAACGCAGAATTTAAAATTCTTGATTTATTGCCACGTCGGGGTAGACCTAAAAAATTTGGGAATATTGTATTGCCATCGTTATATAAAAGTATAAGAAGCATCAAATCACTAAAATACCGACACATGATGGACTTATTGCGGTATATACCTCCGGAACACCATAACTACTTCAAATCACTCCCGCATACTGAGAATGTTAACGAATAACTTGTTACTAAATTTATTTCTAAAAATATAATGTAAATGTTTTTTTTCTTTTATTTTTTAAGCTATATGTAACGGACTTAAGCTCTTTCACCTTTTGTAACAAAGCAAGTTTTTATTTTGAAAGTGACCTAAGTCCTTTTAAGGAAAGCAAGGTCATATATATATATATCTCGTTTATTTAGCAAAGCTAATAGTACATTACAAATAAATAAAATTACAAAAAATATTTATCTATATCTAAAATATAACACTAAAATATCACAGATGCTGGCTCGTTAACATATAATCTCTTAGTTTATATTTAAAGGTATTAAATGAGGCGACATTTCGGAGTTCTAAGGGTATCTCATTAAAAGCTTGAAGTCCCTTAAAAAATATTGAATTTTGGGACTGTTTACGTGCAACTTGTGGAATATGAAAATTAGATCTATTTCTTGTGTTATAGTTATGATAGTCAAAGTTGTAATTGATTTTATCAAGTAAATAAGAGGGGACCAGTCCATGTTTAATTTTATAAATGAATATTAAAGTTAAGTACAGAAAATAGTTTTTAACAGAAAGCCATTTCAAATTTTGTAACATACCTAATATATTGGTCCTTCTATCACATGACAATAATATCCTCATTGCTCTATTTTGTAATTTCTGAAGTCTGTTGGTTTCATTCTGATTAAGTAAATACATAATGGTGGCACAATAAGTGAAATGAGGCAAAACTATACTGTTATATAAAAGAATCAATGACCATTTATTAATGTATTTTGAGCACCGGTATAAGTAGTTGACTTTAAACGCTACTGTTTTAATGATATAGTTTGCATGATCTTTAAAAAACAACATATGGTCTACTATTACTCCCAGATATTTAATTTTTTTTACGACTTCAATGACATCATTTTCAATACTAATTTTCATATTATTTTCAGTAAATTCATTGTAATACCTAACATTCCCGATAATCATAAATTTAGTTTTGTTAATATTTACTTTTAACGAATTAAAACAACACCAATAATATATTTGCTTTAATGTGGTATTTATAGTAGCAGTTACTTCCTGCAAATTATTAGCAGAATAATACAGCAGAGTATCATCTGCAAACATATGTATGGAGCAACCACCTGCAACTTGAGAAATATCATCAATATATAGAAGGAACAATAGTGGGCCCAATATACACTCCCCTGTGGTACGCCTAATTCATTTTTTTGTTCTTTTGATAAAATGTTTTTAAACCTTAATTTTTGTTTTCTATTGTCCAGGTAATTTATAAGCCATTCTAGTGAATTTTCAATAATACCAAAACTTTTTAACTTTTTAATCAGTAGAGATCGATTTACCGTTTCAAATGCTCTTTGTAGGTCTAAAAAAAGAGCACCTGTAATTAACTTGTTGTCAAGATTCTGTTTCCAGTCATTTAATACATATTGTAGTGCAGTCTCGCAGCTGTGTTTACCCCGAAATCCTGATTGATTACTATTAAACATATTATACACTTAATAATAGCGACTTTTTAATAGGATGTATAAAATTAAATCCCTTAAATTCGATTTAACATTGCAAGTCAACCATATATCTTAGGTATATTATTAATTTTGTAAAAACGCAAAACCTTAAGTTTTTCAAATTAAATATAAATGGACTTAAATCACTTTCAAAATGAACGGCTCGTATACCCCTTATAGACAGTACATTACATTTTAGGGGATTAATTATTAATCCATGCAAAAAGCAATATTCATTCAAACTATCCAAATTGTTCTGTAGTACAAGACAATCAGATGAATATTTAAAGATATGGTACTTTTTTAATATTCATGAAAAGAGAAAAAATAAGCTTTTCTTTGATGTATTACTCGACCTACAAAAAAAATAAAATTCTAGTCCATTTTTTTATTGATTATTTATTCATCATAAGTTTTGCTGTACCATACAAAACTACTTTATTTTTATCAACTTCACAGCTAAAATCGACTTTAATTATTTTCCTACATTCAACTATCTTTACTGTTGTGATAACGGTCTCGTTCACGTAGCATTTATTTGGAAAATTTAGAATCTGCTGAACTACAATGGTTCCAGGACCTGGTAACTTAGTGCCAATAACACTCGATACAATGGAATTTAAAAATGCTCCATGTACCACGGCATTTTCGCCATGAATAGAATGAATTGGGTTTGTATCTCCACTAACTAATGTGAACTTTTCCAAATCTTCCTTCGTTATCTGCCTGGAAATAGTTACTTCTTCTCCAATTTTAATGCTTTTCAATTTAGAAATAACATTTGAAAACCTTCGAAGTATCCTCATTGTGAATTTGTTCAATGAAAATATGTATTAGCAAATAGTGTTCCTAAATTTTTTAGCCTTGGATTATCGCTTGCCTCGTATTGAATCACAGTGGATTTTAATTCAGGTGGTATTAATTGATTTCTTGTTTCAAACAAATAATAAAGCGTTGTTAATGCATTTAATGATATTTCTTCGTTTTTGTGGAGTAAATAATTTGAAATCAGTTTGATTCCGTTTAAGGTTATGATGTACGCTTGGCTTTCTGGATCTAAAAATAAATAAAAGCATAATTTTAACAATAGTATTTTTTGCTTTCGTAAGAATAAATTGAGGAGTGGAAGTAAAAAAGGTGACAAGTGGCAAAATTTATATTTTGAGATAATTAATAAAATTATTTATTCTACATTTGTTCAAATTTTAGTTTAAGAGCAACAAAAAATCAGTTAAGTATATAACAACATATCGAAAAAATAATGACTTTTGTAAAAAAAAAACGTGATAAGTGCCAACACAAAATATTAATTTTTGGAAACACTAAGAAAGCATCTAATCTACTGTTCTGCTGCTTCCAGCATCATTTTGATCCACTTCTAGTAGATTATTGTAAAACATTTTGTGCTATGGATTTGTTAAGGTACAATTTGAGAACCCTGCCAGGTTAAAAGTGCTGTCGCGTCTCTTGCATCGATCGCACTGTCCTAAATGTGCTTAATTTAATTGTATGTGATTCAGACGTAAAGGTACACATTTCAATCGCCTCTACATCTTGTCTTGGTCTCGCGTTCTCACATTGTACCTTTTGATAAGGTATCATAGAAATCAAACCTATTTTTTGTTTTCAGAAATTTTGTTTTCTGGTGAAAGTCCATGTAGTTCGGCTTTTCTTAAGTCATTCAGAGTTTTCTCTTTTATAAAGACTTTGACCCCGTTTCATGGAATAAAATCTGCAAAGGTTGTCCTTGTTTTCACAATCTTCTTTTTTTTTTCTAAAACGTCCACTACCATTACTTTTACCAGTTTTTACATTAAGATCGTTCATAATGTTTTAAAAACAACAAACAACAAGATTGTGACTTATATTATTGTAAACTTGGGATGTTTATAAAGAAGATTGGCACTTACCACTTTTATCAGGACATAAACAGTGTCACCTAGCACCGTTTTATGAGTCTAACTCAAAATCAAAAATTTTGGCACTCACCCCCTTTGTTATTTCCACTCTTCAATTATTATGACTCAATCAGGAAGTAGTGATGAGTGGATATTATGATGTTTTAGTACTGTGATTTTTAAATATTGGTTATGTTAAGTCCTGACGTGAACACAGTTTTTAAATTATCTGTTCCAATACTGATATGTACTCTGTACATGCAATAGGAACAAGACTGATCTTATTATGGTAGTGGCTACTGTTCTTACAATAAGTATATTTTATTTTAATCTAATAAAATGACTGTAAATTGCAATAAATGTTTAAACAACATTACAAAGTCACAATATAGCATACAATGTAAGAAACGTTCAAAAATAAATAATTACGCAAAAGAACATAAATTACAAGATGGAAAAAATATGTATGTCACATATGCACAGGAAAAGAAACACCTAGACGATCATCTATTAATAATGAAACTTAATTCCATCTTGGAATCAACAGAACTTAAAGATTACATCAAAGAATGTGTAACTGCAGCTGTTTTAGAAATTAAACAATAAATTGATCATATATGTAAAAAGTTAGAAGAAGAAAAAGATCAAAACAAGAATAAATTGGAAATAATTATAAAATTGGAAAAGGAAATAAAATAACTTAAAAATGAAATGATAAACTTACAAGAATCAAATGTAGATCTAGTTAGGCTATTCAACGAAGCTCCAAAAAATGTTTCAACAACAATCTCGGTACAAAAAAAACATGCCGAAAAAAGACAAAATGTACCAATAGTTCATTCAAAAGAAACTCATCATAATAAAATTATTAAAACAAACCTAAATAAAAACAAAAACTCTCTAATCTCCCAAGCCCAAATGAAAGAAAATGGTACCAATCCGTGTGCCAATAATAACAACTTAGAACATCAAGATAAAACTAAATCAATCAGAGGGACAAATGATAAATTACCTGATACAATCAAGGCATACTCAAAAGACTTGACTTCAAAAGCCAATCTGTTTATAAAACCATTCTCTTTAGATACTAATGCTTTAGAAATACAAAAATACCTTAGAGATACACTTGAATTCACTGACATTACCTGTGAAGAACTAAATCCAGATTCAAAAACAAAAACTTACAAATCTTTTAAGATCACTGCAGACCAAGAAACAGAAAACGATTTATGGCAAGAAAACATTTGGCCAAACGGGATCACAGTACTGCCTTTCAACTCCAAACCACATCATCATGGAATAAACACCAATAATCACTTTTTTCGAGGAATTCCTGAGAGATAAGGAACAAATGTTACCAATACTGACAAAACAGAAATTTCCATTCTCCATCAAAACGTACAATGTATTAGGAACAAAATACTTCAATTAGACAACCTAGTTAATAACATGACAAACGTAAAAATTGTTTGCTTTTCAAAACATTGGCTGTTTTCTAACCAGGCGACATGTTTCAATCTTACAAATTTTAATAACGTAACTACTTTTTGTAGAAAAAAACATATCCATGGTGGGGTAAGTATATATATTCACAACACTTTACAAAGCGTTAAGATTCCAGAAATTAAGAATATGTCAAAAGAAACCTGATAGCAGAACAAGACAACTCACCGACTTGTTACTTGAGTTTAATTTTAATCAAACAATATTTAGATATACTCGTATTACAGAGAGCTCTTAAACATGTCCAGACAACATATTTGCTAACTTTCCTTTTGCTCAGACACACGTGTTAAGGACTACAGAGTCAGACCATGACCCTCAATTATTAACTTTCCTAAATCATGAGCACTCCATATTAGGAGATATAACCCATTTTAGATCCTTCTCTCAAAATAATATAAATAATCATTAAAAACAAACCAACCGACTACAATAAAAAAATATATAAACAAGAGAAAACTAAATTACTAAAACATGCAAAACAAAATAACTTACTTCAACAAATTATTCAGACAATAAATCTAAAACTGTATGGCAAATAATAAATAATAAAACAGGAGGTAATAATAAAAATAAAGTAGAATCTGAAATAGATATACACATGTGTTTAGAAATATCATAAATACTTGCATAATATATCTTTTTATTACCTATTATTTCAACCTTCATTATTGTGTTATACACTTTCTGATATTTAAATAAATAAAAAAAAATGATTCCAACACAAATAATAATATTTAATAATAATTATTATTATTTAGTATTACTAGATATGTACCTTCTTAAATAATGCAAGTTTATAAAATATGTGCATAATTTAAAAAATTTTGAAGGTACGTATCAAATTTATTATTTATATTAATTGCAAACCCCATAAAAATGATGCGACACTGGTAATGGTCTTCAGGCATTTCCCCTCACAATGTAAACAAACCCTATTGAATGCAGACTCTATGAAATATACATATATGCTCGAAGCCTCCAACTTACATAACACCCAACACAAAAATGAACAAACACCACTTAAAGATTTGACACAACAAGCCAATAATTATGTTATACTAGCCAGCAAAAACAAGAAAGTGCCCTCTTCTTTAAAGAATATACCTAAACCATTTAAGAAGGCCCTTTTCTGGCCCATCAACCAATAAAAGAAAGTGTAAGGAAAAAATACCATCTGTTGTAACATCACAAGCATGGAGAGATTATAAAAGAAAGAAAATGGAAAAAAAAAGAACAAAGAAAATTAAGAAAAAGAAAAAACATAATGTTCTCTGTTGATGTAGACATTTTTGAGAAAAGCGAAAACTTTTGTGACATAGATGCTGTTGAAAGCCTATCATTGGTTTTAGTAAAATTTATTGGAGGTAAACGTAATGCGACATCATATAGATATGCATGCATGATACAGACATTATTTGATGATAAGATAGAAATAATGTAGCAGAAGCTATTAAACAACGAAGATAAAACTCTTTTCAAAATTGACAAAAATTACATTTTTACAGTTAATAAAAGAGCTTTATTGGGAAAACTACCTTCTCCAGCTATACTTACCTCTGGAGACAGGATCAAATATAAGTTTGAAAAACCTGTTGACGTTTATAAAGCTTCATAACTATGTAATATCTAGTGAATATGTTTGTGTCTGTATTGTTCCTAATATAGTTTGGTTTTTTATTTGTAAGTTTGGGTTTCTAGAATGCTCTTGATTATTACAATGATTTTGTTAATGAGAATTTCAGTTAATAAGTTTTGATTATAATATATGTTTATGTTTTTGAATACTTTAATATCTTAAGCAACTACCTACCTATTTAATAAATACATAATTTTAAAGCAGTTATTTTTTATTTAGTTAATTCCAAACTTGTAAAGTGTCAATAATTGGACTTTGGGTGTCAATCATTGGTCATTTTACAGCCATTTAATATTTCTCTCCACTTATCTGAAAACCATATTTATTGTTGCTAAAATTGCTTTTGGTTATTCATATAAACCCCCATACATCTTTTAGTAGACATGAAAGAGGTCTGAATTTACGTATTAGTCTATATTTATTTTTAATTAAAAAAATGCCCTAATTGTGTCCAAGACTGGTATGTTTACCTTAATCAACTATTTTTCTTTTTATAAATAAATTGATTCAATGTTATTATTTAATGGTATTTTTTTATATTGATGTTATTTGACCCAGTTTCCATTGCTTATCTTTTGGTAGCTACCTAGTAAAGTAATTTCTAGAATTAGAATGCCTAAAAATGGTATTACTTACCACAACATACATTACAGAGTCCAGCTAATGCAAAATGTGTTAATTCCTCATCATCATTTGATAATTCAGACAGAAACAAATCTATTAGATGTAGCTGCTTGATAAAATCGTAGTTTATTGGATCATAAGCAAAATTTGCTAAATTTGCCAAAGTTTGTTTCTTATTTTCTGAAAAGAAAACATAAGAAAATTACAATGTTTATTTTTTAGATTAACTTATATTTACCATATGATTTTGTTGTTGTATATTCGTTGATAAGCTGTCTTAGAAAGTCATATCTACCAATTCCTGCTTCACCGGTTCGTTTAATCAACTGGTCTTTTCTTGTAAACATCAAGAAAAAGAAAAATATGCAGTTTTATAGAATTTTCAAATCGCCAGTATTCTTTGGTTATGTTTTGACATAAGTCAGTTTTGTGTCAAACTTCACTAAACCACGTATACGATTCTGCTATGTTGCCATACATTTTCTCTTTCGGACCTCTTGACACAGGGTGGGATCGGGCTACATTAATAAAATAAAATGAATTATACAGGATGCTGCATAGCTAAAAAACAGTTATCAAGGTTGTTTTTGTAAATGGACCTTACTGTATTTTTTTATTATCTAATTATATCTTTAATGGGCTTTAACAACCAAATTTTCTTTGAAATCGGATTCCGCGTTGTTACAAGATGTACTAATTTATAAGAACTACTTCAAAAACACAGATCAAAAATTTAAATCAATAGAACTTTATTCTAAAAAATATTGTAGTTTAAGCTAACTTGCATTGTAAATAAAATTACAATTTGATGTTAGTGTTTGAAATCATTGAGGGTTTAAAATCGAGATTTTAAAGTGCTTCTTACTCGTATTTTAAGACACAATTTCGAAAAAGAAAGCAGTAAATAACCTATGAACACATTATTATTGGCAGATTTGTCTGTAAATGAATATATATTATTTGATGATTATTATTTTTATCGGTTATAAGGGTTAGATTTAGCCCAAAACACTGCGCCTATTAGGTATGTTGTAATCCCCTACTTTCTTCAAATTTAGGTACTATCCTTAAATACCTAGTCCTGTTTCTTTGACTAGTTTTCCTAGGTTCTCTACAAGCGTTTCTAGGGTGTTTTTCTGGTTCTATACCGAAAAATCGCCGTCTAACAAGAGCTTTGCATTCGAACATAACATGGGATAAGTGTTCTTCCTCTTACATAGAAAACCTACACGTAATGCGAGTAATGCCATCACATAAAGGTGTTTCAGTGTTCCGTTACTATTCCCTCAATGGTGGATATCTGGTTGCCTATATTCAGGGAACTGTCAACGAGGACATTGAAGTTTATTCGCAAAGAAACGAAAGCCAGTTTATTAGCGAATAAATGTTGACAGATGAGAAAAATAATGAAATTAATTAAATAACAAAACTAATATAAAACATAGTAATCTACTTTATTTAATGAAATTAATTAAAAAACAATATGACAGAACGCAGTAAGCTAAATACAGAGATAACCTCTGGCTAAATACCTACCATAAACAGCCATAGAATAAATTATTAATTTTAGTCCCTGCGCTGTACAAAAAATAGCGTATGTACCACGAGACTAAAGCGCTTTTTAATCCTTCGGGATTAAAAGTTGCAATTCAGTCCCTTGGTACATAATATACTAATTTATTAAATTATTTAGGATGACTGTGTAAAAATCCAGATTAAATAAATAACAATGTTCTGAAACCAATATTTTTGTAATTCTGTACCCACTTTAATTTTACAATTTTTCTTATTACTTGTTGGTATTTTTCCAACTTGTAAGCAAATACGTTAATTGCATATACACTAGAATATATCTACCTATATAATAAAAATAGATTGCGATTTATTTCTATTTTTAATTCAAAACAAACAATAAATAAGGCTTATGGCTAGGAGGCCAAATAGATTTGATGAAGAATTATTTCTGGAAGTGGTATGTTATAATTTTTAGAGGCATAATAATTTGTTTCGGATGTGATTTAACTGTTTTTTTTTTGTATTATTTAAGTAATACTATTAACACAAAAATTAGGTTAGGTTTTGCTGTACGTATTTAATTTCTAAAACCAGAATGAAAATTTTTAATATGTGCTTGCAACTTTTTTATCAAGAAATTAAAATAAATTGATATCTCTTAAACCGTTATTAAGACAAGATTGGTCAAATGGGGCTGTATATTTCGAATCAACAATTTAAGAACGTTTTAAAATCCAAAATTTCGGGGCTGGTTTGTGAGATACTTATTTGATAAAATAAAACTTTTTCAATTTATTTATTCCAATATCGAGCTGTTTATATGATAGCGCATTTTATTTAGGTATTTATTTTTCTAGTGTAATAAAGAAATTTGATTAATTCATTTTTAAAATGTATGTAAAATGTTTAAATTAGCATATCATTCAGCTTCTAATTCTTTTTCTGTAAAAGAGATTATGAAATTGATAGAATTACATGTGAATGTTATTCAACTTACCGTTTATATGCTTTGAATGTGTCAATTATCCCAGACAGCACACCAAATCCTTTGGATATCTACTGAACATCCCAATATCCACTGAATGTCCAGTCCATGGTGGATATCTATTTTATATCCATGACATGTAATTTATAGACATGCAAATGTCCATAAATAATAGTAATTATATAGCAAATTATTAAAAAATTACGCCATTGTGCTCGCCATTGTGGCTAATAGTACCGTTCAGATATTTAAAATTAATTTTTTTAAGGTGTATTCAATAATCCCATGGACATCCACTAAATATATCAAAGTCAAAGCGCGGACGCAAACCATCGTGAATATCCACTAGATTTCACTTTACCTAATCTATGCACTAGATGTAATTTTTGATTTTGCTTCCTAAGTATAGATGGCGATACCACTTTCGTATCTACTCATGCTTAACCCGCCGTAATTGAGTTTGATCGACATTTTTTTCACAATCAGACTTCATTAGAGAATGGAGTCGAGAATTTCCATTTATTGCTGAAGAGTCCTAATAAGGATGACTTTCTCCTTAGTGCCCTTAGTGGGCAAAATCAAAGGCAGATTGTTGGAAATATTTTTTATCTCTATTTTCTTTCGACGTTATTCAATAATCATTGGTTACTTATGAACCTCTACTAAAAATACCTATAAATTTTGCTGAATATCCATAGGATATCTTCTATATTCTGGATATAGACGGACATTTGGATATCCATATTAGATCCACGGAATATTTATGATATCCTGTGGATATATTGGATATCCACAAAAGATATTCTGTGGATATCTCTGGGATTTGGTGTGTTGTCTGGGAATTAAATTATATCCATTTCAAAAACCAGGGTTTGAGTAGGCTGGGCTAAAATTCTACAAACCGAAGACAAATAAATATTTTCTTGAAAAAAAAAAAAAAAATATATGTAATTAATAGAGACATATAAACTTTACTACCTTACCATCAATATGCTCTAATATGTTAAACAATTAAATTGCTTTCATTTTCAAAATTATGCTTTAATAATTTCAATGACCACTTGTTATTCTTATGGACATTAATGACAGTTGACAGTTTGGTTCTTTTGTTGGCATCCAGTGCTATGACCTGTGACGCGCACTAAACACGCGTATTCTAACTAGCGTATTTTCAGAGATATATTTTTAATTGCCCGATTGTCGTAGATATAGCGCGGACATTATATCTCCGACATTCGTAGCGCAATCCATAAACGTTAAGACCACAACTATCCTAAATAAAGCACGGACGTTATCTCTACGACTTTCGTAGAGCTATTCAGGGTATTTAATAAATAATCTGATATGAAAAAATATCGGAACTAACAAATGTAGTCCCTTATAAATAAAAATAAAAAAAATTGACAGTGTCAGTGTCAGTAAAATACGGAGTGAGCAACTATTTACTTTCATAGCCCCGTTTTAAAAAGAAACTTAATGGCATTTAAGTGAGGCAATTTTTAGGATACAAATTACTTGGGTTACGAGTTAAACAATGAGGGCGGAGACCCGTTATTAGTATATGGAGTTCTACGAGCTCTAGTCGAAGAAGATTTTGAAAAAGTAAAGTCTTTGGTTAGACGAGGAAAGTCCGTAAATATTAATGATGGTAGCGGAAATACTCCTTTACATCTTGCAGTAATAAAAGACAAGTAAGTGTAAATACGGCTCAAACTGTAACTATCGGGGTTATAATGGACAAAAAATGTTATTTTTAACAGTCACATTATTTGTGAATATGTTGTTATTTCTGTCTGTTTATAAAATAACAGACCTATTAAAAATAACACAAGTTGTCAATTATAACCCCCTATTATTGCAAATTGCAATGCAGTTTATGCCCAAACTGTTTTATGATTAGTTGTTCTATGGTTAGTTGTTATAGGGTGAGATTACAGAACGTCTGCAACTTTGCAGATCTGCAAATATGGCGGCAACTTTGAAGATCTGCAAATATGGCGGACTTACAGATGCAAGTATCACGTTTTCGTATTCCAAAAAATATTTGCAAATTATCAAAATTTATTGTGGTTTATTGCGAATTTTCAGATATTTTTTGGAATAGGAAAACTTGATACTTGCATCTGTAAGTCCGCCATATTTGCAGATCTGCAAAGTTGCAGACGTTCTGTAATCTCACCCATAGTTTATATGATGGTAGCTTAGACTATAATCATGTTTGTAGGTTCGCATGAGCAGTGTCGTATGTCGAATAGGCATGAAGCGTGCCAGCTTACATCCCATCTATAAAAAGTAATAAATCTTATTAAAGTATAGGTTGTTTTTAATTATTTATAAACAAATATAAAAGAAATCTATAATAAATATAAAGCCAAGGCGATTTAAAGCTGAGTCTGGAATTATTCATGAGTAATCGTAAATAGTTTAACTATTAATTCAGAATCTCATAACATTAATATTTTGCTAAAATACACTATATCAAATGTCATCTACTTGTGAGATACAGGGTCTGAAAATTAACATATATTTTTTGTGTTACCAAATTTTGTGATTAGATAAAGATGGCGCCACCTATACTTTACTGCAGGCCTGCACAACTCAGATATTCAAAGGGTCAGATTTGAAAAACCGCAACTGTACGAGGGGCGCCACGAGAGGCCTGAACCCCAGTATAAAGAACAATACAGTAGCGACAGATTGCGTCGGCTTCTTTGATGTCGGGGTGGTCAGATTTTCAATGACAGTTGACGTTTTTGTCGCTTATTTCTACACGTAGAAAAGTAAACTCTAAAATTGCAAATTAGCGATGTACACTTAGAAAAAAATTAAAACATGTACATATAACATTTTAATGTATTCTAGGCAAATAAATTAATCAAAATATTGGGTAAAATAAATTACTTTTGTATGCCATTCATTGTTTGAAATGTGTTAAACATTTTTTGGTTTCTTCCTGAAACTAATAAATTAACTCAGCACCTTATTTTTTTATTTAAAATGAGGTTATGTAGGTATCTTTTTAGAAGTGAAACAACATAATAACAATAATATTTATTAAAACACACAATTACAAATTAGTAAGTTTTTAATGAATTTACAATACAAGAATTATTTTATTTCAATAAGATTTTCAATTTTTGTTCCTACGTACAAATTTTTGACTTCAGATGAGTTTTAGCAAATGCCTGTTGTAAGTCACCCGTTAAGCACAATGCTGCCCAATTGCTTATATAACCTATGTATATAATTAAATACTATTAATGTGACATCATAAAAATTTGATGTTTATATTTAACGATTTTATGATTTAAAATTTGTATGGGAAAGGTTATCTGCTGCGGGATTTAAATATTTAATGGCTAGAAGAATCAACATTGACTGTCTAGAAAAGTTTGTTGGGTCCATTAGGCAACAGGGCGGGAATTTACTTAATCCAACACCTGTACAATTCGAAAGGGCATTTAAAAAACTTTTTTGTCAAAATTATCTTCATTGCAATTCCATGAATTGTAATGAAGACCTGGACAAGCACTTGCTACAATTAGATGTAAAAATAATTGTCTCTCTGTATCCTGAAATAAATAAAAACACTCGAGAAGCTGTTTTTCTTCCTAATTACAGCTACAGGACAGAAGATATAATAGTTCAAAATCCATTTAAATATGTTTGTGGCTATTTGATCAAAAAAGCTTTAGGCATACATGGATGTGATACATTTATTAAATTCTCAAAAGAATGTGAAGATTTGGATAGTTCACAGATTTTAACATTTTAATAAAGCACTTATGGAGGCCTAAAAACTCCAAATAAAAAGTTTATTATTTATATATTTAAATTATAAAAAAAATTTATATCTATTTTTAGCAATACCTGTGTAATGTCTGGTATATCGCATAGCTTCTTTTGATATTATGAAAGAAATAGAATTTAATCATCCTTGTCTTAATTTCCTTAGCGTATATATCATACAACTGTTTATAAGATTATATATATTATTGTTTAAGTGCTTAAATATTGTATAAATGAAACAAATCAAAAATTAAAGAACAGTTAAAATAATAACACCACAAAATACATTTTTTTGTTTTCTTTTTGCTACTTTACAAGTAATACATATATATTTTGATTAGATGTAGTCAATCAGAACATTTTTAATCAATGGACATAGTGAATCAAAGAACATCTAATTCATTATAATAATTTGGAGGTAGGATTTTTGACTAAGAATGTCCAAAGGTTACACATGGTACGCTTTCAAAAATGTCTCGTTCATGTTCAATGATAGTCTCAACAGAGGAAGCACTTGGTCGATGTACTAGGGAGAAGATAGACATTTGGCTGATGACCTAGATGGATAAAAAATGTGGGAACAGCAGTAGGCAATAAACGTTTAAGGTTCAACGTTTTAGAAAAACAATTCTTCTCAAATGTTTCTCACACAACCTGTAATTCCGATGAAGACTGTTCACATCTATGTTACTCAAATCTTCCCTATTACAAGCTCTTAACCACATGTTGGCCCTAAAATATAAAAAAGTTGATAACAAATGTTTAGATTGACGGTAGTTCAGAAATTATATATTTTTACATTATTTTTGTTGAAATTGTAAAAATTGTCCTCAAGACACTTAAATAATAAATATTTGGTTGTCAAATAAATATTTGGTTTTCAAATATAAAAATTGAAAGTATTTTCTTAAGACATACCTTTCTGGCTCCATGGGAAATGCAAAATAACTTGTACCTTTGTCTGTTTACTCTGTTTGAGATGGACAAGGGCGATAGACACATCTCTTTCTTTTCTGATCAGGTGCAGAAGCCATTTCAAAAATATCACACAATAAATGAAAAACTAAAATAATCAAAATGTCTCAAAATATGCACTGCAAACAAACAAAAATAATGACATATTTACATCGCATTGACACTATTGACGTTGACGTTTTTGTCGCTTATTTTCGGACATGCGCAGAAAAATATGGACTCCTCATAAAAAATGATCTGTCGCTACTGTATTATTCTTTATACTGGGTCTGAACTATGAGCCTGAGTCTACAATAGTCGTCAGCCTAAATGCAAGTTTGTTTAAATCGTAATATTTTAAAGTGAGGAATCTACCATACTTCTATGTACAATTACTTAAGGACCACCCTGTATACTTTACGCCCTTGTGTGAATATGAATTTATTTTCCGTATCAGCTGTCAAATATGCCAGACGCATAATTTCTATTTTCGTCAATGTAATGTTCATATTAATAGTAAAATAGATTCAATGATTAAATTTTTAACATTGATTTTTTACCTAGATCCTAGATATTTATTTTTATCAATTATTAAATAATTTAAAATTAACTACAATGTTTTGTTTTGGAATACCCATATTTGATTATATAATTCATTTGAGATAATACTTCATGGTCAATTGTTCAATTTTATCGAATTTGAATTATTTCACGACGCAGATTCAATACTGGATAAAAGCAATCTCTTTTTTTGATTTTATTTTAGAAAAAAATGAAAATTGAAAAGTATGACTATGGTTGTCTATTTATTTAAAATTTCTTTTATTTATCATAATATCATTCTTACAGTTAGACAATTTGTTAATCTTTTCGCTATTTATTTTGAACTATTGATGACTTCAAAAAAAGTAGGTATCATCTTTAATAATAAAAAGTTGTTCATAGTTGTTTAACGTATAATTTGTTGTATATAAAAAAACAACTAATGAAAAATATTATTGTATTCTTATATTTGTTGTATCTAATAATACTATACCTTTATCACAGACTATACCTTTAAAAGATGGGCCACTCAACAGTAAAACAAATTTATCCGTCTTCCACAGCCATTTAGTTGTTGCACATAGTTTAGTTGAAAAAAAGAAGATAACTAATAATTAGTAATTTGTTCAGGATTTATATAAAGAGGGTGTTAATCAGCGCGGGTTCTTCAAAATCATCCTTTCTAAAAAACCAGTACTAGGTTCAAAATGATAATGTTTTGTATTCTTTTTCACTTAAAATAATTCAAACATTATATTCTTCACTCGACATACTTAGATGGGTTATGTACTGTGATACAAAAATTTGAATTATTTTAAGTTAAAAAGAAAACGGAAAATTATAATATTGAATTTGTGGAACAAAAAATACATCTTATTATGAAGCAAAATACGATTATAACTATATATTTTTACTTTCCTATCTGTATACAGATATAAGGAAAGTATAGAATCATGATTTTTTTCGACCTCGAGTTTTCGACGGATTTTTACGTTTTGAGGTCCCCTGATTCCGTTTTGACTATTTTCGCGATGACTTCTGTGTGTGTGTGTGTGTGTGTGTGTGTGTGTGTGTGTGTGTGTGTGTGTGTGTGTGTGTGTGTGTGTGTGTGTGTGTGTGTGTGTGTGTGTGTGTGTGTGTGTGTGTGTGTGTGTGTGTGTGTGTGTGTGTGTGTGTGTGTGTGTGTGTGTGTGTGTGTGTGTGTGTGTGTGTGTGTGTGTGTGTGTGTGTGTGTGTGTGTGTGTGTGTGTGTGTGTGTGTGTGTGTGTGTGTGTGTGTGTGTGTGTGTGTGTGTGTGTGTGTGTGTGTGTGTGTGTGTGTGTGTGTGTGTGTGTGTGTGTGTGTGTGTGTGTGTGTGTGTGTGTGTGTGTGTGTGTGTGTGTGTGTGTGTGTGTGTGGTGTGTGTGTGTGTGTGTGTGTGTGTGTGTGTGTGTGTGTGTGTGTGTGTGTGTGTGTGTGTGTGTGTGTGTGTGTGTGTGTGTGTGTGTGTGTGTGTGTGTGTGTGTGTGTGTGTGTGTGTGTGTGTGTGTGTGTGTGTGTGTGTGTGTGTGTGTGTGTGTGTGTGTGTGTGTGTGTGTGTGTGTGTGTGTGTGTGTGTGTGTGTGTGTGTGTGTGTGTGTGTGTGTGTGTGTGTGTGTGTGTGTGTGTGTGTGTGTGTGTGTGTGTGTGTGTGTGTGTGTGTGTGTGTGTGTGTGTGTGTGTGTGTGTGTGTGTGTGTGTGTGTGTGTGTGTGTGTGTGTGTGTGTGTGTGTGTGTGTGTGTGTGTGTGTGTGTGTGTGTGTGTGTGTGTGTGTGTGTGTGTGTGTGTGTGTGTGTGTGTGTGTGTGTGTGTGTGTGTGTGTGTGTGTGTGTGTGTGTGTGTGTGTGTGTGTGTGTGTGTGTGTGTGTGTGTGTGTGTGTGTGTGTGTGTGTGTGTGTGTGTGTGTGTGTGCGCGCGCGCGCGCGCGCGCGCGTTTGTGTGTGTGTGTCTGTGTGTGTGTCTGTGTGTCGCATAACTCATGAACCGATACACAGAAAAACACCAAATTTTAAACTTAAGCTTTGTTCCAGCGTCTAATGTGCTGATTAGATTTTGGGCAGTGTCGGAACATCTGGGGGGGGGGGTACTTTATGGGTGTTCATTTTTATATTTTATGGATTATATCTGTTATTTACGTTTGGGGAAGAAAATTCTTCAAATAAAAGTTACTTCTTATATTATTATCTACTTTATGGGAGGCCGTTTTTATGTTTCATGGAATATATGTTATTTACGTTTGGAAGAGAAAATTTTTCAAATAAAAATTACTTATATTATTAATATCTATAGAAATGTTTCGAGTTAGATGTATGTGGAAAATGTATATATTTAGTTTATTCTCTAAACATTTATAGAGGTGTTGCATTAGGTTGTACAAAATAACCAGAAAAAGCCTATAATAACTAGATAGGAAAGTCATGTGTTGGACACATCAGATTTTTATTTTTATATTTCACTAATTTTGCATTTTATTGAAAATTTCCATGTACGCATTTACAAAAAAATATTTTATAATTGTATAGTTGATAATATCTTGGCGCCAGATTACCTATTTGACAATATAATAATTAAATAATGGTAAATACAAATGGAGATAAAAACATTTTAAAGTACGTTGATGATTCCACGAGATTGTCATCTATAAAAATAACTCTAAAGGAAAAATGAAAATAAGAGCAAACTTTCCTAACGATTAAGGTATATTACGATAGTATAAACCTTGGTGTGGTTCCAAAATTCTTCCTCTTATTAATAAGTGAAGACGTGGGGATAATTAACTTATGAAAATTTTCTATTAGAAAGATGTATCTTGAGTACGAAAAATTCTGGGATTGTTCAATCACCTATGATTGTGTGTGCCTTCTTAGACAAAGAAGGAGCGTCACACGAATCTGTTAAAAAACCAATCGCATGCAGAGGAGTAGATAGCACCACATCCAGATGAATGGCTCAGCTACTGTCTACAAGAACTGCAGAGACACAAATAGGGTAGGACATTATCTGCATCTGCACAACCAAAGGATGTCCACAAGAAAGAGTTCTATCGCCACTAATGTGGAGCTTAACCATCGACGAACTTCTATGCAGATTGACTGACCTAGGCATACCCTGTTTGGAATTATGCTATGTGATATAGTCCAAAGAAGATTAGAATACACCAAAAGATAGTGCAATGAGATGGGACAGTATAAACTCCACCAAAACAACCTAGTAGTCCTTTCAAAGAAAAGAAATTTCAATCTTAAAACCGCCAAATCAGACGGGTTAGATATGGAATGGAAAAAAGAAGTCAAATACCTAGGACTAACCCAGGATAATAAACTTCTCTGGAACATACATGAGAAGTAAGAAGTAAATAAGGTCACAAAAGCACTAATGGTATGCAAAAATATTGCTGGTAAAATATATCTCGAGTTTGACAATACACTCCAATGCTTTCCGAAAAAAAAGTGAGACAACTACTAGATGCTCTTTAACATCAAATCGATCTATTGCACAATTTAGGATAACGTCACACACCTCTAAAGCAAAAATCCGGTGATCAAATCTGCTGTTACCTGGGCGCTTCTGTTTGTTTTCTGGTGGCTAATTTCTTATTATAAGTGATGCTTCAGTAATGATGCTACCTATCAATATTATTTCGAACTTGGGTGGTACCGCATTCAAAATTATCGATAGCGTCTTTTACTAGAGTGGGTTCAATTTTTCTTTACTATAGTTGATTGAATAGGATGTCTATATAGGGCATCACATGATAAAAAAAAGTCAGTCAAAAATTGAAGATCGGGTCATTTAATGTACGGCGAATAGAGGCGGCTGCACTACAGACTGTGTTGTTGGTGAATTGTTCTTCTATTTCATGTATACACTCAATGTGAGACGCTCTATTTTCGTAATAAAAAATTCCACTATTTTAAGCTAATTTGCTAGAGTATAACTAAGTAAAATGACGAAATTTTATCACAGAAAAAAACTTTAATTCATTATCTATTTAAATATACACTTAAATGTTTTTAAAATTATGACTGCTATTAATATAAAATGTTTTTATAAAAATTTTAAAATAATGCGCAAAAAACAACTTTTATCTCAAAAATGTGAAGAATTTAAAGATTTCTATCTGATTACGTTTATGCGTACATTTATATTTTTTTTTTTTTGAACAATGGTAAATGTGAATACTGTGCAGCCTTACCTATTAAAAGGTGCAAAAGTTTATTTTTGATCACAAATTTTCTTGAATTTCCTTTAACTGCTTCTACTATCTACTGCTTCTAATCTTCTTTACCATTGGGGTGTAAGATTTATGAGTCGATTTAATTGTTTTATTTATTTCTTGTTCATATAATCTATTCTTTTCATCGATATCTATAGGGATTCTAAATACTCTTCCTGAAGCTAAATATAATAGGTAAATTAACGATCCATCTTTTTTGCAGCTTGGAAATACTGGAAATCACAACCAAGAATAGAAAAAGACAATCGCAATTTTAATGGCGAAACTCCATTATTCTTAGCCATAAAATGCCATAGGATAAAAATTGCCGAAACTTTAATCGACCAAGGAGCCAACGTTAATATACCTAATTATGAAGAAGTAACACCTCTACATCTTTCAGTAACCTATCCTCGACTTGCCCATTTGCTCATAAAAGTTGGAGCCCACTTGGATGCTACTGATTATAGTGGAGATACACCTCTACATGATGCAGTTGCAGAAGAAACCATAGAAACAGTTTGTATGCTTTTGTATTATAATGCTGACGCTAATTTAAAGGGAGTTAACAGTCTAACTCCATTTATGAAGGCAATCATTGCAAAAAATGTAGAAATACAAGCAGTTCTGGTGGACTATGTGGATGATTTTAATATTGAAACTTATGATCACGTATCTACTTTAGCATTGGCAATCAGTAATAGGTCACCATTTGTGGAAGAAATAATTCTTGGAGGAGCTGATGTTAATTATGCTTACGGTTATGATCTCATTGATACATTTTCTTTATGTCTTCAGTATCCAAATCCCAAAACTTTCAAACTAGTATGGGATAGATTGAAATACGACGGAGATGATATGTCCCTTGGAAGCATATTATGGAGAATCAGCGGTACCTTGAGGAAAGAAATTTTTAAACAGTACATAGATATAATAATAGATAGTGATAATTTAAATCCAGTAGTTGATTCTGTTAGTATAGCTGAGGATTATTATATGGTAATAGTAAGATTCTGCGACTTCTTTCATCAATTGTCAATTGACCAATTAACAAAATTAACTTGTCGATTACTTTGCTACGGTTATGTAGCTACAAGTTTTGATATGAGTAAAATTTTTCTACATTACGGATATTGCGAATTATTTAAAATTATGCTTCATATGGATATTAAATTTATAGGAAGGAGACCACCGGATACTTCAAGACTTATTTATGATTTAAACTATAAAATCAGTAATTTATTGGATCAACTCGTTGGAGTTGTTAACGTAGAATATTTGCATAATACAATTTATCAAATATTGGATTACTGTATTTATCCAAAATTACTAAGAAGTTACATTGAATTGGATAGGGACGATTATGTAACTTTTAAAATACTGCATCTTCCAAAGGTTCCGTCATTATTGGAATTAGCTAGAAATAAATGCAGAGAACATATAATTGAAAAATTTAACGTAAGATCTTCAAGACAGTTTTATACTGTTATACGGCACATGGATCTTAATAGAGTCTATAAAAGAATATTATCCTTCGAACAAAAATTGTATTTTCCTTCTTATGTATATTCTAAAAAATATAATAAATGTACATGAATATAAAAATTTATTTATTTTATGATATATTTTAAAATATGAAAGAGACTTAAGGTAAGTAATTAAATTATTTAAAATAGTTGTAATTTTCTTATAGATCGTTTCATTAAATGTTTATAGTTCTTATAGTTATACAATGTCTGATCAATTACACTTAATAGAAGTCATGGAGACAGTTTTGACAAAATAACGCATAGATTTAGGTAATATTTGTCAACAGACTGGATAAAAATACAGAAATTTGTACAACTTAAGAGAGAAGGGACACAGTAAAGGGACAAATTACACTTGAACATAAAGTACGGCAAAAACCGTATGATGTGGTTATTGTAATTAACAAAAATGAAATTTTTAGTGAACAATGCTTAGGATATGCTGCATCTCAAGGTTTGTAATATTTATTGCGCTGTTTTTGTTTTTATATCACATATAATAAACAGTGTATAAATATTTTTTTCTAATTTTGACATATAAAGTGACATTTTTGTAATCGCAGCAAGTGTTAAAATGATCTAGAAATACATTTTGTTAGTGAACCTAGTAATAATTATGATGTCAAAGAATGCTGCAGAGCACCTATGAAATTTTGAGTTAAAATATATGCCATATTTTTACACCTTTTTCAAAAAAATTATGCTCCTCGTTTTCTGCAAAAATCAAAATGCTCTGATAGCTTCGAACGAAGTCAGCAGAGCACCTCTGTTTTTTAAAGTTTTTTCTGTAAAAACAGCAACACCGTATTTTTATGCACTTGAAATATTATCAATTTTTTCGAAATAAAAAATGATATTTTAAAAAATACATGTTTCCAGTAGAGCAATTCGGTTTTTTAAAAAAATTTGTTGGATATTTTTTTTAAATATCTAATATACATAAGTTATAGTGTACAATGTCACGAAGCCGCCAAGAACATTAACCTTTGCTTCCCATTAGTTTGCCTAATAGACATTTTATAGTTCATTCACATTTTGCAGTTTTATAACATATTGTTTTATTTCATTTTAATTACGTTAGTCTAGAATCCGATTTTGTTCTTTAAATACCTTTCTTTTGTAACATAGTTTTTTACTTCAAATAAAATATTTTTTAAAAACTACCTTACGGCAATTTTGAATTTAAGTGGCGCAGTCAGTAGGATAGGTCAAACGAGATTAGTGGATATAATTTTCGGTTCGTATTAACGATTCATTGACCTATTCGAACATATACCGTGTATAAGGAAGTTTCAGTTGGGTGAACTGAGTAGCTCAACAAGAAGACATCAAAAGGACATTTGATACTTCGGGAATAGGAAGAAAGAACACTAAAAGTGAATATTGTAATATCTTTCGCTGGTTCTGCACATGGAAAGAATATTAATTTTGCTGTAAGTACTTATGTCATATAGAGGTAAAACTAATCAATGTGCTTCAGATTGTTCTAAAAATTCAGATAATAGTAGCACAGATTTTGGTTCAGACTCACCAAAGTATTTAATAAATTCTATAAATTCTATAAATATTGCTAAAATTTAAAAAGATAATCAAAAATTAAAAATGGCAGTACCTACTAAAAAAAGAATATTTAGATATGATACTCGAATTTCAAGGGGATACACAATTACTCCCTAGATTTTTAGAAATTTTAAAAAATTAGTCAAAAAATTTTATAATGCAGCTGATGTTAACGATTTTCAAAATGAATATCTGATGTCAAGTATCTTAGCAAAGATTAAAGGTGAAGCAGCTGTAAATATTTCATCTTGCACAATATCAAATTGGGCAGATCTAAAAGTTGCTCTATTAAGTACTTATTCTGATAAAAGAGACATGGTACAAACCAAACAAGGTAATGAATCGCCTTTTAATTTTTTTAATAAAATACAGCACTTATTAAATCTTTAAATTTCTAATACAAAAGCTCATACTGCTGGGCATGAAATAGTTACTTTATCAATTTATTGTCGTAATTTGGCTCTGGAGTTTTGTTACGTGGTTTAAAGGAACCACTGGGTTCACTTATGCGCACCAAAAATCCTGCAGATCTAAATTCTGCGTTAAATATGTTAACAAATGACTTCCAAAACAATATTGAAGGTTTATATACTTATAAAGATAAATTTGTGCCTAGGAATAGTTTTCTTGAAAATAGAAACACAAATAAACAATTACAAATTACTAATTTTTCTCATAACTCTCGACCGCCTGTTAAACAAAATTATTTTTATAATCCATCACAAGCTAATACTAGTAAAATAAATAATAATAATACTAATTTTGATAAAAGGACAAATATATTTAAGCCAAATCCAAATCAAACTTTTCCGAAACATACTCCAATGAGTACGTCTACAAGAAATACATTTAGGCCTAATCAAAATTATCAAAATCCAAATTATTTTAGACAAAATCAAAATCAAAAATTTTTTCTTGAAGAATTACACACTATAGATGAGCAACCAATAGTTGAAATTCCTGAAGATACCGAAGACAATTTTTTAGGGAAAATTTCCTCGGAAAAAACAGAATAAAAAATTTTGAATTACTTAATTTAACAAACAATGAAAGCCAATTACCCTACATAATTTTCCCTAAATATAATTTAAAGGTACTAATCGATACAGGCTCTACCAGATCATTTTTATTAGCTGAAACTGCTGACATGTATTTCAAAAAATCTGATGTGTCCAACACATGACTTTCCTATCTAGTTAACCTATTGCAGCATCTCTAAAAATGTTTAGAGGATAATCTAAATATATACATTTTCCACATACATCTACCTCGAAACATTTTTCTATAGATATTCATTGAAAACGAAAATACTGAAAAATTAAAATTTAGCACTTTTCCTCTAATTTTTCCATTACGGTCCATTTTAGAAAAGTTATTTAAAAACAAAAATTATAGAGATCGATATCGCAAACAACTTTTAGTTTAACAATTTTCTTAAAAATCAGAATTTTGCACATTTTGTCAAATTTCTCGAATACGGGCCATTTCAGGAAAATTTGACAAAAAACAAAAATTATAGATAATAATATTGTAAGTAACTTTTATTCGAAGAATTTTCTTCCCCAAACGTAAATAACGAATATATTTCATAAAATATAAAAATGATCACCAATAAAGTACCCCCCCAAATGTTCCGACTCTGTCCAAAATCTAATTTGTTCACCTCTGGTCGAAATAAAACTTAAGTTTACAATTTAATGTTTTTTCCTTTATCCGTTTTTGAGTTTTCTTCAAAATTCGAAATTTACACATTTTCTCAAATATCTCGAATACGGTCCATTTTAGAGAAATTATGTATAGAATAAAAATTATAGAGAATTAAATTACAAACAACTTTTATTTGAACAATTTTTATAAAAAATTATTTTTTTTTACATTTTCTCAAATTTCTCGAATACGGACCATTTTAGGAAAATTTTGCATAAAACAAAAATTATAGATAATTATATTAGAAGTAACTTTTATTTAAAGAATTTTCTTCTCCAAACGTAAATAACAGATATATTCCATAAAATATAAAAATGACCACCTATAAAGTACCCCCCAGATGTTCCGACTCTGCCCAAAATCTAATCAGCTCATTGGACGCTGAAACAAAGCTTAAGTTTAAAATTTGGTGTTTTTCTGTGTATCGGTTCATGAGTTATGCTATATACAGACACACACACAGACACACACATAGACAGACAGACAGACAGACATCATCGCGAAAATAGTCAAAACGGATTTAGGGGACCTCAAAACGTAAAAATCCGTCGAAAACTCGAGGTCGAAAAAAATCATGATTCCTATACTTTCCTTATATCTGTATACAGATAGGAAAGTAAAAAATCTGATGTGTCCAACACATGACTTTCCTATCTAGTTATTATAGGCATTTTCCGGTTATTTTGTACAACCTATTGCAGCATCTCTATAAATGTTTAGAGGATAAACTAAATATATACATTTTCCACATACATCTACCTCGAAACATTTTTCTATAGATATTCATTGAAAACGAAAATACAGAAAAATTTAAATTTAGCACTTTTCCATTACGGTCCATTTTAGAAAAATCATATATAAACAAAAATTATAGAAATCGATATCGCAAACAACTTTTAGTTCAACAATTTTCATAAAAATCAGAATTTTGCACATTTTGTCAAATTTCTCGAATACGGGCCATTTCAGGAAATTTTGACATAGAACAAAAATTATAGATAATAATATTAGAAGTAACTTTTATTTGAACAATTTTCTTCTCCAAACATAAATAACAGATATATTCCATAAAATATAAAAACGGCCTCCCATAAAGTACCCCCCCAGATGTTCCGACTTTGTCCAAAATCTAATCATTTCACGTCAGGCCGAAATAAACCTTAAGTTTAAAATTTAATGTTTTTTCCTTTATCCGTTTTTGAGTTTTCTTCAAATTTCGAAATTTACACATTTTCTCAAATATCTCGAATACGGTTCATTTTAGAGAAATTATGTATAGGACAAAAATTATAGAAAATTATATTTCAAACAACTTTTATTTGAACAATTTTTATAAAAAATTATTTTTTTTACATTTTGTCAAATTTCTCGAATACGGACCATTTTAGGAAAATTTTGCATAAAACAAAAATTATAGAAAATTATATTACAAACAACTTTTATTTGAACAATTTTTATAAAAAATTATTTTTTTTACATTTTGTCAAATTTCTCGAATACGGACCATTTTAGGAAAATTTTGCATAAAACAAAAATTATAGATAATTATATTAGAAGTAACTTTTATTTGAAAAATTTTCTTCTCCAAACGTAAATAACAGATATATTCCATAAAATATAAAAATGACCACCTATAAAGTACCCCCCCAGATGTTCCGACTCTGCCCAAAATCTAATCCGCTCATTGGACGCTGAAACAAAGCTTAAGTTTAAAATTTGGTGTTTTTTTTCTGTGTATCGGTTCATGAGTTATGCGTTATACAGACACACACACACACACACACACACACACACACACACACACACACACACACACACACACACACACACACACACACACACACACACACACACACACACACACACACGCACGCACGCACGCACACACACACACACGCACACACGCACGCACGCACGCACCCACACACACACACACACACACACACACACACACACACACACACACACACACACACACACACACACACACACACACACAAAAATCATGATTCCTATACTTTCCTTATATCTGTATACAGATAGGAAAGTAAAAATGATTAAATTCGAACCTTTTCAAATTTCGACCGCTCACGGTACTACACAGGAAAATTACTGTACAGCAATGCCTTCATCAGAAATATTTGGATATAAGAAACCAATTTATCTAAAATATTCTATATTTAAATTTCATGATAAATTTCAATGTTTATTAAGGCTCGATAACTTAAAAAAGTTAAAGGCTACTATTGATTTAAATAAAAATTTATTGGTTACCCCTAACAGTAAAATAAAAATTAATTACTACAAGGTACCTCAGAGCATGAATTGTATAGTAGTGCCTCCGAGATCTGAACAAATAATTAAAATAAATTTAAAAAACATAAAAATGGAGAGGTTATGATACCTTATACGCGAGTTTTAGAATTAGAAATTACACAATGTATAACTGTAGCAAAAAATAATACAGCTTTATGTACTATTTTAAATAAAACAGAATGAAATATGACAGTAGATTTAAATGAACCATTGGAAGCAGAATTGTTCGATGAATACGATCCAATTCGATCTCCCAATTTTAATAGTTTTAATGCCACAAAAGTAAAATTTGATATTTCTAAAGTTCGTACTAAACATATGAATTCAGAAGAACGGCAAACAATGTTAAAACTAATAAGAGAATATTCCGATATTTTTCATGTAGACGGTAATAAATTAACATTACCAGTAAAATAAAACATGAGATAAAAACGACCGACGAGTTACCGGTGTACACTAGATCGTATAGGTACCCTGAGGTACATCGTAAGGAAGTTCAAAAACAGATTGAAAGTATGTTGGATTATAAGGCCTTCGACCTCACCATGGAGTTCAAGTATCTGGGTTGTAAGTAAAAAACCCGATGCATCTAGACAACAAAAATGGCGGATAGTTGTCGATTATAGGAAATTGAATGATAAAACTAGGCGACAGATATCCCCTACCCAATATTACGACCCTGCTTGATAAGCTAGGACGATGTCAATATTTTTCAACGCTTGATTTAGCGTCGGGTTTTCACCAGATTCAAATTGCAGAAAAGGACATACCCAAAACTGCATTTAATACGGAAAATGGCCATTATGAGTTCTTGCGCATGCCCTTTGGACTCAGAAATGCGCCAGCCGCTTTCCAAAGAATAATGGATAATACCCTACGTGGGATACAAAATGAATCCTGTTTAGTCTATCTAGACGATATTATAATTTTCAGTACTCGTTTGCAAGAACATATAACCCGCTTAAAAGAAGTATTTGATAGATTAAGACATTCAAATTTTAAATTACAGTTGGCTAAATTTGAATTCTTAAGAAAGGAGGTAACATATTTAGGCCACATTGTTACCCCTGAAGGTGAAAAAAATATCCGATTCCCAAAAATACAACTGAAATTAAAGGATTCTTAGGACTTCTGGGTTACAGAAAATACCTTATAGTGCTTTATTTTAACTTCCAAGATCGACCTTATAAACACAACAGACGTTCTGTGAACTAGAGGCTGCAACCACCCTAAAAAGGGATTCTTACATAGAAAAAGTTGATGCACACAAGGAGCAAGTGGCAAATCAGAACTGTACTGGAGAAAAAAGCAGAGAAAGGAAGGCAGTAATCTGAAAGAAAGACCAATCGCGGCGTTACCTGTGCAGCTCTTTCGCAAGAGGTGTTTCTAAGTTGGTTGAAGTGCAACTCACAAAACGAGTATTCCATGATGCATTTTCCTACTTAAAAAAAAAAACTTAATAAATACATTCTGTGACAGATTTCTTTCTATGGTTAGAATCGACTCACTCAAGAAAAACAGTGGCAACAGAAAATCCCACAAGGACCTCGTGACAATAATTCTACAACAATGGTTTAATAGAACGTACTTGGAAATTTTACGCAATGACGCAAAAACCCACTCTAGGTAATAGATTTTAACTAAGTGTTGGGAGATAAAAAAAATTTCATCAGAATTGTTACCACTTATAGATAGAACGTTATTTATAGCTGAGATTTATGTAGATGACGAGATATTTGAATGAATGAATTAGGAATTTAATGAGAAAAACGCACATCATACAGGGTGGACTTGATTAAATTTGCGTAGTAGACAGAGATTTGTAATCGCAAGTTACATAATGTCGGGTAAATTGGGAAAAAGTTTATTATTTCGATTATAATTCAATGGCTCATAAGTGTTCTATATTTTCCGGCTATTTCCGAAGGTATTCGACAAAATTCGTAAGGCTTATATTCGTTTTAAGCCTAGCACTTCTTTTAACATTAAATAAAAGGGATAAAATTTATAGATCATTTACAAAATTATTTTCAAAACTTTAAATGTTATATCGATTTCATAATAAAAATTTATTGAAAAAGTACACTTTAAAGCTTTATTTGACTAAATACCCGTTTCTGCTCATTTAGAAGCTTTAAAGCGTGCCTTTTCCGATGACGTTTGACGTTTTAATTGAGTTTTGATGACACTGCGCCAGTTGTTTTCTTTAATTTGATGTGAATAAACAAACAAATAATATAGGGGAACGGCGGGTACTACGGGCCAGCGGGTAGTACGGGCCATCACATGGTTCTCGGTACAGCCGCTAGGTGGCAGAGCCATGCTGTTCTCGGATCACAGACTATACGTTGCTCAGTCGTTTGCTAGAACTTGACAGACGTATGTGCATAGGTGTTGCAGATAATAAATAATTTCTATTTTTGAGTGGTGGAGGTGCCGTCTTGGATAACTTTTATTGACTGTTTTTTCAACTAAAGGTATGTTGTAAAATTATCATACTGCTATTAAATTCTAGCTCGTAAAAGGCTCTATACATTGTGATGACGAAATATCTCTAACTCAAGTCGATTTCTGTTAAAGCCATGTTTGATTTATCAAGGTCGGTCGGGTGATACGGGCCAAACACGCGTCGGGTGGTATGGGCCATGTAAACAAATCGTATTTTTTTATTTTAAGGAGATGCCAAAGTACAAAAAGAAGCCTGAAGGGACAGGTCGTGGGGAGTGGTCAGAAATAAGCATGAAACAAGCTGTTTCGAGTGTTCTAGAAAACAAGATGACAGAAAGGGCTGCAGCCAACCATTTTAATGTACCAAGAACTTCCCTTCAAAGGAGGATAAAATCAGTTAGAGCAGCTCGGAAGACAGAAATGAAGCCTCAGATGGGGTCTTTTAAACGAACGTTTACAGATTATTTTGAGGACATTCTTGTGGAACACATCCGTGATTTAGACTCAAGGTTAATGCCTCTAGCTAAAACAGAATTTTGTAAGTTAGCATATGATTTGGCAAATTCTCTTAAGCTACCACATAGATTTAACAGGGAAAATAAAACGGCTGGTAAAGATTTTTATACAAGTTTTATAAAGAGAAACCCCGATCTTGCTTATAGAAAACCGCAGTCAACCAGCCTAATGCGGTCCGTCGGGTTTAATAAACCTCAAGTTGACCGTTTTTTTAATCATTTGAACTCTTTGAATAACAAGCACTCTTTTCGACCTTCTAGAGTATTCAACGCCGATGAAACAGGAGTTTCTTGTGTTCATGAAAATGACAAGGTAATTACCATTAAAGGGAAGCGGCAGGTCGGGAAAATTACTTCAGGAGAGCGAGGTCGCAACGTCACGATCATGTTCTGTATGAGCATAACTGGACAGTTTATTCCCCCACTTTTTATTTTCCCTCGAAAAAGGATGAATGATCGTCTGATGATCGGTGCTCCGGCGGAGAGTATAGCTTTTCCAACTACTAACGGATGGATGACCACCGAGGCATTCTTAAAGTGGATGCAGCACTTCGTGGCCTTCACGAAACCTACAGAAGAGGATCCTGTGTTGCTACTCCTCGATGGACATGGAACACACAAGGAGCTGGACGTCATTTTGTATGCTAGAGAACATTATGTTCACATGTTGAGTTTCCCACCCCACACAACCCACAAAATGCAGCCTCTCGATAGGTCTTTCATGAAACCGTTCAAAGCACAATACAATTATTCTTGCAGTTTGTGGATGAGGGCTAATCCAGGTGCTCATGGGCGAAGTTATGTCATCAGATCTGGGGGGGCTAAAGCCCTAACCCTAGTCATGTAATACATAATAGTTCTAGAGGTATACTGAAGTTAAGTAAAAAAATTCTGGCGAATCTATGAAAATGAATAAAATATCATATATAAGTGAAAAAACTGAATAATTTTCATCACAATAATTTTCATCACAAAAACTTCCCTAATTTTCGCAACAAGAGTAGATATGGACAATCCACTCGAGTTGTGCAGTATATTTTTTCTACGAACTACTAACGAAAATCTACAAATTTAAAAAATTATTTTAGATTTAGACAAAATAAGCCATTTTAAAATAATTTATAAATTTTATTAATTTATAAAATAAAAAACATAAAAAAAAATTAGCCCCTATAGTCCAGATTCGAACCCAGGCTATTCGCGTGGAAGGCAAATGCTCTGTCCTCCGCTCCACCGCCACTTTTAGGTTTTTAATTTTAATACTCGTAATTAAATTAGTTTCATACGATTTCATACTTTTTTAAATGTGGCCCAAATAAAATTAAAATGTTATTTTTTATCGATTCTAAACAAAAATAACTAATTTTAACGTATATGTAATCTTAATGACTAAAAAATATACTGACAGTTGGTCAGAATTTAAAATTTTAAAAATAATAGTAGTTAGATGTCCAAAATATGAACTGGGATTTGTGGATTTCATTATTTTGCAGTTTTCTCGCTATGTTATGTTATGTTGGGAATGGGGTGTTAATACACTGCGACCTAAAATATCTATTGTGCCCCCTTGTGTCGCTAATGCAGCAAGGAAATGTTTCAATGCCTATAACGACCCTTTCAATTATATCTTCTCAAGGAAGTGTAGGATTTGGAGTGGCTTCAAGTTTCTATTTGATATGCTCCTAGGTATAGTGCCCTTGGATTCTGGAGTGCTACACATTCAGAATGTAAATGAAGGTTTCGTCCTTCTCCTCACAGATTCTTCACTCACTATTTTCTACTACTCTAAGTTTACTAAGGTGTCTTTTTAGTTGGCAATGCCAAGTAAGGATCCCTGTTACAAGTGTCCTCAGTACTAGAAAAATGTATATTATGATAACAGCTTAAAATACAATCTGGCTAATGTGGAATACCCCGAAAGCCTTGCCAGACTTGTCTAATGATCGTCAGGCGCGCTAAATTCTGCACGTTCGATTACTATTCCTCTCCTCGTTTAACTACCTGGCTTGTCAGGTCCGACCGAAATACGGTTTTATAACCGAAACCCAATTTCGGCTCCTTTCTTAGTTTCGGTCGAAACCGAAACAGAAATAAGAACTTTCTTTTAAGGCAATCTCTTATTGAAATTTGCAATATCTTTGTTTAAGACTAATTAACTCGTATTATAAATTTTAGCTACATTTACTTATTACCTATTTATTTATGTGATCCAAAGAAGCCATTAATAAATTTATTGACAATGTTTTTTTTTTATTACTTTTGAAACAAAAAAAAATAAGTGAATTACAAAGTAGCAATCATTTCTGCATCTGTCTCTAGATTTTTTGTAACAAAAAATAGTATTATGAAGGGAATTATATATAATGTAATTGTTATTTAAAAAAAAACAAATTCAGATAATTAAATATGTTTGTTACTTATAATTAAATTAATATTCATAAGTAAACAGTCTAACGTTGGAGGCTAGAAATAATATTTTTTCCTCGTTTCACCTAAAAAAATGCTCCTTTGATACGAATAAATTAGGCCAGGAGCACTGAAGACTGTTCACTTGAAACAAAGCAGAGAAGTACGTGCACTGTGTAGGAATGGCACCCGGCACAGTCGCCATTGTGCCGGACATAACCAAGTGTGATACGAAAACTTTCGAAAGTAGTTTCGTAGTTGGCTGCAGTTTCGGCCAGTTTTCCGCCGAAACCGAAACTGTAGTCGAAACTCTTATTTTAAGCCGAAGTTGGCCAAAACCGTAACCGAACCTTCGGCCGGACACTACTTGTGAGTCTGACAGGCCTTCGTGATTTTAATTGTCAGCCAGACCTATATTTTCACTTAGAATACCACTAGTTCCTAAATTATTTCCGAAAATTTTTTCGAACTTACGAATATTTTGAAATTTATCGTCGAAGACGATTGATATTTTTCTTAAAATATGCGTGAGTGAGCAAAAATTTACTGATAATAATTTAAGCACCAGTGGTAGATATTGGGTAAGAAAATTTTACACCAAAATATCCAAATTTCAAAACTTGACAGACATACATTAAAACGACTAAAATCAAATTTTCAAAGCTGGCCATAGAACAACATATAAAACATATGCATAAAAGAGCTTCTCAACTGTCAAAAAAATTTTCAGTATAATTTCGTTCAGGGTACCCACCAAAAGAAAAATTTCCGGAAATTTTTCATGGAAGCGTTTGAAAATAACTGTATTTGATCTGCTATAAAATAGAGCTGTAAAATTGTAATAGAATCTATCACATGACAAATTTTCAAACCCGGGAAAATAAAAGCAAAAATATTATATTTTTTCGATTTTGAAGATATTACCAGACTCATTTGCCAATTTCGTAAATCAGCCAGATTTATTATTATTAACAGTTCATGATTGTATCAATTTATATGCTAAATTTTCTGCCACACACACTTTCCACTATCTGAGATATTCCAAATTGCTATTTTTATAAGCTTTATGTTCTAGTTTAGTAAATTTAAAATATTTATGACTGGGAAAATAAGTGTCAGACTCAAAATGTTTGTTTTTTGTCACTCAGAGAACAGTTTATTATCATATACACCGATTGGAAAAATGAGTACGAGTAAAATTCACTGCCTCCTAAACTAAATGTAAAATTTCAGAATCAATCAAATGGCACGATTTTTCTTTATTTATTAATTTCTGTTCTGAAATCTGAAATGTGTGGATAGATGTGCGATAAATGTTCAAAATATTTTTGGGGGGGCTAATTTGGTTTTTATGGGGGCTTAGCCCCCCCAAGCCCCCCCCCTAACTTCGCCCATGCAGGTGCTCGAATCAATGATTATGACATCGCAAAGCTAGTGAATGAAGCTTACACCAAAGTTTGTAGACTAGATATTGCAGCAAGTGGTTTCAGCTGCACGGGCATTCACCCTTTTAACCCAGAAATTTTCACAGACTTTATGGGAAGTGCTTTAACCAATGTAGAAAACCCACCAACTACAACTGCCAAAATTTCAGCCGTTTCTGCTACAGTAACCTCTCAACCTTCAGCAAATGAAGAGCAAGCAGTAATTGTAGAGCCTAGAGAAGTGACCTCTCAACCTCCTGCAAACGAAGAGCAAGCAGCAATTGTAGAGCCTAGAGAAGTGACCTCTCAACCTCCAGCAAACGAAAATGTAGCAGCAAGTGAAAAGTCTATTGAAGAGACGCCCCTACCTGAACATGTAGGACTACCAACTAGTCCTGAGAGAGTCGAACAACGTACCTTTGCCAGTGTTTTACAGGAGCTTTCTCCTTTGCCTTCATGCTCTGAAAAGAGGGTTACAACTAGAAAAAGGAAAGCAGCAAAAAGTGAAATATTGACTTCATCGCCAAATAAAGATATGTTGATAGAGAAGAAAAATTTGGAAGTCACAAAAGAAGCTGCTAAGAAAAAGAAAAGAAATATAACATTTGAACAATGTGCAGGTAAGTTGCCGACAAAGGTGGTCAAACAAAAAAAGCAGCAAATCAATAAATCGACTCATCATACGAAATCGACTCCAGGGACGTCCAAGCAGATTGCAACAACAACGGACTTTTCAAAAGAAAATAAGACCGAGTATCTTGTTTGTGGTGAATGTTTTGAAGAAAACTGGATTCAGTGCAAACGTTGTCAGGGCTGGTCACATGAACTTTGTGCAGTTATTGATAACAAACTTTACTACTACTGCGACCATTGCAAAATAAATTAATAAAAAATGTGTTTTTTTTTTTTTTAATTATATGTTTGCAAACAACAATATATTTATTTTTTATTTCTATAGCTACCTAATTTAAGATGGCCCGTACTATCCGCCATTTTTTCAAAATGACAAAATGACAACACTGGGAATTTTTTTGTGAATCTTTTTTTTTGTTTGATTTACCAATTACAAACATTATTTTTTTTATTGTTATAGTTACGTAATTTGGTATGGCCCGTACCACCCGCCATTTTTTTGCAGTACCAAAATGGCAACACTGGGAAAACTTTCTGTGGTTCATTTTGTATCTCAAAAATATGTTTTATTTTGTTAATTACTAGTTAAAAAAGGTTTTAAGGAAGGTCCTGTGCAGTTTTCGAACACAAAAAAATAAAAATAAAAAATATGTATGTATTTTTGCTTAAGTGGCCCGTACTATCCGCCGTTCCCCTAATTTGTTTTTAAATTGTCGAATTTTGATTTAAACTGTTCAGCAGTTCCATGAACCACTTGATTTATTGCATTGAATTGTTTTCTGAAAAATATTTCCATATTTTTCATGATAAAAATAGTATTCTAGCTATATCAACCTTTTCAACATTGTTTATTTTATCTGTTGTTTTGCATTCTAAAATATTTTTATATTTTTTGACTTCTTTCAACAATAGTAACTCTTCTTCTTTGGTAAAACTACAAGACCACTTTTTTGTCCATATTTATTATGATTTTAACACTATAGCACAAGAACAAACTCTAAAAAAATACTAAAATATTTGCAAACGTATTCCCAAATAGAACTTAAATGAAGCACAGTAGTTAATATAACTGAACTAATTTTTTATTTTTTACAGAGAAAACCTTTTTCACCGTAGGGCACATGTTGCAATTAAACACAGATCAGCAATACCAACATGGTAAAATTTTGCTAAAGCACGTTTTAGTAAAAAGTATGTTATGAAAACCATTACGAAATGACATTTTTTAAAGAAGGCTTTAAAGTGAACTTTAAATAAAACCCTCCTTTGTTTAAATCCGCCTTTAGGGATCGATTATGAAATTGGCCCTTAGAAGAAGCAGATATAAGGGACACATCACTCAAATTTTTTAAAAGCTATCTTACAAACTGACAACAAGTTACAAGAGTAGATGGTGTCTACAGTGTTCTAGGATCGATAACTTACGGTATTCCACAAGGTACGGTACTAGGGCTGGGCGATTATCAATATAAATAATCGATTATTGATTATTTAAAATAATCGATTATTTTCGATTAATCGATTAATCGAAAATAATCGATTAATCGGAAATAATCGATCAATCGAAAATAATCGATTAATCGAAAATAATCGATTAATCGAAAATAATCGATTAATCGAAAATAATCGATTAATCGAAAATAATCGATTAATCGAAAATAATCGATTAATCGAAAATAATCGATTAATCGAAAATAATCGATTACTTGAGAATAATCGATTAATCGAAAATAAGCGATTAATCAAAAATAATCGATTAATCGAAAATAATAGATTAATCGAAAATAATCGAAAATAATCGATTAATCTAAAATAATCGATTGGTCGAAAATAATCGATTATTCGAAAATAATCGATTAATCGAAAATAATCGATTAATAGAAAATAATCCATTAATAGAAAATAATCGATTAATAAAAAATAATCGATTGATTAAAATGATCGATTAATTAAAATAATCGATTAATCGGAAATTATCGATTAATCGAATATAAAAAATATATATAATTGATTATTTTGCCCACCCCTATTGAAGACCTCAAAAAAAATTGATGTACGGAATGGGTTGCTCGTCGGAAATCAGCTAAACTATCTAAAAAACATCAACAAATCGCCCTCTTTGATATACCGCCCATATACAGAGATTTATTTGTTTACTTCAAATATTAATTTAATTTAATTATGTTATGGATTTCGATTTAATATTTAAAATTTTATAATACTTTTGTCATAACAAGCTTTTAACAAGAGTTGTATCCCACGTTATCTGGTAAAATAAGAAATTTACTGAAAAAGGCCGTTCTTAGTGATTTTTATGACAACTTTTAAGTATCAGTTATGTCACAATAAGTGAGTTGACATTGTTCTAGGGTTAATACTGAAGTTATTAATGTTACTTTTAACCAACTGATGACGATGACATCAATTTTTCTATTGCGTTCATAAGCATTTCATTAGGGGGAGGGCAACGGACTTTTTCCATAATTTTTTTTGTGTCTGTCATTTTTTGGCATTAAAATGGGAAACTAAGTTTTACTCAAGAACAAGAGTTCGATGTAATCATTGGGCGATTATCAAAATAAATAATCGATTATCAAAATAAATAATCGATTATTTAAAATAATTTATTCGGAAATAATCGATTAATCGGAAATAATCGATTAATCGAAAATAATCGATTAATCGGAAATAATCGATTAATCGAAAATAATCGATTATCGATTTAAAAAATATATAATGATCGACTATTCGATTAATCGATTATTAATCGATTAATCGATTATTTTGCCCACCCCTATACGGTACTCGGTCCAATTTTAATTATTCTTTATATCAACGGATTATTTTCCATCGAGAGTTCAGAAGAAGTTTTGGGATTCGCAGACGACACTTCAATATTTTATAAAGCTAACTCATGATTAGAATTAAACCAAATAGTTGAATATGAACTCCTAAATCTGAAAAGCTGGTTTGACAGTAAGTTACTGACTTTAAATGTAGATAAAACCCACTACTTTACCATTCAGAAATAATATTATAACAAGACCTTCATTTAACAAATTAACTTTTACTTCTTCTGGGCAAACACTTACCATTCTCCCTGAAAACATGATAAAATATCTAGGGATTTACAAAGATACATATCTCAAATGGAGAGAAAACAACTTTTATATGCCAAAAATTAACAATATTATATAAATTTATTATCTACAGCCACATCAACTTAAAATATTGTATCATAGCTTATTAGAAAGTCAATTTTTGAGATATGCCGCTTGAGATAACCACTTGAAGTTCTACAAAACAAATTTTTAAAAACAATGCTACAAGTATCCTTCAAACTCATTGTTTGTTAAGGCAAATATTATGAATCTGAAACAAATATTTTATTATATTATTAATATTAAATCCGAGAATACCGATCAAGGAGAAGCGACAGTAGCTGTCGGTGCCTTTGATATCGGATGTACCTTTTTCACAGTTTGACTTTGACTGATACACAACTTAGCACGCTGAGAAAACATGCTTATTTTCTACACTGACCGAAATAGTTTGGCAAATTATCTGAAATTATTGTTATAGTCCATGCGCAAATGTTGCAATGTGATTTAATTACATTGAAGTAGTTAGGGTTAAGCAATGCTGAAATTTCGGCACCAAAACATAATTCATTATGTAATAATTAATTATTTATTATAAAAGTAAAAGACGTTTATTATTTTATAATTTATCTATAAAATTTGTTCAATATTTGGTTTATTTATTGTTAAAAATGTAATAAAAGCCCCATATTTAAATTAAATTACCTTTTCCTTAACTAAAAATAAGGTAAATAAAATTAAGGGTGTCAAAAAAAATTTAGGTAACAATTAAAAAGACATTAGGTTTGAGAGGTTTAACTAAATATTTGCAATGTGCATATATTTTCAAAGCTTTTAGGTTTAAAAAGTACTTTAGAATTTCTAGATTTATATTATATTAAATTATATATTATATTAAATATAAATATCTCGCCAAGTTAAACTAGATGTCATTTAAGGTTTATGTTTTTTAAGTTAAATACCTGGTCTGGCTATTACCCAGACAATACAAATATATTGGACGTCCATTCGATATACAATTTTGGATATCTAGACGTCCAAAAATCAGTTTTCTGGACTTCCGACATCCAACGGACGTCCAGTGAAGTATACAAATGGCACACTTTTGACCATTCAGAGGACGTCCAAATCTGGAATATATTTAGACGTCGAATACTGGACATTCACAAAACGTCCAGGAATATATTTCCATTGAGACCACATCCCCACTTTTTTACAGAACCGCAACTCACCACACACTATTTTATATTATTTATAATTTGTTTATTTTTTTCGCAAATCGCTATACACCATTTATTTATTTATTTTTTATTAAAAATCGCTTGACCTGAGCAGGAATAGAACTCACGATACATCCATTATCGTTTTACGCTTTCAATTGCTAGACGAGCTCGACCAAGGAACCACTTGAAAACTTTTTACTAGATACAGTTATAATTGAAAAAGATTTCAAACTTCCTCTGATAGAATGAAATGCAATAGATTCAATTTGTCAATTTTTAATGACCAGTTATATTAAAAAAAGAAGTATATATAGATGGGTATTATCTGGTAGGCTTAATAAATAATGACCTAAGATATGGACGTCCACTGGACGTCAAAATACTACTGAACTTAAAATTAAGTCCAAAAACAGACGTTCTCTGGGTATCGATATTCAGCTGTCAATTTAATTAGCATCAACGGACGTACACTGGATGCCCGGATATGGACGTCCTGACCCTCAAATAGATCTAAAGTGGACGTCCATTGAACTATGTCTGCATAGACGAATTTTTATAAATAGTACTTATTTAAGTATACACCAATATTTCCAAAATCAACTCCAGTATGATTCATTCAATAAATGTAAATATGAATGGGCAAAACATCTTTATATTGACATAATTGTAACTTACAATTTAGCCATAATAAAGGGATTTTGCCCACTTTGACGAATCTTAATTGAAATAGGCGAATTTATTATATTTTTTTAAATATAATTTCAAAATTAAAATAAACAAAATCTGCAGTTTATTGTTTATTAAATTTATTTATTTAAAAGAAGAATAACATATATTTCACAAAATAGAATACCTACATATGAAAAATAAAATGTCAAAAATGATTAAATCATTTTACTTAATATTTATGCATGTGATAAAATTCTTAGTTTCCTAATAACTTTTTTGGCACATTTTATCTCTGTATTAGAATAACTAAGTGTGTAAAAATCTTCATCTTATTACTACACAAAACAAACACCAAAAAATATCACTTAACATTGCTCACGTACTAAACACAACTTGGACTGACTTTGACAGATAACATAATTTTGAGTGATACACAACTTATATTCGCACATGCGCGTTACAAAACGGTACACTGAAAACACCAAGCTGTCGCTTCTCCTTGATCGGTATTCTCGGATTAAATACCATTCAAATAAACAATTATTTAATTTACCAGATCATCCATATAGCAAAAGGCAAAAATATCTCCATACTATGCTTCGTACTTAGAAATCAGTAGGATAACGATCGTATTTGTATATAGTTCCAAAATTATATAAGACTATAGTATATTACATTACGAGTGTGGAAAGTGACATTTTTCACACGAGTGGGAAATATTGTCGCACGAGGCGCAAGCCGAGTGCGACTATCACACGAGTGTGGAAAATCACTATTCACACAAGTGATGTACAATATTTTTCCTACGACCACAAAATAATGTCATCAAAAAAATGTAAAACCAAGGTTATTATTACTATAATAATTATAATGTATTTAAAAAAATAATCAACAATAATCGTATTTATTCAATTTTCATATTTTCTAAACAAAAAAAAACTAAAAAAAAAAATAAAAAAAAAAATAAAAAAAAAACAAAAAAAAATTCTGCCCCGCCAGGCTTCGAACGCAGTCGAAAAATGGCAAAGTTGATAAGTTCGACGTCCTAACCACCTGAGCTAATAGCCCTTGTGTCAATTGAATGATCTAATCGGTTATGTATTTAACCAGAATAAAGAGCAAACATTATTTTAAAATTATTTTAATAATAATTGTTAAAGACATTACATAGATCAAAATAGAAATTAGATGTTTGACATTTTGTGACAACTACTGCGGAAAGTAACATATTCTCACTCGGGTGGAAAGTAAATTCTTATTCATACGCGTGTGATATAGGGCACTTTCCATAGAACTATATAGTGTGATATGTGTCACTTTCCTAAGTGGTCGTAGGAAAAATAATTTGAAAAATTTATCAAAATGAAAAAATGGAGGTAATAAATAATATTCTTTTAAATAACTGATATTAATTTGCGTTTTGTATTATCAACGTTTCGATATCTTTTGATTGTGTTTGTCTCCTACATAAAATATCTAAAATATTTTTATTATATATTAATTTTATTTTATATGTATATATTTTTTATTTACAGGGAAAGTCCTGTACAAATATTTAAAAAACAAAATAACATAACTATTTTGCTTAGGATACGTAATTAAAAAAAAATTAAGAGTTCTAACTTATTCATGGTGTTCTAAAGAGAAGATTAAAAATTAAAATTATTTGGAGGTTAGTCAGAATGACATATTCTCTAGAAATAGCGAAGATATATATGTCGGGTGTACAAAAAATAAGTAAGGAAATTGGGGTTATTTGCGGTGAAATCAGAAGTGACAGAATACGTCAAATAATATGTAAAACATATATTCAATACATAAACAAAAAAAGTACCTACAGGGGCCAGTCACCTGTTATATCTGTCATTAGGAATACCTGTTATAGCTTTAACTCAATTTAACTTCAAATCACAAGTATCTATTTACGTAAAGAAATTAATATTTATCATTTAATCGACCAGATAAATATTTAAGAAAACTGGAACGGCAGTAGTAGCTCAGTAATTGTTTTACTGTTAGTAAGCAACCATGAAGCTGATAATTTTTATGTTCGTTTTCGCAATCTTTTCTTTTGCTAACGCGAATGAAAAGCAAGAAGTGGAATTATTAAATCATGTCGACAAGGAATTAATTAATGAATTTATAACACAAGGATTAAGGTAAGCTATACTCGTAAATAGTAAAAAAGATATATACTGTCACGACTCTCCTTTTGAAAGGGTTGAAAGAATTATTTGAGATTATCAATTTGGGCTACCTTTCTTCATAAAATGAAAATCTATATAAAACATAACAATTTTATTCATCAATAAATAATACTCATAAAATAAAACATTTATAATAACAGACATTATAAAAGGGCTTTACCAAAACTTTTCCCCGTGACGCTTACTCTAAAACTAAAAGGGGGACTGTCCTCGTAACAGTAATCAGTGTCGAATTTATACCTATTAACTATTTACTGAATTTGCTATTTCTTTAATTTGACACAATTAATGCAGGTCGTGTTAATAATTCAACGAAATGTTCTATTAGAGATAATTATTTTTATTCTATTTAAAAGTGCGATAGTTTAATGTATTTTTTTTTATACTAACATGAGAAATCACCATTATTTACTCCATTCCTCTAATGAGAAGTAATATTTCTCTCCCTAGGTAAATAATGATAATAAAAAAAAACCTAGGTAAATAATGAAACTAAATTTCATTAGTTTCATTTTGTTAATTTGACAACTAAACTCCCAGACTACTTGATATTTTGAAATATTTGAAAAATAAGTAGGAAATAACTAAAGCTGGGTTTATCAAATCTAATCAAATCAAATATGATAATATATATCAGTGTAAACAGTAAAAATATATATTAACTAGGAAATTCAAATTATTAATTAATAACAATAAATCCATGTCATTAAAATATCAAAAATGCAATGGGATATTTCCTAGAATCATACCAAAATTTGACACATGCCAAATTTTTACATAAATAAAGCCAGTCTGATTAGAAACACGCTCCAGTCTGCTTGATATTTCGAAATATTTAACAAATTGTTAGGAAATTACTTATGTCAAAATTAAAATTGCTAATACATTAATGTTAGTAGTAAAAAAAATTATATATATACCTCGGCTGAGAAAGCTATTATTTACCTCGCACATTATATCCCTCGGCGCTACGCGCCTCAGGATATAAAAGTGTTCGGTAAATAATAGCTCACTTCTCACCCTAGGTATATAATGTACTATTAATAATGATTTTTTAATATTTTACTGGACGTGACAATAAAAAGGTTGATAATGATTAATAAGTCTCCAGAATAGTGTGATGGTCCATGATATCTTTACATCATCATATATTTAAAATAAAATTATCAGTCATCTTTTCAGGGTAACATAGACCTAAATACATGGAGATTCAAATAAGACAAAAACTTTGATTTATCTTATGATGCGATATAAAGGATGTTTGCATAAACCATTCTATACTCATAGAGGTCCGTAGAATCTTTAGTTTTACCATACATGTTGACAATTTAGAATATTGTTGAATTGACAGGAGGAACGTTTAAAGCTTATGGATTTTTTTTTGTGTACGGCTTCAACATCTAAGGTCATTAGCCTAGTGTTCTATGTAGGTTATGGATTGTACTAGTAATGACTTGTAAAATATTGAAATTAGTTTATTAGTATAAATTGATACTTTTTTTCAACTGTGCCTATAGTCGCGTCAAAGTAGGACTAAAAACGCAGAAACTTCGAACTTTGGTCGGAAAGTTTCGATTGGGCTATTTTTTTCTGCAAAATGTTCATTGAGACATGAGATTCAAAGTTCACCAAAATCTAGATGCCACTCGGCGTCCCTCCCGCCCCAAATTCACCCCAATTTGGGGGAATTCTCGGCTTTTTTCAACAAGCCACATACTTTTTATAACTGCAGTCACAAGCGGGGTAAATGTTCCACTCGGGGTGTTTAAAGTGCCCTGCATATATTATTTGCGTTAGGTCGCCTTTGTGACCTTCCCAGGGGTGTGTGACAGGGCGTCTGGGGGTCCAAAATATGAGATGTCCGTGGAAATGTGTTTGGGCTGCCAAGTTGCGTCAGGGGGGTTTAGAAGAGCGGAGATCTCAATTTCATCGAGAATTAAGCCTTTTCAAGCCATCAGAGCCGTATACACAGGGGCCCATGGGGTCTCAAATTTCATGATGACGCGGGATTGAATTTCAGGACACAGAATTGGTACGCGATAGTGTTATAAAACTACAAACTCTATATTGTGACCCAACCAGGGGTGTCCGAAAGGGGTGCCGGGGCCCAAAATATGTGATTTGATTTTATTTGATATCAACATGTAATACTGATATAATTCCGCCAGCGAGTATACTCCTTGGCCTTTTTGAGTCTCTGACGAACCCAGGTATGAGCGATAGGGGTTCCAAGGGGCCCCAAATTTAAATTCTCGTAAAATTCCATTTTCTCATACAAAGTTGGTATGATGAGGGTTTGTAAGAGTGTAATTTTATGTTGTTCTGGCTTGCAAGCAGGCGGCTCCAGAGCTCCAAGAACGAGGGTGCTGAGGGGGCGAAACTATTAAGTACCCCCTGGGACTCGATTTGATTCGATTTCATTATATAAAATTATTTTAATTGCGCTGACCAGGCAGCTAACCAATGGTTTATTCGAGTGGCATTTAATCTCAGCCAATACAACGACATGCCCAGATCAACAAGGACATTATTTCGATGTTTAGGGTTGGGGCACTTGGCCATCACATCACACGAAATCTTGAAGGTTCTTAATTACAATTCTTTATCAGAGTTATATACTCTTGAACCTCCCGGAAAAGGGTTTGCTGGAAATCTAAGTCTACAATTCATCTGATATTTTGTGAAGATAGTAACTGGTATACTCTAAAGATAAAATTAGAACAAGACTTAGAAAAAATAAAGATGTGGTTTGATCATAGGCTCTTGTCATTAAACTTTAAAAAAACAAATTACATACCATTTAGTTTTTATAGTAACGCTCTTCCGAATTATAACCTTATTGTTGGAAATACGTTTAGCATTACCCCTGTAGAAAAAATAAAATACTTTGGAATTATAATAGACCATAACTTAAGGTGGGATAAACACATAGAATATTCCTTAAAAAAACTGCGTTGTGTATTACATAAATTTAAACAAATATGTTGTATTCTTGATTTTAAACAAAAAATATTGTTATACATAGGATGGAAATCGTCCAAACGTCCTATGAGTCCCTTTTTCGGGAATTGGGTGCACTATGGAAGTGAGTACGCATATGCGATAGATGCTCAAGACATCGTAGGTCACTGATAAGAAGCATTTTTTCATCTCTCGTCAACTGTCACTTTTTTATGACGTTTTGAAAATTTCTTTATCGTTTTTCGACGTTTTAATGGAGACGAATAATTTTTTTAATATTTTTCCTAAACACCACTTGCCTCTCTCTACCTCACCACGCACACAAATTTTTCGTCGGGCCCCCCTATCAGCCATATCTAGGTTCGTCAGAGACTCAAAAAGACCAAGAAGTATACTCGGTGGAGAAATTATCTCAATTTTACATTTTGATATCAAATAAAATAAAATCTCATATTTTGTGCCCAGCACCCTGTTCGGACACCCCTGGTTGGGGCACTGGATGACAAGCTGCCCAAATTTAGATTTGTTTGTTTTATTACCAATTCTGTGTCCTGAAATTCAATCCCGCCTGATCATAATATTTGAGACCCCATGGGCCCCTTTTTATACGACCCTGAGGGCCTGAAAAGGCTTAATTCTCGATGACATTGAGATCTCCGCCCTTCTAAACTCCCTTAGCGCAATTTGGGAGCCCAAATACATTACCACGGACATCTAGTATATTGGACCCCCAGTGGCCCTGTCACCCACCCCTGGGAAGGTCGCAAAGGCGACCTGACCCAAATAATCAATCAATGAACATTTTGTAAAAAAAATTGTACCGATTGGACCTTTCCGACCAAAGTGAAAACCTACTTTGACGCGACTACTATACAACTACTTAAATGAAACAACTTTTTCAAATAACTTTTTTAAAATAACTTGAAAATTATTTTCATTCACATGAGCCATTTTTACTTTCCTATCTGTGTACAGATAAGGAAAGTATAGGAATCATGATTTATTTTCGATTGATTTTTACAAAATTGGTATTCGAGAAACTTGACAAATTATAAAAAATGAAATTTTTATAAAAATTGTTCAAATAAAAGTTGTGATATAATTCTCTACAATTTTTGTATTATACATAAGTTCTCTAAAATGGACCGTATTCGAGATATTTGAGTAAAAGTGTAATTTAGAATTTTAAAGAAAACTCAAAAACGGGCTTTATTCTGGACTGAAGTGAACTGATAGATTTTGTGCAGAGTTGGGGGGTACTTTATAGAGGTTCGTTTTTATATTTTATGGAATATATTAGTTATTTTTGTTTAGAGAAGAAAATTGTTTATATAAAAGTTACTTCTTACATTATTCTCTATAATTTTTTCCCTAAAATGGACCGTATTCGAGATATTTGTGAAAATGTAGAATTTTTGAATTTTGAAGAAAACAAAAACGGATAAAGAAAAAAACCTTAAATTTTAAACTTATGCTTTATTCCGACCTGAGGTTAACAGATTTAATTTTGGGCAGAGTCGGAACATTTAGGGGGTACTTTTTAAGGGATCATTTTTATATTTTATGAAATATAGGTACCTATCTGTTATTTACGTTTGGGGAAAAAATTTTTTAAATAAAAGTTACTTCTAATATTATTATCTCTATATTTTTTTTTACACAAAATTTTCCTAAAATGGTCCGTATTCGAGAAATTTTTTAAAATGTAAAAAAATTTTGATTTTTAGAAAATTGCGATATCGATTTCTATAATTTTTGTTTTTAGATGATTTCTCAAAAATGGACCTTAATGGAAAAATTAGAGGAAAAGTATAAAATTTAAATTTTTCAGAATTTTCCTTGGCAATGAGTGTATATAGAAAAATGATTCGAGTTAGAAGTATGTGGAAAATGTATATATTAGGTCAACCTCTAAATATTTACAGAAGTGCTACAATAGGTTGTACAAAATAACCGAAAAAAAGCCTGTAATAACTAGATAGGAAAATCATGTGTTGACACATCAGATTTTTATTTTTAAACAAACCCAAACTAACTTAAATCTATCACGTGAGGAACTGACAACAAATTGAGATATCACTACTTGATATAAAAAATGTAAACAACAACAAAAAACTTCAGCCGTCGTACCAATGAGATTCTTCGACTTTTTAAATTAGCTTTTCTCCCTTATTTTTGAGTTATTTGAAAAAAATTATTTGAAAAAGATTTAAAAAATAATAATATTTGCTTTTAGAACTATTTTCTTTTTACGGCATTTTGTTTCTGTTGATTATTGTTGTCAGTATTATCAAAATATATTAATGCTGTACAAAAATTGTTCGCTGTGAAATCTTACTTTTCAGAGGGAAATTAATTTTCATCTGCTAAGCACATATTTCATGAAAAATGTACGGCATGGCCAAAAATGTCATTATTTTATAAAATAGAATTAGAATCAGTGATTCAGTAATTCGATATCGGTTCTTACTATAAATTGATTTTCTGAATCGGGATATTGGTAAATTACTTAATACTTGTATTAAGTTTTCAAACACTTTGGACTCTAAAAAACTTTCTTTCTTGTAAAATTATTTAGCGGTGCAGCAATATCTGCGAAATTTTTTGCATATTTCCTGTAATAGTTAACGAAAGCAACAAATCTTTTGACTTCCTGATAATCTTTTGGAACGGGATAATATTGAATAGCTTCTACTTTAGAAGGAACAGGTGCAATACCATCTGCAGAAATTATATGATCTAAACATAGCATTCACATTTATTTGGATTTATCTTTAGATATGCTTCCCTCAATCTTTGGATAACTTTAACTAAATTTTTAGTGTGATTTATTAAATTATTTGCAAAACCAATTAAATGGTCAAGATAAACAAAACAGCATTCATAGTGTTATTGCCCGAGAACATTCACTATGGCTTGTTTTCAAACCCATAGGAAGTCGAGTCATTTGATACTGACCTCGATCTGTGTAGCAAAGACATTATATTTAGTTATATCTAATAATAACCTTGAGAAATAAATCAAGATGAGGAAAATGCATTGCACCTAAAAATGCATCGCACCTAAAAATGCATCTAAAATTTTTGTAATACAATGTAATGGAAATTTATCATCTTCTATTTGTGCATTCAACTGCCTACTGCAAATTTTAAGACGAAAAAGATAGTGCGGCCATATTAGAATACTAAACATCTTTTCGAAGATTTATAACGTCAAATAGCAGCAGATCTAAACACAAAATTGATTATTATTGTTGATAGCAGCTTAAACAATTACAATAGTCTTCAGTCATTGTGCAATTTAAAGATGCCAAAATAGAATAAGATCTACATTAATAGGAAAAGAATCCCAACACACACCTACTACTTTATTTAATATTTGTGCATATATTTATATTTTGCAGGATAAATGAAGCAGCTGGTATTACAGCTCAGATAAACGAATTCATGGACAAACTTTTTCCAAACCTTAGCAAATTTTGCGTATCCCACAATTTAGATCCTGCTCCTCTCAATGATATTAAACAAAAGGTACATAATTTTTTTCCTTTAATTTTGACGTATAAAGTGACATCTTTTATAAGCGCAGTAAGTGTCAAAATGATCTACGTACGTTACTGAACTAGTTACATAAAACTGAAGAAGGTTATGCCACTCCTCAAATTATCCCACATGAAACAAAATAGTTTTATGTGAGATTCATTTTGTGTTCTTTGGTACTATAGTTACATAAAGTTAAATATTATGTAACTGGTTACGAAAAGTTCATTTTGACACCAGCTGAGAAAATAAATTCAAATATTTTTTTTATTTTAAAATAAATACATATACAGTGCATAATTTAAAATTTATAAGTAAAATCCTAAAATACATCAATTTTTAATTTTAAAATCAATTTTTTAAGCATAATTTTATACCTAGCCCCTTTGAGGCAACTGCAACCCCCTTAAAACTTTTAAATTATACGAGGTTACGTGTAATAGCCCATTTAAAATGTTTTTAATCCTCTATCCAGCAATATTAGGTTTTTGAATTTAATTTTTAATACTCCACCATGAAAATTAAATTTTTAAATTTAATAATATATTTTAAATATTTATATAATCAAATTTATTTTAAACTATAGCTTAAATTATCATCAATAATTTCGTTTTCAAAAAGTTTATACATGTTTGTTTTAAAACAAATATCTTTTGTAGATTTAGTTTCAAAATTTCGTTTTAAATTATTTGCTTTCGTTTCATCTTTTTTTATAACTTCACAACAAGAAAGTATTGTTTCTTTGACTGGACTATATTTAAATGGAATTTTAAAATTATCACCTATTAACTTTTGTTGAGTTAAGTTTATAATCAAGTTCAAGTTTATCAAATTATTTAAACCTAATACGCCATCAAAAAATGTATTAAAATCGTAAAGAATAAAAAAAATTTTCGAAACATATGTAGTGCTGTGCTAAACGATAGAAAATAGAAACATGACTAAATAAACTAAGGACATTTTTAATTATGTAAAGAATAAAGTCATTAAAATTGAACTCTGCAAACGCTGGCACTAAAGCTTGATAATTAATCTGTTCACTTCCCATACTTATGGACAAGATAAATTCTGAATAGTAAATTGTTTGCGGAAAATATTTTTTTGCCAATGAAGGTTTTATTATTGACATACAACTTCCTGTATCAATTAATAGTTTTAATTTGGGTTCGCGTATTTCGATATAAGGTAATGAATTATTTGAAATATTGTGCAATTCCACTATCGTTTTGTTTTTAATAAGGCCAATATCTGAAAATTTTGTTCAAAGTTACCTTTTTTTAAATGATTCATTTGCAAATTTAATTTGATTTGGATTTTCAAAATTACCATGACGATAATCTTCATTGTTGTTATTTAAATTGGTATCATTGCAAAAATTGGAATGTAATTCTTTAAATGTAAAATTGGGTCTTGAATTACAATTTTGAAAAGTTCTGTTATCAAAAATTGTCATGATGTCGTCGACATCGGTTCTGGTTTAAACAATTGGCTTTCTGGAAATTGATTTGGTTTGAAAACATTTTTTGGTCTTAATGATTCAAAAAATTGTTGATTAGTAAAATATTTTTAATTTAATTGTGGCATTGGTTGTACATTTATAGGTTGTCAAGGAAAATGATTAAAATTAGCTTCATATTAATTATTTACTGGATTTTAATTAAAATTTCTTTGATAATAATTTTAATTTCTGCAATGGAAATTTTCTAAATTATTTCTGCGATAATTAAAATTATTTGAAAAATGATTTGGTCTTTGATTATTTTGATAAAAATTTAGTTTGTAAAATCATAATTTGGATTCATATTATTAGCATTTCGATTCAAATAAGAATTATTATTTCTTTGAATATATAAAACTCTCGCTTTTATTAATCTGAAATGTTGTACAGTGCCGTACTTATTGTTTTGTTACTATTAAAAATATGTATGTTTTTAACAGTAATTATAAGTATATTTCTATTTTAAATTGTTTTAGTTTCTAGCAGCAAGTATAGCCTTCGATAAAGGTAAATTACATGGAATATCAACTTTGACTAGAAATGGTGATGTTACAGTCCGCTACCAGAGTAATATAAAAACGTTGACGTTTAACGTGCCAATTATATTTTCGGATCTTAGTGTAAGTAATCACCTATTTTAAAACTTTATTATGTGTGGAATAGCCAAAGATATCCATAGACATCATACCTATTATCTAAGATAAATTGGCCCTTCACAGTGTTTAACCAATACACATTTTGTTCGCATTATACACAGAACCAAACTTACATGGAATCACTATGTATTTGTAAATAAAATTTTTGTAAGGAAAAATTTGGTATCCAACTTTAAGATAAGGTTTTTTATTCGAAACATATTGATAATGTTGTTATAAACCCATTTTATTCATAAGTAATGCTTCCTTTTACCTCATAGTTATTGACGATCTAAGATAAATGTAATGTCAAATGTCAGATGTCAAAAAAAAACGAAGAAGGTTGTGCCTGTGTCTCTGATGTAGATGATAAAGAATGATTGTCTCTGGTATTAATAATAATTAGAACGCTACTTGCATATTCATTGTCTTTATTAAATAAACGTTATATAAGTGTTCTACTGCGTATTAATATATTGACCAACAATTACAACAGGTTATGGACCCAGAAATTCAAGATTAAAAAGTAATAAAAAGTTATTCAAAAGCCGTTAAGAAAAGTAAAAGAAAATGGCGTCAGAGAAACCAAAAAATAATTTTAATATAGAATTACTTAACTCAAACAATTACCATGCATGGAAATTCATAATGAATGTTCTGTTTGAAGAAAAAATGTATTACAAAGTATTAAATGCGAATATGAAGAAGAAAAATATGAAAATGAGGCAATGAAGAAAGAAGCAAAGAGTAATGATGGCCAAATCGATTTAATTCGAGATAAAAATACAGCTTTTAGCATGTAGAGAAGCTTAGAAGAATGGTATGAAAAGAAGGGCATTCCGGGGCAGATGATTCTAAGAAAAAAATTAATGACCATGAAACTGTAAAAGCCAAAGTAACAGGAGCTGAAATTAAAGATGAAGATTTAGTATGTACGTTACTTCTTGCTATGCATCCAGTTTTTGAAACTGTAATTACAATATTAGAAAACATGACTTTGAAATCGCGAAAACAAAATTAAGAAGTGAGATTGAAAGAAGAAAAGCAGTAAATAATGACAGCAATGAAGTTAGAGACAATATTAAGCCAGCAGCCTTTACAGTAGCTAATAGAAAAGGAAATTGTCTTATATGTGGAGGAGAATGTAGGAGCAGAAATGTGTATAGAGGTGGTTTTCGAAGTCATAGTTGAGGAACATTTGAAAACAATAGAGGTTTTATTGGAAATAGAGGATTCAGAGGTCAAAATTACAGAGGAGGTTATAGAGGTGATTTCAGAGGTAATTTCAGAGGTAGCTACAACTATAGAGGAAATGGGCATCAAAATGAAAGAAACAGGGATGAAAATGCACAAGGGAACTTTGTACAAAATGAAGAGGACGTTGAAAATAAGAGTATTTGTTTTATGACCAGACTAAAAGATAACTTAGATAATAAGAACCAAAATAATAATAATGTAAGTAATATTTTGTTTTATATAAACTCAGGATGTACGGATCATCTAGTGAACAATAAGAAATATTTTTCTGATTTTATGTATTTGGGTAACCCTATAAAAATTTCTGTTCCAAATTTGCGTCAAAATTTAATGTCTATAAAACGACAAGAAATGCCAAATGTAAAGGTTATTTTTGATAATGGTATTATTGTACTGGGTCTTCAACAATACCGAAAACCCACGTGACCAAATCGTCATGACAGCGATTGGTGAAAATAAAAGTAAAAATCCCTAAATTTGAGCCAGTGCCGTAGATCTTCTTTTTCTATGGTCTGCAACTACGAGAACAAAATTCAGTTAGGTAACTGTTAGAATTACAACACAAAATCATAATATTAATTAGAGGTGCTTTACATTATTGTATTTTAATGTTAGAATTGGATATTTTAATTAGATTTAATCAAATTCAATAATCTAATTTTTAAAATTATGATATAAATAACATAACCTTAAAAACTGAGCTCTAGTTTGTATTTAACGAAAAGAATAATAAACTGAAATATGGTTCGTACTAGTTATTGTCACTACTACAAAAAAAAAACTTTACTAGAACAGGGCACAAAAAAGTTATGGATAAAAATGTTATGCATTAAAATATGAATAAAATTAAAAATTATTTACTTTAGATTGACTCTTTAAGGGCCGATTCCACCGAGATTAAAATGACATTGTTAATGTAAAAATGTCATTTTAAACTTCGTTTAACACAACGGTGGAATCGGTCCAAAGATAATTTAGCTACAGCTGAAACTCTAAATACGATAGGCAGAAGACAATGGCAGTATTTGGCAATTATTGCAATTTAAGTAAACAAATTTAAAACTTACTGGAATTGAACCTGGACAATGGGAAGTAATAAACACATAATTTAAGTTTGTTCTATTATTTATTTGTTACAGGGTTTAAACTATTTACAAAAAACATTGTTATTTATATGCATACAAAAAAATATTAATATTATTAATGTAACAAGCACATAGGGTGAAGTCGCCAGTTGTCGGACAGTTAAGAGAAACATGGATTTATAAATTGTATTATAAAAACAATTGTCAAGAAAATATCAAAAACGAATATTTATGATTTAGCTTATAGTTTTTTCTAGTGGCTGAGCGGAAACAAAAGTTTTCATTTTTAACGGTTATTTTAAAAACAATTTTTTTGTTTAAAATATGCATTTTTCCTAGTTACCGGACATCGTTCTCTAGTTGTCGACCGATCGGATACTAGTTATCGGACAGGGGTTCTTTCAAACAGAGTCGTAATAAAAATAAATGTCACACAGCCATAATTATGTAGTTTACGTTTTACCTATACCTATGAGTTTACATATTTTACAAAACCAACACAAAATAGGTCTATATTTGTGGTTAGGTACATATTTTCCATGAGGTAATAAAAAACAAAGAGCAAATAACAGTTATTTAATAATTATTCTAACTAATCGAAAGTAAAGTAAACAATTGCAACCTTCCCGAAACAGATAAAAATTAGCAATTAGGAGTCATTTCTACAAAAATCGCAAATGTAATCTTTATGTTTCACCTCACAATATTTTAAGCCATGGAAGTGTGTGCATCCCAAATGATACCATCTCGGACATACATCGCATCCGACATTTTTTTCATTTTCGTCTTCGGCATCACTGTCTAATATTTCATCACATATTCCACATTTCTGTTGTTCGTAAGTTGTCACATTGACATTTTTGGGCAATAATATTTCACTTTCATCTTTTGTTGCTTCTAATATATTGTCATTTTTAACTTCATTGAAACTTTCTTTGTGTAAATTTTCCTTCTTTTTATTACCTACGCGTTTCCTCTTATTTTTTGAATTTTCTTTTTCCTCTTTTTGTTTTAATTTTTCGTCATAATGTTTCCTCCATTCCTTTGACGAAATAGCACTTGGAAAATTATTTCGATTGGTTTTCAGTTTTTTTTCAAGAGGTTTTGGGAAACGGAGGTGGTTTTTAAAGGCAAGTTCGGCTTCACTTTTATATTTCTTCTGTGTAATGTCTTCAGCTGTTTCATATATTCTTTTATCTGTTTCTGCTTTATATTCGGGAAATATTTCAACTACCGTTTCATCAGTTGAAGAATAAAGTTGAGGTTGAATATTTGATGCGTTTTCTATTATATCGTTTGGTAAAATAATAAGTCTGTTTTCACTTTTGGCTGGTTGTAGTAATTCATCATTTGAAGTGGAGGGTCGAGGTTGAATATTTGATGCGTTTTCTATTATTTCGTTCTGTAAAATAATAATCCGGTTTTCACTTTCGACTGGTTGTAGTAATCCATTAGTTAAAGCGGAGGGTTGAGGTTGAATATTTGATGCGTTTTTTATTATTTCGTTTTGTAAAATAATAATTCGGTTTTCACTTTCAGCTGGTTGTAGCAGTCCATCAGTTGAAGTGGAGGGTTGAGGCTGAACATTTTCTTTTATTTCGTTTTCACTTTCGACTGGTTTTAGTAATCCGTCAACGTCCAGATCAAAGTTCATTATATTAGCATCATCAAATATTGTTTCGGAAATATCTTCACTAGGTGCTTTTAAAGTATTTATTATGTTAAGCATAACTTCGACATTAACGCCATTGTCTTCTAACTCGGCTTTTAAAACTGATATTACTTTTTCTGCACTTTCTATATCATTTGATGTTACGTCAGCCTTGAAATTAGATATTTTGTTTGTGTCTACGTTAAGTTCTTCTAACGCATTTTGCACACATTTACTATAATCTAGCGCATCTGGGTTAAAGGGATATAGTCCACAAACTTTGAAGCCGCTTTTTATATTAACCACCATATTTGGATGTTCCAAAGCTTTTTTAAAGATAGGGCAAAATTCACTTTTTGTTACAACTTTATTATGTTCTAACTGCCACTCTCGAACATATTGCCGCCAATATTCCTTCATCGGTTTGAAGACTGATACATCCGCTGGTTGAATTAAATGAGTTGCGTTTGGAGGAAACGCATACAGAATTATTCTATTTGCATCACAAAACTGGCTAAGCTCAAGAGATAAATGCGATCGGTGTCCGTCAACTAAAAACAGAACAGGTTTTTTGATACGTTGTTCTGTTAACCAAGAGTTTAGTCCATTGGCAACGAATTCATAAAAAACGTCTGAACGCATCCAGCCTGATTCAGATTTCCCCAAAATCCACTGTTCAGGGATGCTGTCAACAACAGCTTTTGGAGGTCGTACGTAAGGGAATACGACAACGGGATGACACATTCTTCCGTCTCCAGTAAATGTAACCAACACCGTTAAGTTTTCTTTCTCATTTCCTTTTTTCACCACGTATGTATTATGACCCTTCAATCCCAAAACTTTACCTGTTTTAGGGCAGAGACTAAAACCAGACTCGTCCGCATTTAAAATACGACTGGGGTCGTCCAGTATGTCTGCAGCTCCAGATTTTTGTAAAAAATCTTTTAAATCACTAAACCATTTCTTTATAAATTCTTTGGTTAATTTCGCTCTAGAAGAATCTAGAGCTTCTACTGATTTCATTTTAATTGTTGGATGCCGTTTCAAAAAACTGGAAAACCATTTTTGTCCCGGACGTCCACCTTTAAAAGGAGTTTTTAAATTTCCATCGATGACAATTTTCTGAACAACATCTAATAACTCCTCTTTTTTTAAAGGAAAGCCACATTTTGCCAGCTCAGTCAACCATTGGACTATTTTTTCTTCATACTTTTCACTTAGTACTGGATCTGGGCCCATGCGAGAAATCGTATCTGTGGTAACTCTACCCTTAAGACGGTCCAGTACGGTCGACTTCGGTACACCATAGAGTCGACATATTTCCCGCAATTTGCCTCCTTTTCTTATTTCCTCGCATGCAAGAATTAAGTTTTCTGGGGCATAAGTATTTTGTCTTGATTTTTTATTACTTTTATTCATTATTTTTCCAGTATTTTTTTAATTAAACTGAAAAAAACAACACAAATCATTGTGAAACTCCAGTTAAAAATTTGCTGGGCGAATACTGGAAGTTCATAAAAAATGGCATTAGTCCAATAATCGGACACCTAGGACAAACGTTTTTCTACATGCTTACGTCAAAAAAATTTGTCCGGCCACTGGTTTACACACAGTTTACACGGAAACTATAAATATAAAAAGATGAGAAAGAACACATTATTTTAAATAAAGCGGACAAAGATGAATACAGTTGCAAATAAATTTACCAGTATCCGGACACTTGTCCGCATATTAGCATATTGCTCAAAAAGATATTCCAGTCTCCGTCCAGTCATTTTCTAGCAGTAAAAGATCACTATCTACCGAATATTATTAATTATTATTGAGTTTAAACTATGTTAATGACATCGGTAACTTAAAACTTACATTTATATTAGAAATAAGAGCTTTATCTTACCTAATACAATGAGGATGACACTATTTTTTTTGTATTTTGAGAACGCTTTCGTAGACACTCAACTTATAACCATTATTGCTTCTGTGCTGGTTGGAACTATGGCGATCAGATATATATGAGTATGCGGAAATAACATAGAGGAACTGACGCCTATTTTCCCGCCCGTTTTAAAGAGGTGGTTTCGTTATTATTTGATTTTAAAAGTGGTTTGTCCGTTCACTGGTAGTGTCCGGCTTACTGGCGAGTTTACCCTATTTGTTTTACTTTAAAGCTCTTACTTCTCACTTTAAATTATAAAGGCATATCTATAAACAACTATTTTATTTAAAAGGTTATTGAGTAGTAATTGGTGGTGCACAAACGATACTAATTCACAGTACCTATCTGTTCAAAATCTTTACCACCAGCTTTAATGCAAGCATTAAACGTTCTTTTTTGAACACATTATGCAGTTTCTCTTCAGTTATATTTTGTATATCATTCAATATAGGTGCTCCAATTCATAAAAGTCACAAACTATTTTGAATTGAGCGATCTGTAATATTCCATATGTAGGTTTAACAAAATTAAGGTAAAATGATTGTTGCAGTATCGAAACTTTATAGGGGATGCATTATCAGTTTTTTTTTTAACTTTATGGCTAGTTCGTAGTGATAAACCTAAAAAAAAATATGTTTTGAATTTCACTCGCCAGAGTCAGTCTTTAAAACACCGTTCATACCTGTTTGAGGTGCTGTTTTTTTTTACTAATTTATTGGGAATTAACACCATCTTAATTTGCACATCTTCAACAGGTTTTGTTATTACTTTGGGCATTTTAGAGCTTTTTCCTTTTTTTGAACAAGTATTTGTTTATGACGACAAAAAAGAATCACATTCCATTTATTCACCTGGAAAACGTTCCTCAAATTTTCGAATATAATTACGAATATAAAATAATTTTGTTCCACTATAACATTACCTAAAATAAATTATATAGTCATTAACTTTTACGAGTTACAGTAAATAAATTTGTACTTACCAACAAAAAAGAATTAAGCCACCAATATTCTCTAAAAATAACTAATTGCTTTATTAATATTAAATGAAAAATGGACTAAGGGTGTTTATAAAATGTAAACAAATATAATATAAATATTAGGTTCTTTCGTTCGCTATTGGTGAAGTGTACACCAGTGTAAATTACACCAGTTACACCACTTTATTTACCTTAGTTTACTTCCCTCCTTATTCCTTATATACATGTCGAGTGTAATTCACTCCTGCTAAATAGCTGGTGGAGAAAATATCCACCAGTGGATACCACATCGCCGACAGGAAGGTTTAGTGGATTTTACACCGGGCCGAACGAAAGGTTTAGTGTACGTTGGTGTAGTTCATTCCTACACCAGTGGGACGAACGAAAGAACCTCTTGTCAGTCCCCAAATGAACGCCAGTGACATTTCTGACAGGATTGACAGTTCAGTTTAGTTCCTTTTACGTCAAATCAGGCCCTTTCGATGGGTTTTTGATGGTTATCAGATACGTGGGTTTCGGGTATTGTTGAAGACCTGGTACAAAGGAAATGATATAGTAGGAATAGGGAAAAGAAATAGGTTATATGAAATAGTATTTGAGTTAAATATTAAAGAATGTCTAAACGTAGAATCTGAAAATGACAATGTTAAATTATGGTATAAAAGACTAGGACATATGAGTAATTCTTTTTAAATAAGTTGGTAAATAAAAATATGGTAAGAGGTATAGAAAATTTAAAGGTAAGTAAAATTGATTTTTGTGTGTCCTGCATACATGGTAAAATGATGAGGCTAAATTTTGGAACAAGAACAAAAGCAAAAAGGGTATTAGGTATAGTTCATACTGACATTGCAGGACCAATAAGTCCATTAAGTCATTGACGATTTTTCAAATTTCATTTATGTTTATGTAATCAAAAATAAAAGTGATATTTTTGAATGCTTTAATGAAAACGTTAATACAGTTCAAACTAAGTTTAATTTAAAAATAGCAGTTTTGAGGTGCGATAATGGCAGAGAATATATATCAAATTAAATAAAGGAATTTTGTAGAAATAATGGTACAGTGATAGATTATACTACCCCGTATACACCGGAACAAAATGGCAAATCAGAAAGATACATTATTAGACAAAGCAAGAGCTATGATCCAAGAAGAAAACTTACCAAAATAATTTTGGAATGAGGCAATAAGGGTAGCAGCTTATATTATAAATAGAAGTCCACATAGTAGTTTAAAAGATAAGACACAAGCTGAGATATGGAATGGAGAGAAACCTAATATTAAAAATATGAAGATATTTGGATGTAATGCCTATGCATACATACCACAACAATTTAAAGGAAAACAGAAATGATAAAGGTATGTGGTTAGAAGCAATGCATAAGAAAATCAAATCAATAGAAAAGAATGAAACATGGAAAGAGGTTAGAAAATCAGAAGGTGAAGAAATTTTGAATACCAGATGGGTATTTGCTATAAAGCCTTATGAAGATAAAATAGAAGACAAATATAAAGCTCGACTTGTAGTAAGAGGTTTTGCTCAAAAGGAGTCACTCAATTATGATGATATTTACTCTCCGGTAGCGAGAATGTCTACAATTAGAACAATGTTATCAGTTGGGAATTAAAATATGCACTATTTTAAACAATTAGATGTAAAGACAGCTTTCTTAAATGGGGATCTTAAAGAAAATATATATGTATATCCACAGTGAATGTAAAATGTAAAGAAATCTTAAAATTGAAGAAATCATATATGAGCTGAAACAGGCAAGTAAGTGTTGGAATCCGAAAATAAATGAATTCTTGATAAGTTTGAAATTCAAAAGATCTGAAACGAACTATTGTTTATATATGAAAAGAGATGACAGGGAAATTATGTATCTATTACTATATGTAGATGACATAATAATTTCAGGACCATATAGAAGAATGTAAAAGACAATTAATAAGCAGTTTTGAAATTCAAGATAAAGGTAATCTTAGAAACTGTCTAAGATTAGAAATAAAGTATGAAAGAGAAAAAGTATATTGTAGATAAATCAAGAGAAATATATAGAAGGAATACTTAAAAGGTTTAATTGAAAATTGTAACCCTTGAACCACCCCTATGGATCCAAAAAATAAATTAAGAGTTGTAGAAGATGATAAATGAAAGTGCTAAATTGCGATTTTGTTATTCTAAAATCATTGATAAAAAAATATATTAACAGCAAATAAAAATAATTATGAAGCATAAGGTTTATTTTTATTTTTTGTAAATAATATAACTTTCTTAATTTAAAATTTAATCTATGAAGTGCCTATAAACCATTTTACATGCCGTGACCTTATTTATATTACTGAAACTTATTTTGCAAAGTAGGCCTATGTAATGTAACGTTATATCCCCACCTGTACTGCACTCCTCTTTATTCAGACTATAAAAAGTAACACTATCGTGCTTTTGCCTAAAATGCAGTAACAAATAAAATTAATTGTAAAATACTAATATACTTTTTATTTTTCAGTTTACTTACGATTATTTAGTTAAAGTGATAATAGCAAAATACTCAGGAGATTTGATAGGTGAAATAGAAAACCTAAAAATGTATATTCAACTGAGTTTCAATTTAAATACTTTGACAGCCAAGGTTGACCAATTAAAAACTACGCACAGTGGGTAAGCTATTAATTTAAGTTCTACTATATAAAAAAAATTATAAAAGTGTATCCGTCTTCTCAAATATGGTCAATGAAATGAATTTGTGTATTATTTTGTTTCTACTATATCTTTCGTTCTACAGGAATTGTTCCTGAGATAGCATACTTTTTGTATGAGCCCATATTTTTTCTACAAAACAAATTATATTATATTAAAAAAACTTTATAAATAAAAAAAATGCTACACCATTATTTTTATTTAACGCTAAAAACACATTTAAATAATTTTATTTTCGTGCAAATATAAAAATATTGAAAGATGAAAAAATATTCAGGCAAATAATTTCAAATTCTCACTTGGTAATAGTAGTTATGATTTCGCCTTAACGACAGCATATTATTTTTTATTTCCAAGCACATTGTAGATTTTTCTTCTACTGTTTGCCTAAGTGTTTTTTTTTTTGATTTGTGAACACTATGGAGGTATTTTATTTCAATTATGGCATTATCTCCTAAAAGAGCTATAAAAAAATAATAAAATTAATATGATTAATAAAATGATATGACGTATATGTATATTATTTCTTATACATTACCATCAGGAGAGGCTGCCAAAAACCCATGCACTTCGTCTACAAATATGCCGCATGTTCTAATATTTGCAGATGCTCTTCGCTTCCAAAATAATTGCAAAGCAACACTTTCATTAGCTCTACCATATAACATGGCTTCTGACGTGAAATTGGTTTCGTAAAGGATTTTTTTACTAGGTTATGATAAGGAGTAGTTTTCCTCCTCTTCACAACTTCCCCAATTACAGATGCAGTTAATCGGTTTCGTCTTTCACTTCTGTATTGAGGATCATTCCACTGTCCCCTTGTTTTATTTTCTATTAAAATAATGTCCACCATTAAAACCTAAAAGTAAAATAATTTTAAATTATACATATAATATAACGTAGTATAATTGCTGTCCAAATATTTCAAATCACTTACCCCGTGCTTAATCCAAATAAAGTCACCCACACTAGATTGTTTGCCACTGGATACCAAAATACACGGAATACAATAAAATTTGTTGGTTACTTCACAACCACACCGCCATGAATACTTCTCATAAATTGTTCTATTAAAACTACGTTTAAACGTACGTTTTTGTGTAATATCTATTTGCTTAATCTGCAAATTCGGCATCGGCCGCCCGAGCGTCTTTGCCGCGATTTTGTCATTAAACGATAACGCACCGTTTAAAATATTTTGTACGGAATTCCCCGCAGAATTCATATTAGTGAAATAACAATTATATATTACACTTATTAAAAAGAATTACCAAAATTTACAGCCCCAAAAGATCAACAAGCAAAACCACCCGGCAGCGCTAAGTTGAAGGTAAACAAATAAACCATGTGTACAGCACGTTACGATGAGGACAGCGCCCCGTTTGTGATGTATAATCCACCGAATGTGTTTATCTCTTGCTAAGCGATATTGTCGTTGTCATAATTAGAGAGAAAACAACAGAGGCACACATTTACTGTGCCCTGTGCCCATCCCCCACTTAATTTCGGCATTCTCAGAACGTCGCTCAACGCCTGGTCGTCCAGTGTCGTGCCAACGCGGTTTGCGCTGAATATTAGATAAAATAATAATAGGCATTGCGGAAAATATAAAATATGTAAGTTGTATATTAGGGCACGTGCCCAAGTGCCCTTACAGACAAACCGCCACTGCCCTCAAGCTACACCACCCTACAAATTTTGTTAATAATTTTTTTTATTATCTCTCAGAAAGGATGATTTTGAACATTTCCACAAGATTGTACACCCTGTATATATATATATACGTATATTAACTACATTGATTTATTTATTTTTTAGGCAAACTTCTTTAAAAATCCACGGCCATATAACTGATGCAATCGTCAATATTATGTCTAAGTTTGTAACTACAGTCCTAAATCCCATAATCCAAAAAGTACTTGAGGGACTAGTACAACGTGCTGCCAATAATGTTGTCACTAACGTGAACGATTTAATTCATAATATTACTCATCCAAATGATACCACCATGTACAAATTTTTGCAGTACCCACTCAACTAATAATTGTTAACAGTTTAAATGTTTAATTTTTAGTTTGTTTTAATTTTGCTTGTTATATATTTAATAAAGATATATATTTGTAAATGGTTAATTGTCTTGTATTATGTAAGAGGAGGGCGTTAAACTAAATACCAATTTTTTTTTCACGTTATCATAACGAAATACATTGTATTTTCTAATGAAATATCAATAATTATAAGGATCATTATTGGGTTTATTTTAAGAAGAAAACTTTATATGAACGTATGTTCCAAACGTCTTAACTTTTGAGATAGATGGTGTTAAAGTTTTTGAAAATAAATAATACCACTATAGATATTTTAATAAACTTTGTTATACCATCAAGAAACATTTTTTGATATATATTTCGTTTTATTTCCACCAGTGGCGATCGTGCAGAATCGGACCTGCATATTTTGGCAAAATACAGGGTAAGTCAAAATAAAGTGCAAAGATTTTAAGGGTGTATTTAACAGCCAAAAATAAGAAAAATTTTTCATATAATCATATGTTCTAACTTGCTTCGTTTTCTAGATACAGGGAGTCAAAATTTAAAAAAAAAATTGGTTTTTATCAATTACTCAAAAATCTTTTAGCCGATTTAAATATTTTTCGTCAATGGGTACATATTTATAAACATATATTTTGGGGTTATAATAGGCCACGTACGTGGATGTAATGCTGGTCGGCCACTATTACCCTCCAAATGAACAATGACAATGAACGATGGAATGCTGAACAACTTAGTGCAGAAAGAGAAGGGTAATGAATTAGATAAGTAGAAGAATAATAATAAGGAAGATAAGGGGAAAAAATAATAAATTCAACACCTGATAAAAAGCTTGTTGACATAATTACAAGAATGCTCAAAAGATGACTCATTTGGAAATAAAAACTCCAACCACAATAGCAGCAGAAAGCAACATTCATTAATAATGACATTAACACCAATGAAGTAACTTCTAGAAGAAATACAGCAGAAGAAGGAAGAACAAATAAGAAATAAAGTCAACAATGAGTAAGAGTCAACAGCAGTAAAATTTCAATTTAACAAAATTCAACAAAATTCAACAAAATTCAACAAAATTCAACAAAATTCAACAAAATTCAACAAAATTCAACATAATTCAACAAAATTCAACAAAATTCAATTCAACAAAATTCAATTCAACAAAATTTAATTCAACAAAATTCAATTCAACAAAATTCAACAAAATTCAACAAAATTCAACAAAATTCAACAAAATTCAACATAATTCAACAAAATTTAACAAAATTCAACAAAATTCAACAAAATTCAACAAAATTCAACAAAATTCAACAAAATTCAACAAAATTCTACAAAATTCAATAAAATTGCATTAAGGATTGCATTAAGGATTGCAGCTTGAGAGCAGGAGCAGGAGTAGGTTTATATATGGGCGATTCTCATGTAACTGCGACTTTTACAAATTAAATTTTTCTAAAATTAAAAATGTTTTAAAACGTATGTTTTACGCGTTTTTGTTTTCTATTTATGCACAGAAATAAACCTGTAAAGTGGTTATACTCCAGCTACGACAAAACGAAAACAGTGACAAAATTTCAAAATTTTAATGCCACGGTACTGACATTATTTCCAGAGTACTGACATATAAATTACTATTTTTTTTTACCAATTGAAAAATTGGTATAAAATTCAATGCAGTATGCATTAGATTGTAGTTATAAGAGGTAAATTTTATATTAAAAAATGAATTTGGATAGAAATTTATAAATTTAATTTCAAAAATGAGAATTGGACATGCCACGGTACTGACATTTCGAGTATATTTATATGCAGCTTAAAAAAAATTACGAAGGTTTATGATCTAATTCATAATGTCGGTTGTAAAATACCTCTAAATTTTTAATATTAATAACTTTTTGATGAGAAAAACTTATGCTAAACGATAAATAAAACACTGGACATAAAAAATCACAGTTATCCGAGAATCACCCATATATTTTTTTGAACTTATATAAAATGATAAGATGAGGACTTGTTTTTTTTATAATCTGGACAGACCACCTCGACCTGATTTATAAGCTCAGGGTTCTCTTTGCCCTTGTAAACTTACGGTGTTTGAAACTGGTCCTTTGAAAATCTGAGTTGTGCAGGCCTACCCTAGGCAGTTGAAGTCTGCAAGTGTTAAGCCTTCTTATGAGCTTGTCCACTAGGACTCGCCAATTCGGCGAGGCCGTTCAGACCTTGATTCGTATTTTGAATACCTCTCGCAGCAGTTAGCGTGCCGGCTAATATAAATACTTATCAGTACCAAAATTCATTAATTTATCTTTATAAACAAAAAAGTAATAAGAGCAAGTCACCAGGTACACGTGGCATAGCTTTAAAAAAAAAACATAAACAACTTATTTTCACTTCAAATCACAAGTATCTAAGTACATTACATAAAAAAAATCATATTTATCTTATAATGGATCAGATAACTATTTAAGAAACCTAGAATAATATATAGCTCAGTAGTTCTTTTATTGTAAGTACACAACCATGAAACTGATAATTTGTATGTTCATTTTCGCATTCTTTTCTTTTGCAAACGCAAATGAAAATAAAGAAGTGGAATTATTAGATGAAGTCGACAAGAAACTAATTAATGAAATTATAACTTTTGCACAAGGATTAAGGTAAGCTATAAATTAGATTTAGGTATACATTAATATATTGGAATAAAAAAGGTACATACAACGGTTGATAATGATTAGATATTAGGATGGTGCAAAAAAGGTTAAATTCGTATTTTCGATTCGCTATACAGTCTAAAAATTGCCTTGTGTATATTAGCCTAATAAAACAAAAATTATTAAAATCTGACAATATGTTCTATTCGCACAAACCACCGAAAGTTTTAGGAAAATCATGAATTTTGGTTTTATTTAAATATTTTTTTTTGAGGGTTTGTATTTTTTAGGGCTATAATCTTAAAACGTTAGCAGCAATATTATATATCATGCCAAAAAATATTACTGATTTTGAAGCATTTTTTCCGATCGCGCAAAACGTCTGAATATTTGTAAAAATTGTACACCGCTTATGGAAAAGTGGCGACTTTTAAATATCATAAATTTTTGATATGTTGCAGTTCTCGACCTTTTAAGCAAAAGTGTCCATTCAAATCCTTTAACTAGTTTTTAAGATACAGGGTCTTAAACTTTGTCATGTTTTTGTGACATATTTTAATATAACCATCTTAATTATTAGGGCAATTACTTCAAATAAATTTTAGTATCCCAAATGGACTATTGCGGATCGAACGGTCAGTAAACATTTTCATATTTTTTACCTATTTTTCAAAAAAAAAAAAAAAAAATTAGGGTGACAATGTCGCCTAATGGAAATACGATTTAAATCGCGTTCTGTTCCGTTTTGTGATAAAGTAGCCCCGGTATAAAAAAGGCCATAAAAATAGTGGGTGGTAGTATTAAATAAAAAAAAAAAATAAGCAAAAAAAGAGGCTTTTAGTAAAAAATAAACTTTATTTATTTAAGCCACTGAAGGCTTAATGGTAACTGTATGGTAACTGTAAAAAAATAACTATAAACTCTTTATAAAACACACATCAACCAACTACTTTTATTATTATTATTGTTATTATTATTATTATTGTTATTATTATTATTATTATTATTATTAATTATTAATTATTATTATTGTTATTATTATTATTATTATTATTATTATTATTGTTATTATTATTATTATTAATTATTAATTATTATTATTATTGTTATTATTATTATTATTATTATTATTATTATTATTATTATTATTATTATTATTATTATTATTATTATTATTATTATTATTATTATTATTATTATTAATTATTAATAATTATTATTATTAATATTAATTATTATTATTATTATTATTATTATTATTATTATTATTATTATTATTATTATTATTATTATTATTATTATTATTATTATTATTATTAATTATTAATTATTATTATTATTAATTATTATTATTATTATTATTATTATTATTATTATTATTAATTATTATTATTATTATTATTATTATTATTATTATTATTATTATTATTATTATTAATATTATTATTATTATTATTATTATTATTATTATTATTATTATTATTATTATTATTATTATTATTATTATTATTATTATTATTATTATTATTTTTTTTTTTTTTTTTTGGTGTGTCATCGGCTTCAACTGCTACGGTTATTTCGCCTCGTGTTCTGTGTAGGCTTTGTTACTGTTTCCCAGCGCCACTTTAGGAACAGCACTGTTAATTAGAACCCAACAGTGAATGGTCGAGTGGGGAATCCTACCAAGGCATCAGAATTAATTTTAAATAATTAAATTAAATAAAAAAATCCCGGCCAACGGTGGGATTCGAACCTGATATTATTATTATTATTATTATTATTATTATTATTATTAATTATTATTATTATTATTTTATTTCTGTATAAATTTATATTTTTTAGGATAGATGAAGTAGCTGGTATTACAGCTGAGATAAACGAATATATAGACAGACTTTTTCCAAACATTAGCAACTATTGCATATCTCACAGTTTAGATCCTGCTCCCCTCGATGATGTTAAAGAAAAGGTACATAAATATTTTGACATATAAAGTGACATCTTTTGTAAACGCATTAAGTTATTAAACTAGTTACATACATTTGAACATTATACCTATAACTGGTTAGGAAAGGTAAATTTTGTCACCAGTTGAGAAAAGAAGTTAAAATAAACCACTTTTGATTTTAAAATTAATATATGTTGCATTTGAAAAATTATATCGAATGAAGGAAGGTTGGCTATATAAAAATTAATTTCGTCAGTAAACTTACACTTGTTAATGTTTCAAATCAATATTTTTTGTCCATTTTTGTTTATTTTTTTGTATTACCTAGTAAACTGACTTTTAATTATCAAGGCTTTATTGTAGTATCTATGGTTTCTTGATATTAACAAATTTTGACCAGTTTTTGGAACCACATTTTGAAACTAAGTACCTAAATTTCTATATTATTAGTAATTTCTACTCAAAGCAAGGGCGGCCCTAGGCAGAATTTTCGGGAGGGGGAATTGATAATAACAATTCCTTTTCAACATATTTTTTCAATACAAAACTCATGAATTTTAAGAATTTTTTACCTCGGAGGGCGTGGACCCCTTCCTCCCTCCTGCAGCTGTCCTTGACTCAAAGAAATTATGAAATGTCTATACATACATATACAAATTTGAATAACCATAACAAAATAATAAATTTAAAGAAACTTATCAAACTTTCATGTTGTATATTAAAAATAATAAATGTTCCTTAGTCATTGGAAAAATAGTTACAATCATCCATTTTATTATTATTTTCTCAAATATATAATAAAAAACACCATAAAATTAAAAAACGCACATGAAAGTGACGTTTAATATTGACCTAACGTTTCAATAGTGCCATCTGGCGGTGACACTTCGCCTGTTACCCCTTATTGTGAGATAACGGGAAAGCTCCATTACAATTTTGTCAAAAAATAGCGGTTTTTTCGTATTTTTTTTTATTTACCATAGAAATTAGTTATTTTTTAAACTTTTAAAATTTTTTGCGATATTCTGGCATGTGAATTCTTCACCGGACTCAAATATATCATTAAGAAAGCTTAATTGGTTTAAAAAATGTAAAAGGTGTAAAAACTGTAAAAATCTGTGACTTTAAAAAATAAATTTAAAGTATAAATAGCCGGAATATAGACCTCTTGACTGTGAGACTAAGCAGAAAAAATGCTTTTCAATAAAATCTTCATACTTAGGTTAATAACACGATTCACAAAAATAGTGGAATAATGGACTCTTTAATAAATATATGAAATTTTAGGTATTTATATTTAAATGTTTTTAGTTTCTACTAGCCAAGATAAATTTCGTTAAAGGTTTTTTACATGGAATTTCAAATTTGGTTAGATATGGCGATGTTACAGTCGGCTACCAAAGCAAAATAAAAACATTGACGTTGACCCTGCCAGTTGAATTTTCCAATCTTAGTGTAAGTAGTCACCAATATTTATTATAAAATACTATTTTGTGCGGAACGACTCAAGTAAAAAGCAGGTCTTCTATCCTGCATTTTCCTAAACTGCAACAACAAATGAAATAAATTAACAAATATACTTTTTACATTTTCAGTTTACTTACGATTATACAATTAAAGTACTTGGGATTGGACCTTCAGGAGATTTGATTGGTAAAGTTGACAACTTCAAATTTTATCTTCAACTGAGTTTCAATTTAAATACTTTGACAGCCCAGATTGACAATTTGAAAACCACAGACAGTGGGTAAGCTATTATTAAGTTGCACATATATTATTATAAAATAATAAATATATCATGATGTATACCAGAATTTAGTAACAGCCTGTAATACTCTGCAATATTCTTAGTTACTTTCTTATAAAAATCACATTGAATTCCATTTTATTCTTACTCCATTTCTCATAAAATATCTCTGTTAACCTTAGAAATGTAACAGTCCGTACTCTATTACAAGAATCGCATTATTGATTTCCATTTTTTTCATACGCCTTCATATCTTATAAACAATTATGCATAAAAGACAGTGCATTTGTCTCTGAACGTTTTTAATTATTTAGAATGTTAGAATTTGTAATATTTTTTGTGTAGGGGAGACCAGACATTTTTAAGATTTTTTATTTTTTTTCAGTTATTTTTTATTTTTTTAAGTAAAAAAGTAAACAAAATTCATCTTTTAAATAAAACAAAACTGATTTAAGAAAAATAAACAAATCTTGTGGACAAAATAAAAAACAATAACAGATACTCATTTGCAAAAAAAAATTATAGCGCTTTTCAATTTTCAATGTTTTGACTGTCATTTAGTCATTGTCAGAATCGCAGTGGTGACACGTTTAATCTGAAAATATACACAGTGTGCATTCTTCGTGTGCCCACTCCTTGCATTTACGGCACTAAATCCATACTTCCCCTGGTTTAGTGTTATCGTAATTATTGCAGCAAACAATACAAATGGTGTCATCTTCGTCAGATGATTCTACTAGCACTTTTTTCTTTGCTGCTTTTAACTTATTTTTTGCTGCTACTGACATTTTACCTACTTTTGAAAGTTTTCTGACAGCTTCACATTTTAAAGCGTCTAGTTCAGGTGTATCAGAACCGCAGCCTTTCTTTTATTCTGACCTAGTTATTTGTTTCTTAGGTGCAGCTTTGGGAACTGGTCTAACTGCTGCAGGAGAAAAGTGTGATAGTTACAAGCTTATCTATGGCGAAGTAAAAGAATTTTTGTTATCGTATCCAGAGGTTAAATTTGTAGAATTCTCTAATTCAGGAACTAAAAAAGTAGAAGTAGTAGCCTGATAAACTCGGGAGGTAGTAGGTCGTTCCAAATAACCAGCTGTTAAAGTATTCCAACTTGGCTGGTTATCTTTTGTTTCTGGAAGCGCATCATGAGGAGTAGTTAGTAGGTTCTTTTCACGTTCTACTGGCACTAGTTGAAGAGTTCCAACATAGGAAGATGGCTGGTTATCTACTTGTTCTACTAGAACATTAGGTGCGAGGGGCGGTGGCCGATCAGTAACACTTGCCGATAAAAAATCGTCTTCACTGAATATTTTTCTGTTGAAATATTCCATGCCGGTACACTGAAAGCCTTTAGCAATATTTATGAGGGTAAGAGCCAAAGGCAAAGCTTCTCGGGCCAGTCTGGGTATGTCGTAGATAATCAATGATTTACCCGGATTATTTCGCATCAGAAGACATATATATATTTTTTTAAAGCCCCGTACCTGTCCAGTGGTTGCAGACGATGGGAACAATAAAGAGGGAATAAAAACAATACCACCCCATTGTCAGTAGATAGACAACCTATGTATGGCCTCACATAGGGAATTCAACGTGTAAGAGTGAGAGGTACATATTCAATGGTTAAGAGTGAGACAGACGGTCTGAGAGGAAAACGGGGTAGTGGGGGGAGTGGGGGGATTAAATTTCGTCGAATAGAATTTTTGCGTAGTGGTAAAGCCAAAAGGGCCTTAGCGTATATCTCAGCTATCGTTGGTCCGATTTAAACGGGAAAAACGGCATTATGAAGAGAGCGTGATATAGATTAACATACAAGAGAAAAAAATCATGCGCAATGACAGGACAAAAGGACCTTAGCGTATATCTCAGCTATCGTTGGTCCGATTTAAACGGGGAAAAGGAGGTTATATAGAGAGAGGGATATAGAATAACATACAAGAGAAAAATCATGCGCAATGCCACAAGGGCCTTAGCGTGTATCTTCACTGCTATTGGTCCGATTTAAATGGGGAAAACGAAATTACGTAGAGAGAGGAATATAGATTAAAAGTTGAAAAGAAAAAATCATGCGCAGTGGCAGGACAAAAGGACCTTAGCGTGTATCTTCACTGCTATTGGTCCGATTTAAATGGGGAAAACGGAATTACGTAGAGAGAGGAATATAGATTAAAGTTGAAAAGAAAAAATCATGCGCAATGCCATAAGGACCTTAGCGTGTATCTTCACTCGATTTAAATGGGGAAATGGAGGTATGTGCACCGAAAAGTTTGACGTTTGACGTTTGACATTTGACGTTTAACGTTTGACGTTTGACGTTTGACGTTTGACGTTTGACGTTTGACGTTTGACGTTTGACGTTTGACGTTTGACGTTTGACGTTTGACGTTTGACGTTTGACGATTCACGTTTGACGTTTAACGTTTGACGTTTCTGCTAGTATCAAGCGTCAAGGTTAACAACCCAGATCTCCGAGAGGAGGCGTATCCTACACCCGACAAGTAAAATAAGTATTCAGTATTGAGATGTCTAGCGAAGAGAATAGACGTAGAATTGAAGAGTTTGGTATAAAAGTTCAAAAACTAAGAAGAGACATAAAATTATATGAAGATAAAAAACAAGTTTTAAGAGATTTGACAAATTTAAGTCTTTGGGATAAAGGCTTTGAGAGATATTATCCTAATCAGTATCCACTTAGAAGAATCCAACCGACGCAAATATGGCCATCTTAAAGGCTAATTTCATTATACTTACGGCTATATTAAACAACGTACTGTATACCAATGTACCGTTGGGCGTACAACAGATGGCGATACGTTTTGATAATCAAACGGAATGGCGAAAGATGAATTTCTCGGTGGTAAATAATATGAAGCTAAATACGTTTTCCATAGCAATCGATGAAGCAAAGAGATACAAATTAAAATTGATTTTTAATGATGGCACTGAAGGAGAATTCAAAGATTGGCATGCTGTTACGACTCCACCACCACCACCACCGATCGATTTGAGTGACATGTCAGAGCCCAAATATTCTAAATTATATGTAGTTAGTTGTATAACACTATCATCTACTTTGTTTATAATATTGAAAATTATTGTAAAAATTATAAATAAAAAATTTTATTCTTCTTGTAAAACGAAAATAAATGCATGAAATTAATAAGGGGTTTCAATTAAAAAACATTTCCTTTAATAATCATTTATTAATAACAAAAAAAATTACAAAGGTATGCAATTAAGAAACCATTGGCGTAGACTTTCGACGTTCTTCTGGGTACATTTAAATGATCCATTGGCGTGGTACATGCAGGTTTTGGAGTCACTACTGAATTTTTCTGTTGCACACGGGGTTCCATCGAACTTGCATACATCTACTATTATAGGACGTGACACGTGACAATTTTTTAGTAAAAATTCGGCTTTTTCACTTCCTCGCACGTAAATACAATCAACATGGTTTAGTAAATATGTTTCCAGAATCGAGTTTAACTTGGAATAATCCACGTCTCCGGAGGAATAGTTGACCCCATGAATATGTTTCTCAACATATCTAGCGCTAATTCTATCAGGCGTATTTAGATTAGAATAAGGTGTAGGCGGTGTGAACAAAGCGTGGTATTGTTTACAACCAATTGCGATACTCAATTCCTTTGGATGAAAAATACCGTCGATGCAGAAGCCTTGGATGTCAACGAATGCGATCCTCATGATGACAGAAACGAGACTGAGAGACTTATATAATACTCTTAACTACTTCCGTAAGAGGACGATATTCCATCAAACGATCATGAATTATGATGCAATATGCTTTGGTATTAGCGGGGAATCCTGTATCTGCTTCTATTTCCAATTTTACGTCAACCGTAGAAGATTTCATGGTCTCTTCCTGCTTTGAACAATCAATCACAAATAATGCGTAGCGTTTGAACGCTTCATAGTTTAGAAGAGCCGTTTTCGGTGTACCGGTTATATAGTTTGCATTAAATTCTGTGTAGTTGTAGTGAGCAATAGCATAGTCGTCTTCTTTAAAATCTAAAAGCATTCGTTCGTTTGGCCAATATTCCCCGTTTAGAGATACTCTAACACCGGTTAGGTTAACATTATCAAATTTAGTGGGGTCGCTACTTAGTTTATTCCGCCTGTCAGTTTGGAAGCAAACTAATATATATCGTGGACGTTCTACGGCAGCACTAGTCTTTACGGCCCAAATTTCTCGTTTAGAATCTTTAGTTATTGATGGTAGTTCATTTAATTCCCAGTTTCTAAACGGAATCAATATAGGGCGATCATTTTTGATGGGTTCCATAAGTTTAATTTTAATTTCGTCATTAGGGAAGATATGTTTAATTTTTACTTCCATACTTTCAATTATCAATTTAACGGTTGTAGAGGTCATACCACTACCACTACCTCCGGTTATGGGCTGCTCTGTGATAATGACACAATCATTATCGTTACGTGATCGAACTAAACGAAATGTTTGTCTACCATAGGTAATCATAGTATAATCATTGAAAACGTTGAAAATGTGTTTAAGAGGCATAAGCAAATTGAAATGTTTTGAACCATTCAGAAGCGGGTTATCAGGATAATTCCATCCCGCAATACTCATGAAACGACTGTATTCCGATCCATAGCATGTTAAGGCTCGTACGGTGCTTACGATTCCAGGATCTCTAACGACTTCTATTTCTCTAGAGCATTCGCTGTAGGAACAGCTATCGAAAAGAAACGCCCCAAAATTGGGTGCTAATTCACATTTTCCACCACCAGTAATTTCCAATTTTCCTTTAATTTCCAATAGAGTGTCAGGCATTGCGAAAAATGCATCAGATTGATTTATGATAAATTCAATGACGTCGCTGTTGTTGAACGATTTAACGTATGGACTATAGGATCGATATTCTTCTTTTCTAATGGTATCATCAAATCGTGGTTTTTTATAAAGGTTGAATTTTGGATCGATACCACCTTCATCGAATCGAAAACGTTTCATCGCCGGTTCATCACCATCATCATCATGCTGGCGTTTTCCCATTTCGTTTAGGTTTTAATCCAATCGATTTAAGAAATAATAGGTTTTGTGTAGATATAACGACCTGTCGCTGAGGAGCTCTGGTTGGTACTGACAACGTCACGTATGCAGAAGTGTTTATAACTAAACCCATTTAACGTTCTTGTAACTCCAAATGAAGAGTACTTAGTTCACCGCGAAAGTTTACGGGTCTCTGCTGCTGATCAAGCGCCACAACAGTTATGTTTGTTATTTCTCTGCTACTACTTACAGGTAAGTATATCGGATTATGTGGACGTTCTATAATCTGATATCCAGGATTTTCGATTATCGGGAACTCGTATATTGAATGCGTAGGTCTATCTCCGTAGAAGGCTCCTTCAGTAATGTTACAATCAAAGTGTATGCTAGATACTTTTATAATGTTTACAGGTAGATCCGATGCATACTTTCGGTCTGGAGCAAGAATTGTCTTGGAAAATCCTAAAATATTACCAAGACTATCATCCTGTACAAATGAAATAGCGTGATTTCGGCAGTATATTTCGCATTTGAGAGTATTGTTATTCGGCTGCAATGAAAACTCGTCAATGCTGTTGGTTCGCACCTCCAGTTCCTTCTTTATATATTTTTCGATATCCGTAATTTCATAGCACCCCGTAGGAATTTCGATGATCTTTAATTTTTTTCGATTATTATTTTCATAATAGTAAAACTTTTCTCCATCAATATTGGGTATTGAATTGTACGAACAGAACCCCAACAATCCTAGAAAATATGAATTTTCAGGATTTAATATGATTGGGGTCTGCGGAACGAATGAGAACTCGTTAGTGGTACTCGTTAAAGTTAACAACATGACTGATGTAGAATGAGTGATGTAAGGATTTATATATATACACATTTATAATTTTTATTCATTTATTTTTTTAAATAATAATTACAAGCGTGACAATCAGCCTGCGCATCTGCAGGCCCATCAAAGTGAGTTTGAGCGTCAGGCCTATTATAATGTACGTAACAAGGTAAACGAATTTGTAAATTAAAATTACATTTATATTCATTAGGTAATTTGTGCCAAACATCCAACAATTCTCCAGGTCTAACTTGCCGTATCAAATAGTCGACAGGAAGTATGCTTAGTTCATCTTCTTTAAGGGATTGTAGCGTCCTTTTTCCGTCTGTGTACGCTAGTATGGCCTCCATTGTATAGAAACTTTAAACATAAATGTCCACAATTAATTTGGTTATAAGTTTGATATGGATCGTCGTTGTAAAATATTTTTGCTTTACCTAAATAACGAACAAGTTCTTTCGGCGGCTTTAGATTACCGAATGAATCAAAATAGTCTACGATATCGTTTATCTTTCTATAAGCTACCCAATGAGTTCCTTGATTTCTCGACGTATCTAAATTTAAAATGGCGGATTCTTTTCGGTGAGATGTCTTTGGTAAAGTATCTCTCATGAAAACTCCACGAAAATATGGTATTTTTAAACGTTTAGCATACGCAATCAAGTCTTTATCGTATAGAGGTCTAGAGGGTAGCTTCAACGGTAGTTTTTTTGTTTCTTTAAAAATAATCCCAATCCTCCTTTTGCGTTTTTTCGTAAATATAATCCTTTACCAATAGATTCCATAGCTCTATTATGTCTTTGATCTTCTTCAAGTTTCTTTTGAGCATTCTTGGCATCGATGACTGTCTTGGCGATGCCGGCCGCGCCTCCTGATAACGCACCAAGAGCTGATAGACCAGCAAATAATGGAATCAAAGGAAGGAATCCTCCGCTCTTTGGAATCGGAATTATCCTAGGAATTCTAACACTTTTTCGCCCTCCAGATTTTTTAATTAACATTCGTGCTACTTTCAACGCATGAGCGGCTGACTTTTTCAGATCCGATGAAGGATTCTTCTTCAAAGATTTTCCTACTTTTCCTGTAATCGCTCCTAACCCAAGTTTTCGTTTAGCCACTTTAAGCATCCAAGCAACAGCTTGGTCGCCTAATCCTGCACCCATTTTACGTTTAGCCTTCATTCCTGTAGTAACAAGCCAAGCGGCTGATTTTTCACCAAAAGTCGCGTCCTTCGACTTGACGCGTTCCCAAGCTTTGTTTTCAAGTTCCCAATCGGCTTTATGGCGTTCGTCTAGAGAATGATTCTTAGAATATGCAATATCGTGTGCTTTACATGCAGTATCCAAAGGATTAATGCCAGGATCACCACGCGCAAGACGTTTTTGTAATTTAGTACCGGGTCCACAGTACCTATAGCCCGGAAAATGAAGTTCGAACGGTAACTTGTTGATAATAGTATTGAGAACACCTTGTCCCTCGTACACCAACATTTAGAATGATGCATACTCTAGTGAATTTGCTTATATATAGGGTATCACAATAAAATTACGATAAACGATGAAGGTAGTTCAACAGACTCAGACGTTGCCCATAAGCAACTTAGATTTTAATACGGAAAAAACTGAAAGTAAACATGGCAAATTATTACCTAATTCGTTTCGTGCTATTATATGTGGACCTAGTGGATGCGGGAAAACGAACGCAATGATGGCGCTTCTTTACGATCCGAATGGAGCTAAATTCAAAAATGTTTATGTTTATTCAAAGTCATTGTACCAACCAAAGTACCAATTGCTGAAAGAAGTTTTATCTGGTATGAAGGAGGTGGGTTATTTCCCATTCAAAGACAACGAAGAAATTCTAAGTCCCAACGATGCTAAACCAAATTCAATATTCATATTTGATGATGTAGCATGCGATGGGCAGCAGAAAATTCGTGAATATTACTCCATGTGTCGACACAAAGATATCGATGCTGCATATCTCTGTCAAACTTACTCTAAAGTTCCAAAACAGATGGTGAGAGATAACTGTAACGTAATTGTGGTATTTAAACAGGATGAGATTAACCTTAAACATATTTTTGACGAACACGTATCGCCTGACATGTCCTTTGACGATTTCAAAAAGGTATGTTCTGAATGTTGGAACGATCGATACGGTACTCTTGTAATCGCAAAAGACTTTGATCTTAACGATGGCCGATATCGTAAGGGTTTTGATAAATATATAAAAATGTAGGTGTCATACGTTACTCATTACTTGACGTCAAGATGTCGACGGATGCAGCTCGCAAACGAAAAATTGCCGAACTTAGACGTTCTATTCGAAGAAAGTACTTGGCTCTGAAACTAGGTCGAACGGAGGAGGATGAATCTATTAATAGATTATTTAAACCAATTGCCGAACCTCTGAGAAAAATTCAAAAAAATTCAAATAACTTGTTAAACGTGTCAAAGATCGAGCCGAAAACAGAGTTAACAAATCAGCAGGATTTCTCTTTGTCTCATTTCAATCCACAAACAGCCTCATCGCCACACCAAAAAATAAAAAACATACCGATAGACACTATAGTTGAAGATGATGGAGGTAGTACCCGTGAAGAATTTAGCGAAGTTGATGAACCTGAACATTCTGAAGAACGGATGGCACCAGCAGTAGTTGAGCAATACCTTGAACAGTATCCGCCAATGAGTCAACCATACATTCAAGATTTTTGGAATAAAGATGATAAAATTGATCCCGTGTATGGTCCTATTTATGAACCTGGAAACGATTGGTGGTATTTAGGTGACAAGCGTATAGACTTTGACAAAAACATGGGAAGTATAAAAATCCTAAATTCTGATGGAAAGTGGTATTATGCAAAGGGAACACCAGGATTATATCAGCTTATTTTCTACAGTGATCCTAGTTATACAAAGGAGGATTTGGTCCCCTATAAACAATTTTTAGAAATGTCTAAGGTACACCGAAATTCTTTAGGAAATTTGAAAGGTACAAGGAGAGACAAATATTTAAATATAATAAAACCTATGTTTATACAGGGTGGTAAAGGGATCGTCGTCGCCAAGTACTCTGGTAAAGGTATGTTAAATAAAAACCAATTAATTTACAATAAGAAGCCTATAGAATATGTTTATTGGGATGATCCCAACGAACTTTGTGATCGATTGAAGTTGTTGATGGCTTCGAAGAATGCTGGAAATACTTCGGTAAACAACGAAATCGTTAGCATAATCGACGAACTTCGAGAAGCAGATATCATATATTAGAGTACATTACATATTATTTAATCATTTTCATCATGAGTCTCGATAAGTTTGGACGTAGACAAAGTTCTAAGGCGGTGGAACCATTGCTTAAATTAAGGCAGTTGGAAAACAGTTTTAAAAATAATTATAGCATAAACAAAGTAACTCTGGACAAGTTAAATGACAGTGTAAACGGTATTGCAGATAAAACTAGAGACATTGAGGCATTCATCACGAGAGATCCACCTATAGCAGGCAAACATATGGCAACAAAGAAATACGTTGATGATGCGATTAAAACCAATAAAGGATATCTTCGAAGCGATATCGCAAAATTGGAGGATCAGTTGAAAAAAAGCAATCATGAGTTGTTTTTGAAAATACAAACATTAAATACATTAAATGAGGATTTTGCACAAGTAGCCTTGCTTCATCAAAGAAATATAGATAAGGTGAACGGTGCTTTGAATACTACTATTAAACAAATTAACGATAAATTATCTTTAGAAATACAAAAAATTGGTGATATGATTAAAATAGGTGATGCTGACATTAAGCGTGAACTTTCGAATGTAACGCAACAAGTATCAACACATCAAAAAGATCTTGAAAGTATCAGCGAAAAATTCGTTAAGTTATATGATATAGATATGAAATCAATTCGCAATGAAATGATTGTTAAAATAGATAATGTGACTGAACAATTGTTGCAAGATAATCAATTGATTTTAGATTTGGATGCAAATTTTAAAGCAATCGCCAATACTACACATTCTTAGAATTTTTTTTTAATAAATTCGTTATAAAACATTAAATCTTTTATTCAATAGTATGGCTTCGAAGGACAAGCTCCAGCTTGTCAACGAGTTGCATAGACCTGCTCGTAAAAACTATCCTAGACGCCGTACAATTATTAAAGGTTTGGATGATCTATGGCAAATGGATTTGGCTGAAATGCGTCCTTATGCGCATCAAAATAAAAATTTCAAAATGATTATGGTTATAATAGACTGTTTTTCGAAATTTATGTGGACACGCCCACTTAAGACAAAGACAGGTGAGGAAATAACGAAAGCTTTTGCCGATGTTCTCGCTCACTCCAAAAGAATACCGAAAAATTTACAAACAGATCAAGGAACCGAATTTTTCAATACAAAATTCCAAAATTTAATGAAAAAATACAACATTAATCATTATAATTCATACAGTGTTGTCAAAGCTGCAATTGCCGAAAGAGCAATAAGAACTTTAAAATCGAAATTATATAAATACTTTAGTTTAGTTGGAACATACAAGTGGCTTGATGCCTTACCTAACCTAACAAAAGAATATAATGAAACGAAACATAGAACGATTGGATGTAAGCCTGCGCAGATAAACAAGACAAACGAAAAATATATTTTGAAACAAAAATATTCTCACTTGAAAATTGCAGGGCCTAGAAAACTTAAAGTCGGTGACATTGTACGCATTAGTAAAGCGAAACACGTTTTTGAAAAAGGCTATACGCCCAATTGGACTACTGAATTATTTAAAGTTGCAAAATGTAAGATAACCAATCCCGCTACGTATCTTCTCGAGGACATGGAGGGTGCACCAATCAAAGGCGCATTCTACGAAGAAGAATTACAGAAAACCGCAAATCCTGATATCTACTTGGTGGAGAAGATTCTTAAACGCAAAGGAAATAAAATGTACGTTAAATGGTTGGGGCTAAAAGGTAACAGTTGGATCAAAAACGATGATTTTGTATAGGTTCACGAACAAATTTCTACCTACCTTTTTGTACAATCTACCGAATGTAAAAGTGGGAGACTCATAGGTAAAAGTGGGGAGAGCAAAAGTATAAATTGCAGAAATCAAGCTTGACGTTCTCAGTTGTTTGCAGTCGATCAGTAAAAATGTGCAGTCAAGACAGTGGTATCGAAGTATTAGTCGAGAGTGATAGCGATAGTGATATTATGGATGATATTGATGCTGAATTCGATCAATTTTTCGAAAAGCTAAAACCTTCTGCAGAACTTGACAAAATTGTACAATCCTATGAAGATGCTGCAAAACGTGAGATGCATTACCTACTTCAAACCTCATATATGTTATCAGGATACGACATTCGATGCGGTATAAGTCCAGCGAGATCGTTTACTCCAGCAATCATTTTGGCTCAACACTTTAGGTCTACTAAAATATCTTTTGGAACTTTCGAATGGGCTCTTTTTGTCGATATTCTCAGACAAAAGATGGATGATTTTTTCGAGGAAGACTTGCCTACATATTATCCAGACGAGTATGACCCTATAACATTTTCATGTGGCGATTATTGTATGATTACGCAACTGGTTTATGACGACATCAAATTCTTGGTTGTGAAGAAACATGGCGTTGAATACTATTTGTGTAAAGAGGAAGTGCAGGAAATTCTTGAAATTAACAAACAATTGGTGTCCAATAGAGTGGCTTTATTAGAAGAACTTAATTTCTGCTTATATTATAATAATATTATCGATTTTTGTAAAACACGTGATGACTCTGTACAATTGTTATTTTCAATGTGTGAAATACTTCCAAACGATTTGTTAAACCACGCTCTTAGAGAGTACATTTATTTTTATAAAATTTCTATAATTAATGATTTAAATAAATGATTTTTGAAAACTAGTTTTCTTTTATTTTCATATTCATTATCATTCAAAATGTTTAAGAATACAGACGTGCTTTCTTTATTATTTATTGCTGCTGCTGCTGCTGCTGCTGCTGCTGCTGCTGCTATAACTCAAGATGATGCTTTGACATATTTACAAAATTTCGGTTACATAAATAAAAGTGAAAATGGTCTTACTGATATTACTAGTGCATTGATAGATTTTCAAGAAATCAATAATCTTCCGGTTGATGGAAAGTTAAATGAAGAAACCGTTCGTTTAATAAAAAGGCCTAGATGTACTCAGGGCGATAATTCTTTTACTGTGCATTCCAATTGGAACAAAAAACATTTACGATGGTATTTCCCTCAGGTGTCGAGGAACTATATCGATCTAGCTACTCACGCTTTTGATTTTTGGGCACAGAATACTACTCTAACATTTGAAAATGTTCGCATACCTACTCCAAGGCCTGATATTACCATAACCTTGGTAAAAGGACGACATGATTATCGTGCTAGCTGTCATGGTAGAAAAGCATGCCCATTTCCATTTGATTATCAGAGTAATATGTTGGCTCACTCGTATTTTCCTTTAGCTATTCCATGTGTAGAGATTCATATTAATAACGAAATAAATTGGTATCTTGGCTACGATGGTAAAGTTACCGAAGAACAATACAACTTATTTATGGTGCTTGTTCATGAAATTGGACATGCACTTGGTTTAGGACATAGTAGTAATAAAAATGCAATTATGTATCCTTGGTATCAAGAAGAAAATAGGCCACTCGATGAAGATGATGTAATAGGTATGGAATCCATGTATGGAAGTCGACAGAAATTTGCTAAAATTCCTCCAAATATTTTTAAAATGATGACTGAAACCGCTACAAAACCTGCTACCGCCTCTACTACCGCCACAACTAAAAAACCGACTACCACCACAACTACAACTGAGTCAAATATATTGCCCAACATTCCATCGCAAAAATCGTCTACAAATTTATGTAATATTAAAATACCTAACTTCATGTTTTTAGCAACGGCAGAAAGCTTTCCTAGTTATCGAATGTATGTAGGCCACGAAAGTTTTTTGTGGAAATTAGAGTTAAATGATATGCATATTCCACTCACATCAGAACTCATTGCCGATTACCTTCCTAGAGAGCTCAAATCTCACAACATTTCACATATCTTTCAAAACTCTGTTGGAGACTTGGTTACAATCAGTAAACAAATGGTGTACGTAGTGAGGTTTCCTAATTTAAACATTCAACATAGTTTTAATCTACCAATTAAAAATATTAAAGTTATTAATGCTTTATTTCAAACAAACAGCGGGCGGATGTACCTGTTGTACAACAATGATATATACATTGAATTTAATGAAACTGGAGAAATACTTAATCGGGGAAGAACAAGAGATCTGTTTCCTGGAATTCCTGGAGATCTAACTTCTGCATTTAGATATATAGATGGACATATATACTTTTTCTATCAAAATACCTACTATAAATACAGTGAATATACAAGAAAAGTTGTAGAAGCAGGAACCTTTAGCTGGAATCTGTTTGGAGTACCATGTCCTGATGATAGCATATTGAATCAATTGAAAACTATGTTAGCAAAAATTATTTCTTTTTATGAATAAAATATTACTAAAGACTTCTGCTTTTTTTTTTTACCCACTCAAAAATAAAAGTCAAAAATGGAGAAATAATATTTTTATTGTTTTTAAAATAAAATAAAAATAAAGTATTTGAGATTACGTTGTACCTCAAAAACTACAAAAATAAAAAAAAATATACAATGTGTGTTACAATAGAATTAAAACGATTCTATACAAAAATATCTTAAAATCTATAGAAAAATTAAATATATGACAATATTTCTATACAGAAAAAAAAACAAAAGTAAATTACATACGAAAAAAGGATATAAAGCGATTTTTTAAAATATTTTTATTTACCAGTGTTTTTTGAAAAATAAAATCCAGAAAACTCATCAATTTCAGTTTCACTTTCATCAGAATCTATAAATCTGTTATTTTTAGGAGACGTATGTAGTGCATTTATACATGATTCATTACACCTGATTTTAAAAAGTACATAATTAAAACAACTTTGACACCAGTAAAATGGTACTTGATATATATCTGACAAAAGAGACTCTGTAGCTTGTTGTTCGTGAAAATGATCGAAAACGACAAATAATGATTTATCGTTATGCTTATGGGCTTTTAGTAAAATCTCAAAACATGATTTGCAAATGTTAATGTTATAGTTATGAATTTTATAATATGAAACCCACAAACAATATTCATCCTCATCGTAACTATGCTCCCAATCAGTAAGCGACAACACCGTATTTCGCTCAGCTGAAGATAAATATTTCTTGCAGTCGATATACTCTAAGTTAGTATATGGGCCGAGTTCTGCTTGAACATTTAGTGCTTTCCATTTCCAATCAACAAATTTATTAGCAATATCACACGTTACTGACCACGGTAGCGGAGATTGATCTATAAATGTAGCTAGGTTATTAATGTTTTCACAAATTGTCTTTATACACAATTTTTCTAATTTTGAGGGTTGCTTCATATCTGAAATAAAGAAAAATGATTCATTCTTTAGGGATACTATAATGACCCCAGGGAAGTGTGTCAAAACTATTTGGAATCAAATAGCGTTTATCGTCATGAGGACTTAGACCAATTTTCGATTGTTCGATACTATACACATTATGCGCAAATGATCTAATACAACGTTGTGTAGTTGTTTTTTCCTGATTTTCTTTTAAACACCTAACGTAATCTTCGAAGGTAATTTTATGTTTAACTATGTTATATTTAATCTCTTTCGATTTCTTAACCACTTTACCACCCTGCACTTTATAACTATACATTTTGGAGCGAAGTCCTACAAAGTGAGTCATAATTTTCCCATTATTTTCGTCTTTCATTAATCCCAAAACTTTTTTATTAACTCTAGGAATATTATAGATGTTATCTTCGCTATAATCAGACGTATCAAATTCTGCTAAATCTGCTTTTATTACGTCCTCGTATACATTATCACAGAGCAATTCATAGACAAAACTGTCTGTGTCCATGTACATTAATTTGCAATTACTTACGCCCATTTTCGGTAGCATGTAATTATAATGAAAATTGTACATGACGGTCTTAGACAAGTCTAGAATTGCCTGTCCTACATACAGAGGTTTATTAAATACTATTTCAGACTTTGTTAGTTCGATAGCCATCAAATTTTCCCCTAAGATTGTACGACTATGGAACCGAAAACTTGAGATCAAATTTTTGGCTCCATAACGTCCCTGCCATGATTTAACTAGCTTAACTATACGGTGCTTGCGAATATTTTCCATTGTCTTGCCAAACACTGCGTTGTTCATTAGCTTGTAGAGGTTTTTCTCAAAATCATTCTTGGCTGCTGCCCTTAATCGAGTATTTAGCTCGATGTAGGGCTTCAACCAAGCAGATTGATTAAATTTCAAAATTTTATGAATCTTAGTTATAATTAATCCATTAGCCAACATTTGTTTTAAATTTCTATAGTGAACTGTGTATTGTTTTTTATCCGTAAGGGTTGTAAGTAATTTTGGTAATTTTGATCCCGGTGGAACGCAGTGTTCAGCAGCAAATGGAAAATCTTTATGTTTGTCATGCAGATCTCGTGGGTACGATAAATCAACTTGCAAAACGTACCCTACGTTAGAGTCATCCGGTATTGACATCACATCAAAATTTTCGATGTTATCGACCCAGCTGAATCCTCCGTAGGGTAGTAATTCACACATAGCTTTCCCGTATAAATTATTCACGTCTAGGTACATTAGAAATTTTGAAGGTTTCGTGGGATCATACTCAGCCATATATTTGTTATTAGCCTCTGAATATCGGCTACTACACACCGATATTCCACCTCTTATGGCGCTTTCGTAAAACATAACCATGTCTAGATCCTTGAGGATTTCTAACTTGCATCTAGTATACTTGAGCATACAGTCCCAAGTATAGCCAGGCATAGTGTAATACCATGCAGGATCTAGACCGTACGTCTTAAAACAGTTTTTGCGAAATTGTTCGAAAACATCCGCAAGAAGCAGAATATCAGTTTTTAAATATAGGTCTGAGTATTGTCCCAAATCCTGAATGTTAAATTTTTGCCAAATTTGCTGTGCATGAGCGTATTTCTCAGCACTAATATGTTCATCGTTTAATTTATTGTATAAGTGTTGAATTGATGGTAATGAAGTCTCGTTTAATTTTTCTAAAGAATCTATATAATCGTAACAAAAAACTCCTTTGCGTGTTAACAATTCAAATTGATTATTAGTTAAATTTGGAAATTCGCGTTTTAAAATTTTCTTCTCTGAGTTATCTAAAATTGAAGCTAGTTCATCAAGAGATGTCCCCATGAATCGCAATGAATCGATAAAACGTAATTTAATGTTAGTTTCATCTGAATGAAGAGTAAATGAAATATATTTATCCTTATTGATTGGAAGTAAGCTCAAACATCCCTTTTTACATAAATTCGTAATCATAAAATGACTATCGTACCCACTTAGGTTGTGAAAGACCACTGGCACAACAAACAATTTTCGGAAATTCAGATTGCATGCTTGGTGCGAAAATCCCCTAAAGGATCCGTTAAAGTGGTCATGGTCCGTTACAATTATGTCCTTGGAGGAAAACTGTTTATTACATATATGACAAGTTTTTGCCTTACATGTATCTGGTTTTTCAATCATAGGCACAATTGTTTTTATTTTAGAATTTACAAATTTTGCTACATCTTCCATTCGATCTGCAAACCAATCCATGCAATCCTCACCGCGATAACTATCGAAATAAGAAAGGCTGTCATCATATGAACATTTTACATAGTAGCCTGCACTATACGCAGCATGTTTTTGATATTTTAAAGTTTTAGTTATACTAGGTTGATTAAAATTTTCTAATTGACACTCAAAATCAGCATAAACGACAAACGGGGTAGTTTGCTGATATGTAAAGTTTCGAAATTCAACAAAATCAAATTGAGGAACACTCATTTTATACTTATTTAATTTAGAGCAAAGTTTTTCATGTTCAGCTAATTTATCTCGACTACTAAAATAATTTAAACATCTATCACATATATATTTTTTATTGCAATCTTTACTGAGTTGTCTTGAAACTAATCGTGACAAATCTTTGATCCAGCAATAATGATATTTAATCTCTTCGTCTACATCATCAACCGGTGGAGCATCGTAATCATTTAATTTTGGATAATATTTATTTTGAATTAAAAGTAAATTGACATGCTTCTCTAATTTATTTTTTGTTAGTCTAGCCGGTACTACTGTGTAAAATGTTTTTTTCTCTGTCTCGTTTAATTCTAAAGCATAAACGTTAACTGAAATTTGGTTTATTTTTTCAAATTTTGGAATTTGACTTAATTCCATTGGACAATCTAAATCCTCTGTTTGCAGAAATTGCTTGTAATATGGATACGAGGAGGTTCGATCTGTATTTTTATTTTTAGTAGGATAAAGAGCACTAATAATGGACCAATAAAAGCAGGCCTGATCGGTATTTTTAATATTAATACATGCTCGTTTTTTTAAAATTGCCTCAGGTAATTTAATGTAAGACGATCCGTTTCCCATTTCATATTTATTTACATTTACTGCTAATGATACGATTTTACTTAATGCCCACCCACTATCTTTCTCCGAAAATTCCGACAATTTATTTAAAATTTTATCTTGCACATTATCCTTAAACCACTCTGTTATTTCAGTCGATTTATCAATAACAGCATTTTTAGTATTGAAATATTTTAAATCTAAAATCTCATTATCGTTAGATTTTTTGATGAATTCGCCACAAAATGTAGTATTAACTTTAAGTGCTTGATTTGCTTTTAAAAATTTATTAATTTTATTTTTAAAAATAACTACACAATCATCCAAAAATGTATCTAAGTCCTTATGACGTAAATTAACTATAATTCCAGTTGTAACTCTATTTTTAAAACTAGATTCTACATTAGCCCATTTTACGCGTTGCCCCAATTTTGATTGTATGCCCATACCAATATGTCTATTCAAAATTAATTTTCTAAAATGTTTAAAATGTCCCACATTAGTTTCCAATTTACGTAGAGCACCAATAGATAAATTATATTGCCGTCTACTACGAATTGCTTTATTACACGATTTAATCTGCCTTTGTAATCGTTTTAACCAAATCTCCGCATCTTTAATTGTAAAATTGTCGAATAAAATTTTCCTAAGTTTTTTTATAGCCGCTAGTATATTACTAGATTGTTTAATAACATTAAAAGGATTCATTTTAACACTGGCAAACAAAAAATATTTAAAAAAATCGCTTACCCTTTTATCCTTAATTTTCGATAATTTCGAAAGATGCCGCTGGTTGTGGTTTGCCAGTGTCTACTGCACCCCTATAGACAATCGCGTATCTTGATGCCGTGAAATGTTTGATGCTTGGCCGGTATAGTTCCGTTACTCTATTTGGCAAAAAGGTCACTGCGTGGTCCAATTCTACTAGCACTGATTCCCCAAATTTTCCTTTGGTAATTTTGGCTGCTAAGATGGTGTGCGGAATGCCCAAAGGTAGAGTACTCAGCTTCACAACTGGCTTATTTGCTTTCTCTCCAATTAAGGAACATTTGTTGAGTTCACTTAAGTTCATCTATAATAATTTTAAAAGTTATTAACAGATAAATAAAATTAATAAATTTTTAAAAACTAAAATCAAATAATTGACTAATGCGTGAAAAATTATCTATAAAAAAATCTATGTATAAAGCGTTATTTAAAAAAAGCACTATAAGTTACTTACTTACTTTTAAAAGGATGATGTGGAAGATTGGCAGCTAATCTATATAGTTGTAGTTGATTGACGGATGATTGACAGTTGATTGGATCTATACTTGTAGTTGATTGACGGATGATTGGATCTATACTTGTAGTTGATTGACGGATGATTGACAGTTGATTGGATCTATACTTGTAGTTGATTGACGGATGATTGCCACTTGATTGGATCTATAGTTGTAGATGATTGACGGATGATTGACAGTTGATTGTCGGCTTTATCTAATTAAAGAACAATCTTTTAGTTTCTATTTCACAAAAGTTCACAAATGTATTTTCATAAAAATCAATAAATAAAAATGAAGCTCGTTTTCTCAAAAATAACTGATCTAATATCAAAAAAAAAAACAGCAATAGTCTCTCACAATTTCGAATTTAAAAAACAAAGAGTATTTTTGGGATAAAGAGAGTGAAAAAAATCAATATATATTTCCTACCTTAATACACAAAACTATTAGTATTCACTGTATAGCGTCTTGCTCAATACTGACAAACAATGGCTAATTCTGGGGCTATTTATACTTTCGCAGTATCAGACGATAATTCTAGAAATTTCCAAGTTCACCAACAAGAGATATATTTTTCCTGTTAATACGGTTTTAGTGGTCTGAGAATTTTGCTATCAAAAATTCTAACTTTACAAGTTTGGTTTGAGATAATAATTTATCATTTTTTCACGGAAATGCTTTTTCCGGTATATTTGGTTTCGGTGTTTGATAATTTTCCTATAAATTTTAAAGTTTCAACAATTGTGGCCTGTTATCGGCGATATATGTATTGTTTAAAATTATATTATATTTTATAAATGTATGATACAGAATGTCCTATATTATTGCAAATCAATATTCATTTTGTATATGATCTCTATGATATTTCAGGTGGTTGGACCGGTTGTTGGACTAGGGTGCTCCCAAAGATTTAAATCGAACCACGTGATATACGCTAAGGCCCTTCTGGCTTTACGTAAAAATTCTCTTGTACGTTAATGCTTCTCTACATACCCCCATTTAAATCAGACCACGTGATACACGCTAAGGCCCTTCTGGCTTTTCGTTCTACGCAAAAATTCTCTTGTACGTTAATCTATACCACGATCTCTACGTAATGCCGTTTTCCCCATTTAAATCGGACCAATAGCAGTGAAGATATACGCTAAGGCCCTTCTGGCTTTTCGTTCTACGCAAAAATTCTCTTGTACGTTAATCTATACCACGATCTCTACGTAATGCCGTTTTCCCCATTTAAATCGGACCAATAGCAGTGAAGATACACGCTAAGGTCCTTTTGCCCTGCCACTGCGCATGATTTTTTCTTTTCAACTTTAATCTATATCCCTCTCTCTATATAACCCCCTTTTCCCCGTTTAAATCGGACCAACGATAGCTGAGATATACGCTAAGGTCCTTTTGTCCTGTCATTGCGCATGATTTTTTCTTTTCAACTTTAATCTATATCACGCTCTCTTCATAATGCCGTTTTTCCCGTTTAAATCGGACCAACGATAGCTGAGATATACGCTAAGGCCCTTTTGGCTTTACCACTACGCAAAAATTCTATTCGACGAAATTTAATCCCCCCACTCCCCCCACTACCCCGTTTTCCTCTCAGACCGTCTGTCTCACTCTTATTCATTGAATATGTACCTCTCACTCTTACACGTTGAATTCCCTATGTGAGGCCATACATAGGTTGTCTATCTACATGGCATATTTAACGGTCTTTTAAGACGTGCGAGAGTCGTGGTTGTCTAATAATAGTAGGACTGGTTTTTTTTAGAGGGTCTAACATTAGAAATAAAGTGTTGCATAAACGTGTAAAACTTCTCAGTTGTCATCCAACCGGACCCATTGCCAGCACCAATTCATAGGATCATCTCGGATAAAATGATCTTGAAAACGCTTCTAGGGTAACAAAACCATCGGAGAAACATGATTTCCAATAGCACTTACTGCAATGCACATTGTTACTAAGACTCCTCGCTCGCTAGAAGTTATACCTCCAACTTGTTTGGTTCCTTTTTTCGCTATTACTTTTTCTATTCTTTGTACAGTCGACAAGCGAGTCTCATTTATATTCCATATATCGCATGGCGCAAAATTAAATCAGCTAACTTGTCAAAAAAATAACTAACTGTAAATTTATTGAAGTTTGTAGCCCTTCCAATACTAGTTGCCTCATGAATACGAATAGAAAGCGTTGGATATTTTTTTAGAAAACTTGTTTGCCAGTTTTCCCAAGCAGCTTGGTTTCTTTTTCAACTTTAATATTGAAAATAATTGCACATTAATAGGCCAGCTTTCTAACAATAAATGTTAGAACAATATTTTATGTAATTTACAGCTCCTCATGCTGAACCTTGTTGAATACACGTTTGTGTTTACTATAGTCATGTGCTTTTAAACTTGTATCGTTACCATTATTGTTGTTTTACCTAAATCGTCTAAGATATCTAGAGAGAATTACAAGAAAAATATTAGCATCTCTGGCAATTGATCCAACCGATTCATTGTTATGTATTTACAGCATTCTTTACCACCTCTTTAGGTGTCTGTCCCCCCTCCTTACTTTCTTTCTTGTAGTTCCACATACTGCAAATAAAAACAACATCTTATAACACGTTACAATGTACCCCAAAGAATTTGTTACCTCTTACCCCAACGTACAATCCCAAGAATAATGAGATAATTACAACATAAAAAGAGCTAAACAAAATGACTGACTTGCTAAATAATTTTGAATTTAAGTTCAAGTTCTTTACGCTTTTTTATCTGCTCTTTTCATTTAAGTCTTACATCTAGGTTCATCCCTAGGTATTTGGCCAAATCGTGATGTGGAATAACGTCATTGTTTATTCCTATTTGTTTTTGTTCATTTGGTCGAAGAGTAAAATCAAAATGCACTGATTTAGTATGAATTATTTTTATTTTACACTTTTTTCCATCGATTGATTCTATTGCAGGTTTCCTGAAGTTTTTCTGAGGACTCGGTATTAGTTTCACCAATTGCCAATATTGCAGTGTCATCTACAAATGTTGCTATTTGAACACATTGTTGTTGAGGAATATCGCTGGTGTATAATAAGTAAAGAACCGGTCCTAGCACACTGCCTTATGGGACAACTGGCTTTAATTTCTTTTATTTCGGAGTATGCCTCGTCTTGCTTTACTCTAAACATTCTTCCGTTAGATATGATTGTGGAAAGTCGACATATTGTCTAGGGAGCATTTTTTAAAGTTTATGTATCAGGCCAGCGTACCAAACCTTGTCAACTGCTTGGGCTACATCAAGAAATATAGCTGAGCATATATATTTTTCTTCGTAAGCTTTTTCGATGATATCGACTATCCTGTGTACTTGATCAATTGTCGAGTGTGAATTTCTAAAACCAAATTGGTGCGAAGGGATCATATTTTTATTTTCAATTATTGATTTTAGTCGTTTTCATGTAGTTTTTTAAATAACAGATATTATCGGTGGATAGTGTGATAGAATTTGTATCATCTGAATTTAATGTATGACTTCGTTGTAAGGTGGGTCTCATAAATCAGACATATATCTATTTATTGTAAGTCCAAGAAGACTTGAATATCAGTTTGTTTTTGGAGATTACCATTGGCATTCTAAGTGGCTACTCTAATAACTCTTTTGTTCATTGGTGATTTTGTTATATATTTGGGGTGTATTTAATTCTTTTAGCTTCTGGAGCCTGTCAGAAAATGAATCTATTCTGGTTATTAAGGATAATAATAATTCATGAGTGATACTTTCTGCTAGGCTGGCTGACTGTGCAGTACGCTGTGCAATTTGTGGCGTGGGATTCATGGCTGGTTGTGACCTTTGGATTGGTTGTTCTTGTGAGTTTGTTACCTGAGAATATGTTATTTTATTTCTAATAATTTGTCTGATGGTGGAAAATGGATACATCATGAAAATGATGATTTTGTAAATATTATGGATGTGCATAACACAAAGAGTGGTAGGAATGCTGACAGTGACAAAAGACCAATTGGAAACTGATGAATATGTAGCAACAGAATAATGAGGATAAAAAAGTGGCGAAAGACAAATTAAAGCTCCCTAAAAGACCATTTTATTTTAGTTAGAATTTTATCTTACTTGTAGTTTTTTGACATAATAAAAATCTTTTTCCATCTATTAAATATAATTTTTAAGAGTAATACCACAAGAGGTGATGATTTTTTGAGGATATTTTGTTGTTTCCTTGAAAATTATGCTTCTAAATGCCACGAAAGAAAATATTTCTTAAAATACCACGAGACGACAGTCCAATATATCTATAAGTAACAGAGATTTCTAATAAAAGTAACATAGTTATATATAGTTTAAGTAACGTCATAAAATCTTTAAATAAAAACAATCGGTTTACTGTCTATTTACATTGATTTATTTTTTAGGCATATCTCTTTTACTGTCCACGGCCATCTAACTGATTTTATTTTTAACATTCTGTCCCAGTTTATAACAACATTCCTACATCCATTAATCCAAGGAATAATTGAGGGGATAGTAAAAGTTGTGGCCAACAAAATTGTAACTGAGGTGAACGAAATGATTTATAATATTACTCACCCAAATGATACCACCATAATATACAAATTTTTGCAGTATCCGCTCAACTAACTATTTATTACTAGTAATATGAATGTTTCAATATTTTTAAAAACTGTTAACTTATTTTTTATATATTTAATAAAGATATTTGTTTGTAAATGGTTAATGTTTTTGTATTTTGAAACAAACTATAGATACCCATTTTTCTTTAAACAATGTTTGTGTCGCCTTGATAATACGGTCGAAAATCGCATCCAAAATTCTAATTAGAGAATAATAGATTAATATCTCTATCTCTATATTTATTTTTCCAGTTATTTTTAAACAATTATTTAAGTTTTTACTTAAATTCGTTCAAGTATGGTGGTGTTAAAAGAGACTTTGGTTTGTAGGGTTTATTTTATGCTAGGAAAAAACTTTCAAATATAAAAGAGGAAGTGAGGTTACGTTTCACTCGTTAATATTATTTTTTACCAAAGAACATGGGCGTCCTTTTAAGAGAAAAAAGCACTTTTAAAAATTGTATCTTTAATTTTTAGGAACTTTGTAATACACAAACAAAGCAGGAAAAAAAGAGTAGTGATAAACCTATGTCACCTAAAAAAAACTAGAAGGTATTGTGTTTAATAAATTTGGCGAACCAATAATTTTTGAATGTTTTAAGTATAGTAATTTCTTCAGATACTAAATCAATTTGATTTTGGGCTAAGTACCTACTTCTTTAAGAGTACCATAGAATGAGGTGACTTGATAAGATTTTTGACACACTTGCATAGATTGCGACCTTACTATGCAACTTTCAACCAAACTAAAAATAGTCAACAACTCTTTTGACCCTAAAGAACAGAATGATACATTAAAACTGTTTCTATATAGTGTAGTTTTCGAGAAAAAAAAGTCAAACGTTATATTTCAAGTCACCCCAATATTGGGTGACTTGAAATATGACTAATCGACAATTAATTCAAGTAGAAAGGTCTAGGTTGTGCCATGAACTAAAAATTCAATAAAAAATAGATATAAATTGTCATTTTCATAAAAAAAATACTGGGTTTTGGAACAAATATTCTCTTTAAAGTAGATTTATTGTAAAAACATAAAATTCTTAGCTAAATACAAAAAAGATAAAAAAAAACTACACACTTTAAATAAACAAAAATTCATTAGAGAGGTAAATAAGGTATAAATTACTAGACACTTATAACTGAAGTACTAAGAACTTCAATGACCCTCTTCTTAATATTGTTGGAGACTAAAGTTTAGTCCCAAACAGCCTGCTGCAGTGACTCCAATGTATAAATCCGGTAATGTCTAGCGCCTAAGCAACTCTTGTAGTTTCTAGGCATTATTTCAAGTCACCCCTAAACGTAAAAAAAATGATACGCCACTGTTCAACAGTAGATTTTAAAAAATATTTTCGGTGCAAAACATTGACAAATATCTTGTACCAGACCAGAAAAGAATACTAGGGAATGCCATTAATTATACAATTGATTGCACAGACAGAAGTATGCAGGATATAAAATTACGTAGTTTGTTTACCTAATATCAAAGAGTTGCCCACTGTACACTATGACTATCACGCACTTGTTATTTACCACAATATCTCGCCGACAACCTGTAGAGACTGAAAGACCATTTTAGCTTTCTTCTTTCACATGCGGCGTTGTCACTACTTCAAAATTTTCAATGCATTTTATTTCAAATCACACGATTTCAAGTCATCCCATTCTATACGGTATTAAACTTGACAACAAATAAAAGAAGCTATAGTTTGAACAAAAGTATCTCATACACTTCAATATTAAGTTCAAGGTATGACTCTGAAACTCTCAACAAAATTTGAGTCAGCATTAATTAAGAAGTAAATCAAACATTGGATTTGATCTAAGCTAATACATTAAATTGTATATGAATACCTATCTCAGAAAACCTAGATATTTTGGTAACCTTACATTGAAGTCTCTAGAAAATGGGTCATTACGAAGACTTTTTGTTGCCAACAGTACTGCTTCAAACTTGCGAAACAGAAATAAAACATTTCAGACACAATTAAGATGAGTAAAAAAGAATGTGCAATATCAAAAAATTAGTGCAGAATTGCCGATTTGAAAAGAAAAAAATATGTTATTAGTTCTTGAACGCATACTGTATATTTGTACATGATCCAAAATATAAACTATAATCAGTAATATAAGAATATTTAGTTACCTAATTTATATAAATAAGAAACTAGATAATTTATATTTCAAACGAGGTCATTAGAAAATTAACTAAAATTCTTATATATTTTTTTAATATCCTGAAATACTTCTACTTATGCTAAATAGGTAAATATATATTGGTTTGTTTTATTCTTATTAGGTGTATTTTTTCATGTTTAAATTAAATGCTTTATGTTTTCAATAGGTATAGATATTTTATAGAATTCCAAATCCTTTCTGTAAATCTAAATATAATAGAAGTAATAAAATATTTTTTCCATTATTATTATATTTTTTGACATGACAATAATGTCATATTTTGTTTTCAGTTCAATAAAAACGTACCTATCTTTTAAAACATTATTTTGTATTGTTTATCTATTTGCAGTTGCTATTTTCACATTTAAAATAACCCAACGCAATCCGTTTACGTACGCTAGTGCTGAAGATTCTAATATGAGCGAGAAAGACTGCATTAGAAAAAAGAACAATGATTTTATTAGAGCGACATCAATAATAGATTTATCACATACTTTGATTTTCTTTTATTTATGCACTGGTAGCCTATCTGTACATATTTATATTATCTAAGAACACCACAGAACACCTACTCTTAGAACGGCAACTCCCATGTTAGAAAACAGTGATAGAATTTCAGCGCCACCTGGCGGACGTGGTTGATTTTTTAAGGTAAGTCTTTATGGGGTAAGAGGCCACATGAAAGAAAAAAAAAATAATAAAGCCAAAATTGAGTTGCATGATAAGAAGGCGACTCGGCAATGATCAAATCGTTGGTTTAAAGCACACATGTTGTATGTCCATTTTTGTCGAAAATGGAATAGGTAGGATTCTATATCCATACCAAATATAGTACGTCTACTTAAATAGGTTTACCATTCAGTAAAGTAATACTAATAAAAATTATACAGCTCGTCATAGTTACCTCCAACTTTCAAATCGATTTTACTTAAAATGACATTTTTGGACATACAACATTTGTGCTCTAAGCCATCGAAATTTAAAATTTTTATCCTTATTTTTATAAAATTCGCTAAATTGACTGTAGTTGACAGGTCGAACGTCACCGACGTTCATTTTTTATATAAGTCAATGTATAATGAATTGAAAATTGGTGAAAAGAATCAAAATAATGTGAAAAAAAGTACCTGAGTACAAGTAACATGAGTGACAAAAAACATTAAAGCAAGATTTACTTTGTTCAACATTATAAACAAAATACAAATTACATGTAAAACTAAAGAGAACAAGGAGAAATCAATTCAATGACTTTTTAAAGCTTCTAATGTAACATACATAAAAAATGAAGAGTTTGAGGATTTTCTCATGGACCCAATTATTAGATTTTGACCAAATTTATATGAGACCAACCCTGAAGTACCACCTTTCTAAAAAAAAGAATCACCGTATTAAAAAATTATCGATGAACATACATAAAAAAAATATTCCGACGAATTGAGAACCTCCTCCTTTTTTGAAGTCGGTTAAAAATATTTAGAAAATAAATAATTAGGTACATAAATTGCACATTTATAATGTGCTTAAAATAAGTTTTTGTAGAATAAAAGAAGAAAAACCCTTTTGACTCTTAACTGCCTGTTAATTAAATATTTTCAATTCTGGTAATTTATGAACACATCGGAAATTATCAATTAAAATAAATAAGTGGTATCTAATGTAAACACTAATTATCAATATTCCATCTGTTTTAAAACAATTGATTTGTCAATGTGATAAAAATTTGTTAATAACAATTATATATATATATAAAAAAAATAAATTGAGTAATAAATTGTATATATTTTATTCAAGAGGAATTTGTATCAAATTGAAAGTATTTATTGAAAATAATGATGTACGTAAGAGATTCAATTTTACAAATTAACTTTTTTTAATCACATTCACAGTCATTTGATTTAGATTAGACTAAGATATATACGAGGTAGCCCAGCGAAAACTAGACATGGGGTTTTGGGTGTTAATATCGTGGATGTTAAAAAACACTTTTTTTCTTATTTCAGTGTAGTCATGCTCGAGTAGTCGGGAAAACAACCCATACAATGTAAATGTGGAAAGTGCCATGGATGACACAACATTGAAAAATTAATTTGATAGAGAATTCGTTTTTTTGTGTCATCGGCTTCAGCTGCTCAGGTTATTTTGCCTCGTGTTCTGTGTAGGCTTTGTTACTGTTTCCCAGCGCCACTTTAAGAACAGCACTGTTAATTAGAACCCAACAGTGAATGGTCGAGTGGGGAATCCTACCAAGGCATCAGAATTAATTTTAAATAATTAAATTAAATGAAAAAATTTCGGCCAACGGTGGGATTCGAACCTGGGACCCTTGGATCCACAGGCAGAGACAAAAGAGAATTCGTTGTTACTTTTAATTTTAGCGCCCTACCATCTTGATAAAAAAACTATTCGGAATTGTAAAGTGTGGCACTTCATTTTAAAGCTAATTTTATTAATAAATTAGTGCACCACATAACATTAATCTAAATATATCTATATTGCACTTGCAACAAAATGAAGTTAGCAATAACGCAAACAACGACTAATTTTCAGACTGTTGCAAGTGCAATATGAAAACATTCAGATAAAATGTTGAGAAATAAACAAGTAGATATTCCGAGTCATTTACATGATGTTGAAAATTTTAATCATGTTTTTATTGATTCTATACCCAGATCTAAACCACGTGAACAAATTTTCCAGTTTTATAACAATAATACTACATCCAAATTTTGTTTTTAAAGAAATTAATGATTTATTTGTGTACAAAATTATCTGTAGTATAAAAACAGGTGCTGTTGGTTGTGATGGATTAAATATTTATATGATTAAGCTTTGTTGTCCTCATATAGTATCAATTAATTTTTGTTTAACTGAAAATGTTTACCCTGCAATGTGGAGGAGTGCGGTTGTACCAGTTCTGCAAAAAAGTCAATTCCAGTAGATTTAAAAGATCTTCGCCCAATTAGTATACTACCCATACTACATTATCAAAAATTATTGAACGGGCAATGGAATTTCAAATAAAAAAACATCTCCAAATTTTTTCCCTAGTTCCTCCTATTCATTACGGTTTCCGGAAAGAATATAGCTGCACCACTGCTCTTCTTTCACACTGTAGATGACATAATTAGAGCAACAGATAACGGTTATTGCACGTTGCTTGTTTTAATTGACTTGAGCAGTGCTTTTGACACTATTAACTATGATTTGCTTACTGCTATATTGGGTTATATAGGATTTTCTAATAGGTACCTACTGCATTCTTGCTAATAAATAAATAATTAATTGAAAAATAGACAACAAAAAGTTCTCTTTTAAATCATTAATATCATTTATGGTATCAGGCAAATAAAAAAGACTCTTTGTCAATCACTAGTTTTGTCCATATTTAATTACGATGATGCTCTCCACTGCTCAAGGGTCAAAGTGACAATGCTGCATTAAGAAAAAAAGTTTGCCTCCCCATACGAACAGATCGGACCATTACCGACAATCGTCCCGACATAGTATACCACACTTATTGACATCGCTATTCCCAGTAATCAGAACATCATGGTTAAAAAGGCGGAGAAGATTTCCAAATACAAAGACCTTCAGATAGAAGTACAGAGAATATAGAATGTAAAGGTCAAGTTTGTGCCAGTAATAGTAGGTACTTTGGGGCTAATCAAAACAGGATTTGGTGACCATCTAAAACAAATCCTCGGTAAAGAAAATGCATTCGAAGTCCAGAAACTAGCATTTTTAGGTTCTGGACACATCCTCCGAAGAATAATAAATTGATATATAGCCTACAAAATATTTTTACAACCTATTAAAATCTTTGGTAAAGCTTCGGATAAACCACCTACCCAGCTGCTTGAGACTGATGTAGTGCAACAAGATTGTTATATAATAATATTGAAACGGCATTATAGGTGAAAGTTCTTTTAAAAACTGATAATCAGTACCTCGGAATCGTTAAGTTGTGTGGATATCTCAAATGTAAAATGTGCAGATCTTTCCGATATATAATTTTTTTTTTAATATATGGGAGTTGAGGTTGAAAGAGTTCGAAATACAGTGGCCGCCATCTGATATTTAAATAAATTTCCTGTAGCGAGTCAGCTAAGTTCTTTAATTTTATTTGATATTCTGTTATACTTTATGATACCAAATACGAAACGATAACAAGAGTTTTAAATCTTTTGAAGTCTATATTTGGTTATTTGATCCAAACATGGATTGAGGGAAACTGATTTTGTTCCCTTGAGGGTTCTTTAAAAGGATATGCAGTTTAAGCTCCTAGAACGTTTATTTTGAAAACAAACAGAATTTTAGTACCGAACGAACAAAACAAAATGATTTATATTTGACGAATAAAATTCAAAAGATAATGACATGCAAGAAAAGTCAAAGCCAAAGTGTAGACAAAGTCACATACTTTGATTTTCTTTTACTATACGGAGAATGGTCGCACTGCGCAGCTTTCTGAGTGCCTTTTAAAAGGAGATAGAAAACTCCGCCATTTTGAACCCTTATTACGTGTTGCCTACATCTTGACGCAATATTTTTAATAGGTGCGTTTTAATCATCCGCTTCTGCTTCGGAATTGTCGGTTTTCTTGTTTTAATCTGACAGGTTAAAACGACTAAACCGACAATTCCGGAAGCAGAAGCGGATGATTAAAACGCACCTGATATTTTGCTTGCTGCTGTCAGTGTCAGTGAATATTATTTTTGAAGTCACAGTTGCTAAAGAATCAGTTAGCTCACTCAGACCAGTTGAAAGTTCCAAAATAACATCCACTCCAGGGATACAAATTCAGGATATGCAGAAGACTGCTGTTTTATTATAGGCGGTTGTTATATATTGTATTATCCGAGTTGCACAGTGTATAAACTGAAACATTGAGATCAAAAGTGCCGACGCAGAGTGAGCGATCTGATTCTTTAGCTGTAAACTGTGTCACAGGGTTCAAAATGGCCGCACCCTATGTTGGGCGTGTCGGACCACTCTCTTGCCTCGTTGCCTCGTATGGTAATCAAATGGTGAGTTCGGTCTACGCACTCTTTTCACTATATTCACTCCTAAAGTACCTAAGGCGTTCGGGTACGGAAGGAGTTAAAATAAAAGTTCCTCTTTGACCGTTCGGAGATGGTGGAGTGGAGTGTGGATCGGGCATGCGCATAAGGTGATTTAAATTGATAATAAGTTAATTGTGAGTGATTCTTTAGTAAATAAATTTTTTTTTGGTTCCCGTGAATATCATTAATATGGAAGAAATTTATATAGGGTCGTTACTGACAAGTACGATTAAATTTTAAGTACTGGTATGTCACATTGACAATTGACATTGCACTCCGAGAGTTAAAGGAGTAAAATCATATTCGCACTCCGTTTACGCCTAATTACTACACTCCACTCTGGAGTGCGCAGCCCGAACTCACCTAAAGTATGTGGGCCAAAGTAATAATTAACATCTTCTTTTTTTATTTTAACCAACCATGCCGTCGTCACTTCCTTGTGGGCCGCTCAGTCAACAGTTGCGCAGGGAATGTAGACGCTGGACATAGGCAACACACAATAAGTTTGTCTTACAGGATAATAAATTAAAAGTCCATACTTTAGGATGGATAATACAAGACTTTCAAAAACCAACTTACGTAATTTGAAACTCAAAATATCTCGATTCCGGTATAATTGATTTTTTTACTAGAAGCGAAACATAGTCCTGAAACCTTAGTTTGCAATCATAGATAATGCCTAAGTTTTTGGCACTTCTACATGATTTTAAAAATGTTAACTGATGTTCAATCTGGATTTAGGAAAGGGTATAGTTGTACAACGGCATTACTTCATATGGTGAATGATATAATTGGATATAATTGGAGCTACTGATTTGGGTCAGTATACAGCTACTGATTTGGGCCAGTGTACAGCTTTAGTTTTGTTAGATTTAAGTAGGGCCTTTGATACTATAAATCATGAACTTTTACTAAGTATTTTGCATCATATTGGCTTATCACTCAGCAGTTACGTTATTTCGTAAATATTTTTCGAATCGTAACCAGAAAGTTTCTATTAACAGTAAATTTTCAGACATTCTCTCTATAAAATGCGGCGTACCTCAAGGATCAATTTTGGGTCCCACACTATTTGCTATATCAAGTTTAGTCAAAATTGTAAAGCTTATTTTTATGCTGATGATACCCAAGTATATTAGTTTTATAAATGATGTAAGTGATCATTGTCTTCTTATTAATTCATCTAAGTCAAATGTACTGATTTTTGGTCCTAAACTAAAGAGAGATATAGTTGTTGAAGATATTAGTATCGAAGTGAATGATCAACTTATTCAAATAAACGAAGAAGCTAAAAGCTTGGGAGTAATATTAGATCCGAATCAAAGATTTAAAAAACATGTGAATAACCTAATTCAACGAGCTTATTCTTATTTAAAAATGACCTATGGAGTTAGACATTTTATTTCACAAAAAATTAAATTACTTCTTTGTGAGACACTTGTGTTATCTATATTTAATTATTCAGATACAGTTTATGGTCCAAATTTAACAAACTACTTAATCCAAAATTCAAATAATTCAAAATTCATGTTTAAGATTAATTTATGGAATAAGAAGACGCCAAAGAAACTCCTATAAATTGAGAGAAGCAGAATGTCTTAATATGAAAAATAGAAGGTTCTCTCATTCTACAAAACTTTATTTTAAAATAATCTCAAGAAAAAGACCATCTTATCTGCACAGAAAAATAATATTTCGAACGGATGTGCATAATATTAATATTGGGTATAAGGGAACACTTACTCCGCCTATATTTCGTACAGAATATTTTAGAAGATGTTTTAGATATCAAATTTGTCTCGTCTATAATGTCATTCCACAAAAGTATAAAATTATTAGTTATAATTCCTTCAGAGTAAAACTTATTTGTGTTGAACACTCGCCAATATTTTTCTTTTTTTTTTTTAATGGTTTGCTGCTCTTTTATTAGTTTTTTATTAGTTTTTTATTAGTTTTTTATTAGTTTTTTATTAGTTTTTTATTAGTTTTTTATTAGTTTTTTATTAGTTTTTTATTAGTTTTTTATTAGTTTTTTATTAGTTTTTTATTAGTTTTTTATTAGTTTTTTATTAGTTTTTTATTAGTTTTTCTATTGGTTTTATTAGTTTTTTATTAGTTTTATTAGTTTTGTTGATTTATTTTCCCTTCTGTTAATTTATGTGTTTTTAATATTTTTATTTTTCTTTTCGTGTCATAGGGATATTTTCTTAAGGGTTAAGTGGTAGAACAATTCAGTGACTATGTTTCAAGCTTAGCAGCCGAATTGAACTTCGCCCTTTGCTTATTTTAAATTTATTTTTCTTTTTTTTTATTTAATATAAATTTATTTAAAGCAATAAAGACATTATTATTAATATTATTTAAAATCCTTATTGCGCATGAGTAGCTGTCAATTTAACGTTAACACTATTATCGCTTCACATTATAAAAACATGCGAAAACTCTCTAATGCGTATTTTTACTAATGTCAATTTTATTACTTAAATTACAGAAAATCAATTTAAAGATAACATTATAGTATGATAGTTTATTCATATTATTAAATTCGAAATGACATAGCCAATTTTTATATAGAAGCGAAATCTACGCCTCTTTCCCCCACTTCACTTCACAGTTTTAGTTTGTTTTCCTTCCGCAACATTCATGTCCGACGTTCCTGCCACTAAATCCTTGTTACCTTCTTGAATTTGAGAGGCGGTAGTACTTTCATTTTGTTTATTATAAAGATGGCTAATTTTAAAATTTATATCAGTGAGGGTTTCCATTCTCTTTTTTAAATCCGATTCGTTGAAAGAAGAATCCACTGTTGGATTGTACAGTTTTTTTAAATTGAGATTCATCATTTCTACTTGAACGTCCATGATTTCTCTGATAATTTCGATACTCATTGTAGCGTAACAACTGGGTCGGACTTCTCTTAAAACGGAACTCAGCGTCTCTAAAGTTTCGAATCTTTTCTTATTGACGTCGTATTGGGAATCTAAATCTTTTTCGTAAAATGCGAGGTATCTGTATAACTCGCTAAGTTCTAAAATAATATTGACGTATTGCAGAGGATAATCTCTTAAGGTATAAAATAAGCGGGCACGTTTCAACCATTTATGGGTGTGGGTGAATAATTCTCGAGCTTCTTGGATGTTGTTTATTTCTTTGGTAGGAACTTCTGGCAAATGAATATCCATTCCTGTGAATTTAAAACCGTTAGAATCAATTTTTTTCTCTTGGCGTTTAACTTCGTCGTTTTCATCCCAAACTTTTTCTAAAATTGATCGTCTGCTAAGACCAAATAGTTGAAGACCATAGTTAACCTAAATAAAAATAAAATAACTTATAAAAAAACATGAATGGCTATCAATTTTGCATTACATTACTATAACGTCAAATAAGGAAAACATAATATACAGTGAGCATCATAAGTCTTCCCCCTCCTATCTAACTCGTTACTGGAGTCTTGTTAGGAAAATCGCCAAGACACGTCGATTTTTGATTTCTACAATGTACATTTTTGTATGAATAGTTTACCCTTAAGTTCACCCCTAACTGGAGGGGAGCAATCCTTTCGAAAAATTTAAATGGCATGGGGTGGTGAGTGATAGCTCATTTGAAAGAAGGTTTTATTCTGTATTCAATTGTGCAAAAAAAAATTAAAATTTGCTTCATTAATTCTCGACTAATTATTGTTTCAGAATAACGGAAATTAACGTAGCGCACTCATCCTTAGGCTCTGCATGATATCGGTTTTGGTTCAGACGTGAAGTAAGACTTTTGCAATTAGATAGGGTCACTGTTAAGTTGCTTTCCTATTTGTGATGTTTTGTTATTTTTAAACATTAATAAATCAACACGTAATGTAGCAAATTTAATATTTTTTTGTACGGTTGAATAGAGAATAAAACCCCCTTTCAAATGAGCTATCACTTACCACCCCATGCCATTTAAATTTTTCATGAGGGTTGCTCCCCTCCAGTAAGGGATGAAATTAAGGGTAAACTGAGGGTACGAAAATATACATTGTAGAAATCAAAAATCGATGTGTCTCGGCGATTTTCCTAACAAGACTCCAGTAACGAGTTAGTTAGGGGGGGTGAGACTTATGATGCTCACTGTATAAAGCAAAAACAATGAGTACATAAACAGTGAACCAAACAAGCAGCCCAACGTCGTTCATAATGGCAAAGTCGTGTAGTGCACGACGGCGCCAAAGGCGCTAAAAAGCTTCAAAACTCAAAAGTAAAAAAAAAATATATGATCTAGTTCGGCTGTTAGAACATGAATAAATCTAAACGAAAGGCTGATTGTATTAAAATTTTCATTTTATCTACAAATTAGCATTGAAGAATGAGGTATAAATAGAATGTCTACCTCTTTACATGTACTCCGTTCTGCAAATAAAATTACTGCACTCCTTTCTTCTTTAGACTTTAGGCAGAATCGTGTAGCATTCCACTGGTGGGGTATTCAGTGGTTGAGACAAGCAAATTTTCTAATACGACCAAAAGCCCGCAAAATGAGAATACTTTCAGAGGCGCCAAACGACATTGACGGGCGCTGATGGGTTAAGAAAATAAATATATGTGGTAATATAAATAATTTTAAAATTAATCAAAATATTTACACTACATTCTAAGTATAACTCTGTGTAACACATTCCAACGTTTCTTGTACTTGTTCAAATATATTGGATGTCCAAATTTGACATTCCGATTTAAATTGACCGCCATTTTTGATAGTCCATGTCAGTATTTTTATGATGACATATGTCAAATAAAAGCTTTACGGATACTTGTTTTTTGGTCAACATGGAACAACTGTCTATCGAAAAATCTCATTTTTATTGTGAAAACTTATTACTACCAAAATGGGGAATGTTTTGCTGAAACTGCAAGAAGATGCCTTACGCATTTCGGAAGAAATTTAGCACCATCTGTTAAAGTTATTGGGAGTTTTATAAAGAGATTTCAACAACAGAATATGGAGTGAAGAAAAACCAAGAGAAATATTGGAAAAACGACTGTATCCAGTAAATGTGACTATGTGGTGTGGTTTTTGGTCCAGTGGCGTTATTGGTCCCTATTTTTTTCAGAATGAAGCTGGTGATTCTATAACTGTGAATGAAGCGCTTTCCAGGCCAATGATTACGAGATTATTTGTGGAACGAATTAGAAGATATGGATGTCCAGAACATGTGGTTCCAGCAAGATGTTGCCACTTGCCACACATCGGATAAAACACTAAATCTTTTAAGTGAGACATTTGACATTGAAATAATTTCTCGAAAAGCTGAGGTTAATTGTCCGCCTAGGTCGTGCGACCTTACACCATTGGATTAATTCTTGTGGGGCTTTTTGAAGGGAAAAATGTATGCCAATAACCCTCAAACACCTGAACAGATTCGAGTTAACATTATTCAAAAAATTGAACAGAATGTTTGCAAAAATGTTCTTGAAAATTTTGTAAAAAGAATGTTAGCATGCCAAAGAAGCAGAGGGGTCACATGCCGCATATCAATTTTTATTATTAACCGTAACATTTAAACTTTAAAATAATACAATAATATTATATTATTTTAAGGACTTTTTGTGTTTTATTATTAAATTAAATCCGAAGGTCAAATTTGGACAGCCTTTACTATAAATGACATTTGAGTTCGCGTAAAAAGGGTGAATAGAGTAATATAGTAATATATAAATATAGTAAATATAGTAATTTACAAAATAAAATATTCAAACTAACCCAGACTCTCGCCAAATCCCCTTGTGCTTTAAAAAGCATGGTATTCGGAGTTGTTGTCAATTCTAAAGGATCAAGAACAACTTGAGCTGCAGCCAAATGATATCTAGCATTTTCCCATCTATCCTGAGCGATAAAAAGAGACGCTAAACGATAGCACCTCGTCGCCCAATGTACAGGATCGCCATCATTTATATTTAACTCTTCTTGGAGGCTTTTGTGAAGCGTTCTTGCGTATTTATTAGTCATTCCCAATTTGCCGTATATCCATCCCAACATCTGCATATTGTTAATTTGTAACTTTTGCAATTTGATTTTTGAAACAGCCTCTACTGATTGATTGGATAGAAATAGGTCTTCGGTACTGTAAACTATAGGATCAGATTTTAGTTCATTATTGACTACCACTTCTAAAAGGTTTTTCGCTTTTTCAAATTCGCCCATTCTTGATACGACATATGAAAGGTAATTTACCACTCGTAGATAAATAAACGTTACTTGCGGATTATCAATGTAATTATTAATTAAATTCAAACTTTTTTCTAAATACGCTTTAGACTGATCGAATAAGTTCGAGTTAAGACAAATTTTGGCTTTTTCATATAAAATAGAAGTAATCATCGACAATACTTTACAGTAATCCGGGGAATCATCCTTTATTTTGGTCAAAATCGCATCTAATTTAGCTTCCGTAATTTCAAATTCATTTTCTAATTGATTTTTATTAATTTTACTTTCCCCAGAACTATCCACTAGGTTTGCTGGTTTTTCTTTATCAGTTGAACATTTAATATTCTGAAACACTTCTTTAAGTTCATTCAATATCTCTATATTTGTAGATTCCATTATATTATACAAAATAAAAGTCAGAAAAATGACACTAAAAATTTGGAGTAATAATTAAAGTAACCAAATTTTTTATAAGGCCAATAAGAAGAGATGTTTATGGAATAAGAATTATTTAAACGAACCAATCAACTATTAACTACCACATTGATAGATCTTTCTCGTAACTGGATAAACTATTTGAGGAGAGAAAATTATATTTACTGAACATTCTAAGCAATATTTCGAAATTGGATTTAGAAAGTTTAAACTGAATAACTATTATCAATTTTTCACCTTCCTGGAATTTCTCAATCTTATCAGGTATATCATGTTGGTAAGAGAATAACTTAAATAGATATGACATAAACACTATTTTGTAATGCGCTAGTTCAGTGTGATGTAATTTTGCTTCCATTGACATTTAATTCTAACCAAACTTTTAACAAAAACATCAATAAATTTGACATATACGTTTTTACTGTTTTAAGTCTATTTGTAAATATTGTTTACAGGTCATAAAAAATAGTTTAAAGGTATGTAATTTGTAACTAAACGATTGTATATTTGATGCATGTTATCTACTTACTTTAGGAATATATTTATAATAGTGAAAAAACGATATAATTTAGGTAAACAAAACGAACAAAACGCATTCAAAAAATCTACTGTCACTTTAATTGTCAGTGGAACCATAATTACATCATCACTGAACTAGCGCATATGACAGATGGATGCACTATGAAGTCTAGAGATAGTCTTCATAGGATGCACTTAGCGGTGCCAAGAAAATTGCATATATAGTTTATCAAAGAATGCTCATGTAATGCTCATCCATACGCAAATAAAACGATGAAAAGCGGGTCTTTGTCTAGTACATGCAATGTTTGTGTTTTGTCTCAATTATGAAGACTAGTCTTCATAGTCCACATACTTTGATTACTATACGGTACAAGAGAGACGTCCGACACGCCCTACATTGAGCGCGGCCATTTTGATGCCTTTACTACTAGGTTAGGCAACACATATTTTTCTAAAATGTTAAACTGGTAGCCTACATCTTGATATTTTGAGATTTTAAATGAAGGCAACAAATGTAGAAGAAACGTTTATTTATTTTAAATAATATACAAGAAACTTCTTTTAAGTAAAGTTATAATTGCAAGTGCATCATGAAATAGAGGTGAGTAGTTTTAAATTACTTCTAAAGCTGTGCATATGATTTACCTTAATATTATGATATTTCTCGCCAGTCCCATGAACAAACATTTTATTTTTGTAATGTAATAAAAATCTTTGAGGCTAAACAATCTTGTATTTTTGAGCTGTAAATATGGTACAAAACTATAAAATAAAAACAAAGAAATGTAAGATTAAAGAAGCTCTAAAAGATATTACCAGAGGAATATACTCTTGCAGGCAAGCTGCAATAATTTATATAAAAAGAACGACACTTTTATTTATACCCTCGAAAAGTTCAAGCAAAGAAATGGTGAAAATGCAGGAAAGGAAATCGAATGTAAAAAAAATTAAAATATGGTAGTAAACAGGTTTTTATAAACTAACATAGGAACTTTTGGTTGAATATCTACAATTCACTATGGTTTAAACTATGCTCAAGTGATATCTATAGGATACAAGTAATGCCAAATATATAATATGCACAGGATGTTCTAACTCTACTTTTGAGAGGTTACAGCTTTCTTAGAATAAGGCAACGAGAGCTATTTTAGGATGTAGCAGATATAGCATTTAGCTTATGTTGACTACGTTGAACTGGTTGAATATGGGACAGTTTATATGTGCAGGAATGACCTTTATTTTTAAAATAGTAAATAATGTATTGAATTGTCAACTTACTCCTATTTCTTACATACATCAGTACCATACAAGAACTGCGAATTCTATTAATTTTTGTGTTATAACAAGTAGGAAGGCAGAGTTCAAATTAATCAATTATCTCATGATATAAACTCCCTTTAAAAAGCTAAATTATTTTAACAGTAATTAGTTATGTTAAAACTTTCAGCTAAGTCTTCTTGTGTGTTTGTGTTATTTTGTCATCGCTTATTTATTTATTATGTATTTATTTTCAAATACTCTTATTTTTTGTGTGAATTAAATATGTTTTCTAAAAATGTTTTAAATCTTGGTGATGTACCTATACAGAACATAGTGAGATGATGCAGTCCCTATAGTTATATTAGGTATTTAAATGTTTATATATATAAATGATAAATAAACATTATTATTATTATTATTATTATTATTATTATTATTATTATTATTATTATTATTATTATTATTAATATTATTATTATTATTATTAGATAGCTACTTTATTTTGAAAATTAAATATTTTGAGTTTGATGTTAATTTCAGTAAATACCAAATTAAGTAGTCATATTTTTATGTTGCTTTTTTACTTAAAATTATGTGTGTAACAGTCACAAATAGTTTTTTTTATTTACAATACACATCATAATTATACCTACTAAAAATATGTCAAATGTGTCCCCACTCCCCTATGTACTTTTACAAATGAGTCAAGAAATAAAATATATTATTTAAAAAAATTAATTAATAAAGTCCATAATTCATTGAACATAAATGTAATTCTTCCTTAAAGTGGCTATGGATCAATAATTTAATGTTTATTGGCATAAGTAAAAATATACAATAAAGTAACTTTAACAATTCAATATAGACTACTGATTAACTGGATTAGACTGAAAAAAACCTTGTACATTCAAACTAAAAGTTTAAACATTTATACAATTTAACAATAGTTAGAAAAAAGACAGACGATTTCTAATAATATATGCAGATTATGCTTGTGTATCTAGGAATGTGAAATTAGATTTGAATTGTGTTTATTTTCAAATAAATCAATTATGTCTTCCAAAACTGCCTGATTATTGAGAGTAAAGATTAGTTTTTTGAAAAATGAACTTAGGATTGAGTAGGGTTTCATTAAAAAATATGATATTTTGGTAAAGTAATAGTAAAATGTCATTATTTTATGAATATTCAACATTGATCATAAGAAGATGAAGAATAGCTAGATTATTTCATTATTTCTTAATCTCAGTTTTCAACTTATTTACACATTACAAAACTATGTACCAGAAACATAATATAATGATGCTTGTTCTTGTTCAAATATTTCTTGAAGATCATAATTTGGCTCAATTAAAAAGTTGTCCGGTACTTGATGTTTGATTCTGAATGGTTGAGTTAGGTTGTTTATAACTGATGCAAAAGATAGCTGGTTTGTCTTTATCTTATAATTTATTTGAGCCATACACATTGAATTTGTAACAATTAATTTTTTTAAAGGTAGCCTTATGTAGTTGTTAAATTTTTAACTACAACAGATATATTGTTCATCTACAAAAGAGTCTTTTTTCAGTTGTTACACAGGGTATTACTGCCACCTCAGGGCTTAGGCGGCTACTGAGAGCGTCGGCAGGTGGCGGATGGCCGAACGGCCTGCAGCGATATTTCATCCTGCAGGTTATCACCGAATACCCAATAAGGTGACGCTGACCAACCTTCCAATCCAAAGGTGTCACGTGATCCGTGCCGAAAGGATGCATGGTGGCGAGGGAGCACCACTGCGAACGGAGCATCCGGGAAACCAGGCGACCTCCCGGCAGTAGCTAGCCTTGCTGCGGCATGCGGGGCTCTGCCATGGTTGACCACATTTTCCCTAGCTACTCGTGGGATCTGTATGGAAGACGATCAAAAAAACAACGACGACGGGGACAATCCCCTCGATCGCCAGGAATCTGTCGATGAACCGATGGAGATTTCTTCAACCCCATCAAACAACGTCATTCCGGAGGAGATGCAGGATGCCATACTAGCATCACCCAACTTCAACGGAAATGAAACTCCGGTGGAGAAGGTGAAGGTACCAACCTCCTCTAATAAACCTGAGAGGCACGCCAAAAGGTTCGCCGGAGCGACGAGAAAGCGCCTCAAAATGATACTTTAGCGTGGCATTGACTATCAATCCGCCCTGAAGCAGATCCTCAAAGAGTTGGAGGAGAAAAGGAGTGGTAAACCACCCCTCTCGAGTCCACCTAAAAAATCTGGACAACCGGTGAGGGAAAAAACCCCACCAAAGGAGTCCAGAACCAAACGTCAACGCTCCGACGACAGCATTCCTAAAACGGAACTTAAAAAACTCCGTAGGGATGCTGTAGTCGAGCCGAGACGATCATTCAAGGCCGCGGCGGAGACTGTTCGAGTGGGGATTATTCACCCAGAACACCTGACGTCCAGCTTTCGAATGAACAGCTGCAAGCTATACAGCTATCAATCATGAGAGCTGTAAAAAGACAACCTGTGGACGGACCTCAAATCCGTTTCCAGGGCTGCACCATCAGACCAGGTCATCTCCTTCTGGACTGCGCCGACGCTACAACAACTCGGTGGCTAGAAGGAGCCATGGACAAACTTCGTCCATGGAATGATGCACGTTTAAAGTTGGTGCAAGGTAAGAAAATACCAAAGCCGTTTATCTGCGTGATGTACATCCCTGACGATGTAGGATCCACCGGATTAACATGGGAGCAAGTAACAAAGCGGTTCAGGATATTGAACCGAGGCCTGCGAACCCAAGAGTGGACCTGTCTACACCTGGTAGCCTCAGGCCAGCTGAGTCACACCTGGACGCTTTCCATCGACGCTGTCTCGATAAGAGAGTTGGAATGGATGAACTTCCGGCCCTACTTCGGCTTCGGACTGGTGCAATTCCGGCTCCGAGATTGCAGAGGCGCCGTGGAGAGAATCCCAACAACATACTCTCAACAGATGCCGTCTGTCTCGGGAACCTCGAGTAGGATCGCCAAGGACGCAGGTCTTGAAAAGATCTCTCCTGCCGCCATGGAGACCATGCTAGACCTAACCCCTCTCTGCTGGAAAGGGAAACCAGAATGATCTCCTACAGGCTCCTGAAAGTGGGTAGTCAATGTTACGAAGAACTGCGGTGGGATAAGACGGGGCTGATGAGTGAAATTATTAATCACCCCATCCTCGGCATGGTCTCGGACTCGCTAGTTCCCCGACAGCACATAGACAAGCCATACAGCGTCCTCATTCCAGAGAGAGACGCATGGAGCAAAGGGGAAAAAACCCGCTTCCAGGTAGACTATGCGTTGTACACGGACGGCCCCAAAACTGAAAAAGGAGTAGGAGCGGGAGTTTTCGGCCAGAGGCCTAGAGTTGACATATCAATAAACCTAGGCTCTCTGGCCACGATCTTCCAAGCATAAATGATTGCTATAGAATTGGGAGCGAGAGAGTTGATCAATTTTCTCCCCGCAAACAAGACTATAAAGATGTTTTCAGATAGCCAGGCAGCCCTTAAGGCCCTGAGCTCCAATCGAGTTGACTCAAAGCTGTATAAATACCCTAGAGTGTCTCGGTGCCCGGAACAAAGTTACTTTGATCTGGGTTCCGGGACAAAGTGGTGTGGAGGGCAACGAAAAAGCCGACGCACTTGCTAAAAGAGGAACCGAATCTGTGTTCATAGGACCAGAATCATTCCTGGGCATTGTAAAAAGCACTGCCAAAGGAATTATCTCAAAATGGACGGAGGGTGCAAAACTCACGAACTGGAGAGATACCCCAGGGCTAACCCATTCGAAGGCGTTTATAACCAACCCTTCCATGAACGCCTCTGCTCAGATCCGAGAAAGAAGTAGGAGAGATCTGACTGATGACAGAACACTGCCGTCTGGCCAACCACATGAGAAGGATAGGTCTGCAACAAACATCGGACTGTCGATTCTGCAGCGTGGAGGACGAGTCTGCAGATCACATTTTATGTACCTGCTCCGCTCTGGAAAGAACCAGGTTCCAGATATTCGGATTTACTCGACTGGAGCCTACCGACTTTAAAGAAGTTTCACCCAATTCAAACATGACCTATAAGTTAGTCATGAGCCACAATAGACCCATCTATTACTGCCACCACCACATCCACCAATATTCTCATTTTCAAAGATTACACAAGTTTGTTAATTGTATTAACATTAGATTGCCAGTGTACATTTTCAAAACTTGCATATCTCCCTACTTTCTGCTTCTATAGCAATCGATGGTCTAGCTATGGTTTTTTTAGTCAGTCGACTCAATATTGTAAAAAGGATGTCGACATATGGTAGCTCTAGAAGACGTTTTTGTTACTTTTATGATTCCTGTGTAAGTCAGTGGTACTTTTGCTTTTTAGAAATTTCCATTTATCTGAAATTTTTACAAGGTTTACTGTACCAAATAAAAAAATTATAGGTCATTTTCTGTTCCAGATATACTATTTAGCAAAGGGGTCTATTTTCTCAGCTGAGGACTACCTCTACTTTCAGGTGTGTAGATAAGCCACAGGTAGTAAACCTGAAATAAATAAAACAATTATTGTAATATAAATGTTCCGAAAAGCAAACAATATTACTCACATTTTTATTTATATTATTTCGTTTGATTTTAATATTGCTCCCATCTATTGAAATAAATGCTTCAATTTTCTTGGTATATGCCTTCTACAAAGAATTGGTTCATGACTGATCACATACCTTCTTACCTGAGAGTAATAAGCATTTTTCTCAAAATGCTGAGAAGAGACATAACGAAGTTTAGCTAAAGGTAATTTCTAAACAATTTGATTAATGGTTTGTAACCACTGTTCATGTTAAGTGCTCGAGATTTTTAGGAGACCTGAAAAATAAAAAGCTTTACAATAATAGGAACATAAATAAAGTTACTGTTACTTACAAATGGAAAGATTTAACATAAGATCATCGAGTAAAGCAAGGTTCTCAAGATATTCATTATTTGTTAATGGTTTTGTAAAGTGTAGGTTCGTAAATAATATCTTTGGGGACTGACTTTGGGTAAATATTATAACATAACCACTAAACCTATTGCGCCAAGATGTAGACCAAGGGCACTCAAGAAGCTGCGCAGTGCGACCATTCTCCGTATAGTAAGAAAAAATCTAAGTATGTGCAGTAACATTACTACAGGGGATATATTTTGTGGGTAAAGCTTTTCCAGTAGAACATCCTTTTCTAAATCTTCGGGTTAAACGGTTATCTGTGAAATAATTTAATTTGGTTATAAATTATTGTTTCAAACATTTTTATTATACGATGCGAATAAATATCTTTAATTTCAATTCGACTAATAAGGAGGTGGGTTGACTTAGTGGTTAGAGTTATAGTCTAAGATCCAAAGTAAGGTCGACCTTCACCCATCTGTTTAATGGATAAAAGTTTCCTTTTATAAAATAAAATATGTTTATAAATATACCGCAAATGGGTTGCCTAAGAAAATACGGTCCAAACTATTTACTTTCTTAAAGTAAAAAAATGACACCCTGTAAAGTATTTCCTAGATGCTTTGACTATGTCCAAACTTTAATCAGCTCACCGCAGGATGGATTAAAGCTTAAGTTTAAAATTTTGTGTTTTTCTCTTCATCCGGTTTTGAGTTGTCTTCAAAATTCGAAATTTACACTTTTTCTTAAATATCTCGAATTAGGTCCATTATAGGAAAATTATGTAAGGGTTAAAAATAATAGAGAATGACATCGTAAGCAACTTTTATCATGATTCCTATACTTCCCTTATCTGTACAGAGAAAGGAAAGTAAAAAATGGCCGTGACCGTATTTTCTTAGGCAAACGGTATATTTAAAAACATGTTTTATTTAATAAAAAAAAACTTTTATCCATTAAACAGATGGATGAAGGATGACCTTACTTACGGATCCTGAACTATTATTACTTTGAGATCAAAAGGTCTCAGGATCGAATCCCACCGGAGGCAGAAATTTTAATTTATTTAAAAAAAAATTAAAGATTAATTCTAATGCGTAGGGTAGGATTCCACACTCGCCCATTCACTGTTGGGTTTTAATTAAGAGTGCTGTTCCTAAAGTGGTGCTGGGAAATAGTACCAAAGCCTACACAGAACACACATAAATGAGAAGATAAACACAAACTGATACTGGCATATTAATTATATACACCTAGGCCATAAAACGAAAAAAATAATTCGACTAATAATCGGGTACGGAGATAGATGAGTATATCACCCTGTACATTATCACTTTTCATTTTTGATTTTGATCGATTATTTTTCGTTTAATTATTATATTTAATTTTGTTAAGCGAAAATTTACATACACTTATAGATATACCGATATAATACATTACAATGTAAACCAAAAAAAATACAAAAGCATTTGGATTAGATCACGTTTTTGTTTAGTGTGCATATTTCAAAATGAAGGTTTTCATTTTTAGTGTGATTTGTTTGTTTTCAAACACTTGGGCTACCCCAAATGAATACACCTCAAAGGCAGTTCATTTGGCATTGAGCAATGTTGATTTTGGAATATTGCCAGTAGAGCTTGTGGAAAAAATTACTGCTACATTTGATAATGAGGACGTAAGGTGCGTATAAAAAAACTGGATGTGTTTATTTTATGTAATTATTATTGATTACAGTGGTTGCAGTGTATAAGATTTGCGCCTCTTATAAATTTGAAATATTTATGGATAAAAAAACATAATTAGGTATCAAATAAAATAATTATTTTTCGTATACTCGTGCAAATAGTTATTACATATGTAGTACTATTTATCGAGCACAATTTTAAAGAGTGAATCAGTAAAAATAGACAAGCCGCTACATTATGTAGGCACCCGAATGTCTCTTCATCTACTGACAAGAAATACCGGATTGTTCAATAACGGCTCGCACGACATAATGTTTTAAAAATATTGATTTTTGTAAAAAATTGTATGCAGCTAACCAATTTTGATCAATGTTAATTTAAAAGTAGATATTGTCCAATAATTGTTCAATAATTTTATAAATTATTAATTGTTTGTATAAGAAATAAAGTTTGTATTGTTTAATAAGGTATTGGTTAAATATTATTAACTAAAATTGTCACTGTATATTTTTTAAAGGAATATAGGCAATTTAACGCTTTTATCGACACCAAACTCATTAACTCATTATTTTTACTCGAAATACTTTTGAATATTTCTTAATTAAAATGTTTTGGTGGAAGTTGTATAGATATAATAATTTATTTACATAGTAATCGAAATATTTTAACGTTTCAGGGTAGGAGACATTTCTGCACTCATAAATACATATGCAGACCAAATAATTGTCAATTTGAGGAAATACATGATCGACCACAACATTAATGATGTGCCTTTAGAAGATCAACATTTAAAGGTAATTTATAAACTAATTAAAATAATTATTTAAATTTAAAGTATATTATGCAACAATAAACATTATTTTTAAAATAATTGTGGATATAGCTTCTTCTGCGCTATCTCAAAATTGTTGTCTCAGATCACAAGTTGGATAGGTAACCGCTAGAAGTAATTGGATTGGACTATCATTTAATTATCTAACATGTGGTATGAGTTTGTAAGTAACTAGTGACACAATGAGCCTTGGGAATTACAATGTAAACACGTCTAAGCCGAAATATCGTGAAATATATCGCAAAAGAATAAAAAATAACAATAATAATATATATTTTAATTTAAAAAGATAAAAGTATTGGGCCAACACCGCAAAAAAATGAAAAAGAAAGCCTAAAGGCAAACCGCAGACACGTGTTTCTGACTATTGGTCTTCATCAGTACGGTGCAGCCAAGTTCAAAAGAGAATGGAACTAGCGATAAAATCAAATCAACAGGAGATCACTTAAGAAGTAATCACTGGGAATGTTAGCTGAGTCCATAAATGTGTGGTTGGCTTTTTGAGTGATCTCCTGTTGATTTGATTTCATCGCTAGTTCCATTCTCTTTTGAACTTGGCTGCACCGTACTGATGAAGACCAATAGTCAGGAACACGTGTCTGCGGTTTGCCTTTAGGCTTTCTTTTTAATTTTTTTGCGGTGTTGGCCCAATAATCCTTTTATCTTTTATAGTTTTTCACTGCAATAAACCTTCTTCTCTTGTTTAGTTTCCCTGGGCTTGGATGCATCTTCATAGCAGCTCTAACTGCCTCCGTGGCGACGCTAATATTTTCCTAGTTATCACTGGGAATGTTAGCACAGTCCACAAATGTGTGGTTGGCTTCTTGAGTGATCTCCTGTTGATTTGATTTCATCGCTAGTTCCATTCGCTTTTGAACTTGGCTGCACCGTACTGATGAAGACCAATAGTCAGAAACACGTGTCAGCGGTTTGCCTTTAGGCTTTCTTTTTGATTTTTTTGCGGTGTTGGCCCAATAATCCTTTTATCTTTTATAGTTTTTCACTGCAATAAACCTTCTTCTCTTGTTTAGTTTCCCTGGGCTTGGATGCATCTTCATAGCAGCTCTAACTGCCTCCGTGGCGACGCTAATATTTTCCTAGTTATCACTGGGAATGTTAGCACAGTCCACAATTGTGTGGTTGGCTTCTTGAGTGATCTCCTGTTGATTTGATTTCATCTCTAGTTCCATTCTCTTCTGAACTTGGCTGCACCGTACTGATGAAGACCAATAGTCAGGAACACGTGTCTACGGTTTGCCTTTAGGCTTTCTTTTTCATTTATTTGCGGTGTTGGCCCAATAATCCTTTTATCTTTTATAGTTTTTCACCGCAATAAACCTTCTTCTCTTATTTTAATTTTATATCCTTTACAGCTAAAACCAACTGGTAAAATTGACTTGAGAAATGGACACTTAAGAGATCTAAACACGATAGGCAGAAGAGAAGATATTAGAGTTAACTATTCTTCAGACAATAAAAAAATTTGGCTCACTTTGCCACTTAAATTCGATGATATTAAGGTAGGTTTTAATAGGTACTTTTTACAACATAAGTACTGTTCAATAAAAGGGGTGCTTTCTAAGCATAATAGATTTACAAGTAATTAAGTTGATTTCTTATACCGGATAAACAGTAAGACAACCTAATTTTAATATATTATTTTACAGTTTAACTATGATTACCATACAAAAGCACTTTTCATTAGTATACATGGAGGAGTAGAAGGATCAGTTAAGGCAATTAGTGTAAACGCTGATTTAAGTTTTGATTTTAACACTCACCACGCCTTCCTTGATCATTATGACATGAAGGACTCCGGGTAAGTTAACTTGGCTACATTTGATTTAAAAGGACTACTGTAGATGACAATTACTGTGAAAACAAACAAAAAGGTCTGTCATAAATAACTCAATTGAACATAACTTACCTTAATGTAAATATGCACACAAAAAAAGTTACAGCCCTTGAAAGATACAAAATGAAAATCGAGTTTTTCCAATATTTCATGAACTGTTTAACATTTTGTAACAAAATGGATACATGACTTTCTTATCGCAAGAGAACTTTTTTTTCACATATATGCACGCAACCTGCACAGCCCATAAAAATTTTAGGAGGATTTTGAATCCCTAAAACCCCCCAAACTTTTCTATGCGTTGCAATTAAATTAGTATTGTGATACCATTGGTTTAATACATCATTTTTAAATTTATTTGCTTCTTAGCACTTTTTCGAAAAGCCACTTTTTATCGAGATGCGGCCTCTTTTTTATTATCCTTCAAAATTTTTGAACTTGGCTGTTCAACACTTATATATATTCTTCAGATAAATAACAAACAGTTGCTTTAACAATTACATACTGTCAATTGAAGCTTTCGATTATAGTGCATTTTAAGAGTGTTAAGAAAAATTCACTTTCTGTTTGGTTAAGCTAAAACAAGAATTATAGACCAGTCAATGAAAACATCCAATTTTGAACATTTCACATTAACAAATAAATTGCAAAATTTGTATTATTTTTAACATTATATCAGATTTGCAACTTTTTTGAAAGTGCAGAACATAATTTTTTTTTGTAAAATAGTTTTTGTTTATATCGAAGACAAAAAAATTTCAAAAGTGATGCAAACCAATAACATAACTCAGACAAGTTTTTGGAATAGCTATTCGAATTTGCAACCTTCTATTTTGAACGAAAATATTTTTTTTTATAAAAATACCATTATAATTTTTTATTTTCCTCTAATTTTGTCAAAAAAAATGCAAAAGTTTTGAAAATTGGTTGTAAATGCTATTATTATTTTTATTAATAATCTGGGATATTTGCAACCTCGGACAAGGTCCGTAACTTTGAAAAATTAACAAAAATCAACAATTCGCACAGGCCAAAAAATTTGAAATATAGAACGATTTAAATACCTTCCAATAAGTAAATACAAATATACAACGCTCCAAGATTAATGTAAATTAATAGAAAAGTGTCTAGGACAACAAAAAATGCACTGGGAAACTTAATACCCCCGATAATTTTGATGAACAGAATCAGAGAAAAACCAGAATGGAATGATAATCTTCAAGAAGGATCCATTCTTATGATGACCGCTAAGGGTAGTATGACCACGGAGGCTTTTTATTATACATTAAACATTTTGCGAAATTTAAACCGGAAGGCAAAGTGTTGCTCATATTTGATGGTGCTTCATCTCATTTAGACTGTACCATCGTAGAAGAAGCTGATAAGCACAAGATCTTTTTGTATTGTCTATCTAGCAAAACAACACACTTTCTTCAACCAATGTATAAATCTGTTTTCAGTCCGTTTGAGGTATATTGGGATGAAGAAATTTTGAATTTTTGGGTCAACAAACCTAACCGGCGCATAGATAAAATTACATTTGGAAAAATGTTTAGTACCGTTCGGCCAAAATCTGCTTTACCAGCAAATGTAATGGCGGGATTTAGAGGAACTGGAATATTTCCCTACAATCCAAATATAACTCCTAAGACAGACTTTGCGCCATCAGAGCTGAGCAGAAGAGAAGCAAACAACGACGAAAATCCACATCCAGCAAATAAGAACCCAACTTTTTGTAACCAAAAATTACGTCATGTCACGGAATCAGTCACAATCAAGCCAAGAACTTCTGATCTACAGAAAAATACAAATGACAAAAAAAGATCTAGAAGCTCCAGCATTGAAGATAGTTCGAACAGTGAAGATATGTCAATTCATGACTCTTCAAATGACCAAAATGTAGACGAAGAAAAAACACCTGAAATGGAACTTAAAAAAATAACACCTCTTAAGAAGTCTCTAAGTTATAGAGGTCAAATCTTTTTGTTAGAAAAGAAGATTCAGAAAAAAATCACAACAGGAAATCTATAAAAATAAAATAAAAAAAAAACTCTATGAAGAAGGTAGACGAAAAATGGCATTGCCATTTATGCAATGAGGACAGGATTATGGATATGCGTCTGTTCAACATGTGAATGCAATATATACATGAAGAATGGTGGGTCTGACTAGAAAGGATAAAATGGATACCTTTATTTGTCCGACGTGCTCCGATTAAAGAGGAAAACATTTTTTCATAATTTTTTATACTTGCTCTCTTTGTGAATTAGTTGTTACTTATTTTTTAGATTTTGTTTGTTACCACAATTTTACTTAATAGTGTTAAGTAAGTGTAGTGTTAGGTAATAAAATATATGTTCAACATATTTTAATAATTTTTTAACCGACTTCAAAAAAGGAAAAGGTTATCAATTCGTCGCGATATTTTTTTTTATATGTATGTTCAGCGATAATTCTTTAACACGGTGTCCGATTTCAATAATTATTTTTTTGTTAGAAAGGGGCTACCTCAAGGGTGGTCCCATATAAATTTGGTCAAAATCTAATAATTGTGTCCATGAGAAAATCCTCAAACTCTTCATTTTTTATGTATGTTTAGCGATAATGCTTTACCACCTTATCCGATTTATATGATTCTTTTTTTGTTAGTAAGGGGGTACCTCAGGGGTGGTCCCATATAAATTTGGTTAAGATGTAGTGATGTCATCTGCATGTTTTTGAAGTCGGTTTTTTTAAATTTTTAATTTCTAATACTTGTTAAAATTAATTTTTTTTTGAACAAATTTCTAATGCAGCAATGGTGGGCCTTTTTGAAAACCATTGTTCCTAACAAGGCCCAATGTGACCTTGCATTAAAAAAACATGCCAAACTTATAGTAAACACAAAAGTTAAAAATATTTGACAAAATAAAATAAATTAAAGTGAATTCAAATTAACCCCAAATTATTACTAGCTCACACTTTTTATAGTGTTGAGGAATACCTCCACTGCAATTTTACTTAAATGTTTTGTTATAATTTTACTTAAATGTTTTAATTTTACATAAATGTTTTAAATGTATTGTTTGTAACGAATTATATATAAGTTTGTTTTTACTTATACATTTTTGTCTTGTTTGTAAATTTTATGTGACGTTTTCTATACCTATGTATTCAGGTCTACAGAAATAAATGATTATTATTATTATTATTATTAAACAAATATTTTAAGGTATTTTTAATTTTTTCTGGTCCCCAAAGTTAAGTGGGCTATATTTGATACACCCTCCTTATAATAAGTATGATGACAACTATATGATAACTATTATCAATGTAAAATAATGCTTTGTATCAGAAGTCAACTCGATTAGCCAAAATCAGCATCACGGGACATATTAATTGTATTCCTATATACACACATCTCCAAAAGTCTTGTTCCCTTTGGTAACTTTTAACGCAATCATTGTAAGGTGACTATTTTGTGTATACATTCTTCATTATTGTATCATACATAAACGCAACAGGTTGTAAGCAAAACTGTTTTCGTCTGAAAATATGCACCATTTGAAAAGCAGCAATTTTAAGCTGGCATCGAGTATTACAGTATCAAGTAAATTTGTTATAAAATGCCAGGTCATCCGATTTCTTAGTTTGTCCAGGCAAGAATAGTGGCCTTACATCAAGAGGATTTGTCAAATCACCAGATTGCGGGTCATCTGAATATTTCACGGACTTCGGTAAGGCGCATAGTGGTCCTTTTCCAGGAAATGGGCACTGTTGTGCAAAGGACGGTGACTGTTCGACCCAGAGTGATATCAGAGAGGGAAGAGCAGTATATGTCAAATTTTACCCAAAGGTACCGAAGTATAACGGTAACAGCTTTTCTAAGTAATTTTTTGAGAAAGTACCGGGGGGTAGTTTCGAGTAGTACTATAAGAAAAAGATTGCATTCCTCAAATATAAGGGCATGAAGACATTTAAGAGTGCCTGGGCTCCTACTCCACATAGAGCTGCACGTTGCCAATCGGCTCAAGCGCAAAGGAACTGGCATTTTACCACAATGGCGCAAAGTCCGTTTTTTGGACGAGTCAGGAGTTGACCTACAGAGTGATTGCCGACGGAAAAGGGTCTGGAGGGGTAGAGGCAGACAGGGGCGATTTACTTTACAAAGAAATGTTATTCCCTATCAAGGCGAATCAGTGATGTTTTGGGAGGTATTTGCACCCCATTTATTTTGATTGAAAGAACTATGACAGGTATCATATGCGCTGAAAACACTATTCAACCAATCATTCAGCCTTTGCGCAACGAATTTTGAAACAATTTTATTTTTCAAGACGAAAATGACAGGCTGCATCGCAAGTAAAAGGGTACAAAACAAGCTGCAGGAAGGAAATATCCAAATAATTAACTGGTCGTCAAACTCACCAAACATGAATCCCGTTGAATATGTATGGGATTATCTTGGCAGAGCAATATCCTATTGGGAAAACCCCCCCTTTAACATTTTAGGACTTGACTGTAGCTGTTCAAGAAGAGTGGGAAAATAGGTCTAATCATTTTATTGATAACCGGATCCGCGGGATGCCACGATGCGTTGGCCAACAGATTGAAAGGAGGGGCGATAATGCAGACTATTAAGTTATGTTTTTGTTACGATATAATATTTTTCTCACAAAAAATAAAATTTTCTACTTACAATTTTTGGACATTTTATTGTAATTTCCTTTATTCTGAATTATTCGAAAAGCAAATTACAAAAGTTGTGTATCACATAGTTTGGTATTAAAACAAGAATTAGATTTGCTATATTTCTAAAATTCAATTTAATTTTTTTTTTAAATACCTTGGGGGCCAAGACTTTTGGGGATGTATGTATAATACAACTAGTGGTATCGGAAATATCTATTATTAGCATTAGCATTAACCACGAATCTAAAGTTTGACAACGCTGCGAGCATTAATTTATGTGCTTATTTATCAAAACTTGTATTCAATAGATATAACGAATTAATAACATGCAACAGCTCAATAATTTACAGTTATATTCGAAAAACAATGACAACATGGCAAGCTTGCTTATTTAATTGTACAGCATTAATTTACAAAGTTATCAGTTATCAGTTATTATTATGGATTATTAATTATCTATATACAGAAAATTATTACATTGTGATTTAGGATTTAATTTTTTTTATGAATTTTCAGGAAAGTTTCACTCAAATTCACAGGCAATAAGGTTGTTGATTGGTTAACCAATGCAATGTCTTCGGTGGTCACCAAGTTGATGGGTCAAGTTGTAGTAAACGTTATCGCGAAATTTATCAGAGATAACCTAAGAGACATAATTGAGCAACTAAATCAAACTATTGACAAGATCCTTAATCCATAATTCTCTTTTTTGAATTTTGAAGAGAAAAATGTGGTATTAAACATAATTTTAGTGTATATATAATAAAAATCAATTATTAAACAAGTAATTCGAGTAGTTTTATTTCTGAAGTCAGAGTAGTTCTGATTTTGGTAAAAAGCATAACCTGCATTATATCAAGATATTTTTTCATATAAGTACCTTTCTGAAAATACCATATCTGACTATGGCTATCCATTTGCTTAAATTTGTAAACCAAGCAGGCTCATTAATAAAATAGCATTCTCCAATCTTTTTTATCTGCAAGTATGTTCAGGCCCTTATGATCCAACAGTTTTGAAATACTTATTTTCTCAATGTTCATGAGTGCTAACCCCAACATCATTTCTTGTCCCATATAGGTTCTAAGGTAAGTTTTTAGCTTCTAAGGAAGAGAAATTACCTATCATCTCGTGCCGTTCTCAAACAACAAATTACCACCAGTTCAAAAATAAATGTACACGGTACTAGATGTAGCATTAATCGTAGGCAATAACATTTCAGATCTTGAATTTGCTTACTCTAAAATTTATTTTAGTAAAGCTGTAGCGGATATATTCTATGTTTTGACTAAGACGTTTGATTGCATCAAACATACAGTATTTTTTCAAAAACCTGAATTTACGGAATCGAAGATGAAGTGCTGATAAATGTTTTCAGAATATAAGCATATAATGGTAAGAACTACTAAGGAGTCCCCCAGGATTCTGAGTTGATCTCATTAAATTAATAATTAAAACAGTGTCGGCTTGTGATTAAAGACATTGGGTGTTCTGGAAGATTCTCCCTTCGAAATTACATATGCGACAGGCTATAGTCAAAGCTAATTTATTTACTACGTCTAACTAATGTTTTCCATTTCATTATCTCCTTTACGTCTTTTGGAAATTTAAAAAACCTACAAGTTTCCCTTTGATTGTAGTGTTTACATTCAGGAGCCGAACACATTTCCATGTTTTTTATAGGTACCTGTAATAATATATGTATAAAATAGCAGCAAAATAAACCATTAAAATGCATTAAGAATACTATTAAAAATGTATATTTGAGGTTAGGTTAGTTTAGATTTTTTTATATCCATAAAAATAACATCTTACCAATTATTTTTCTAATTATATAAAACAATTCAAGTTCTTGTTTCTATAAGTATTTAGAACTTAAATACGTTTATTGTTACCTTTAAAAGTCAATAATATGCATATGCAAAACATACAAAGTTTGTTAGGATAATGCGCCCTGGATAGCTATTCACTAAGTCATGGAAGCGCTTGGGAGTGTTCCCATATATTTTGCTCTCTTACTCTTAGGTAGGTATATCGTGCTTACTCACTTTTAGCCCAGGTACATGCGTAGTAAGGTCGGAGTAAGCACGATATACCCACCTAAGAGTAAGAGAGCAAAATATATGGGAACACTCCCATGGGAGCGCTCCCATATATTTTGCTCTCTTACTCTTAGGTGGGTATATCGTGCTTACTCACTTTTAGCCCAGGTACATGCGTAGTAAGGTCGGAGTATCAACTATTGGGGAAGCACCCCAAAACAGGCACATGGAAAAGCCTTCATAGGCAGACCATGTCCCAAAAGAACTGGAGAACTACTCTTAATGAATAGGAACCAGTTGAAAGTGATAACAGGGTTCATGACTGGGCACGCCCCAGTAAAAGGACACTTGAACAAAATTGGCATGTACAATGGGGAACTCATGTGCCGACTATGTCACAAGAAACCAGAAACGGCCAAACACATACTGTGCGAATGCGAAGCTCTAGATCGCAAAAGACAGGCTCTTTTTGGACAACCCCAGGTTGATCCAACAACGTATAGAACTCACTCACCCAAGGATCTGTACAAACTTGTACAAGGTACGAAGGTGATAGAGTGGGTGCTATGAACTAACATGGGGTAAAACACAATAAGCCAATAGGCTTCAGTGTTATTCGGAGACACATAGTCAGACGAGCCCAGGAGAGAAAAAAAAAGCATTGAATAACAATATAATGAAATATGAGTTTTTAGTTACTGCTTGTTTCAAAGATTTCTAGAACTCCGAAAACATGAAAAATGCAAATAAACAAATCAATTTTATTTTAAAACGACAGGAAGATATTGGAAAAAAATTTCTGAGATTATTCGAGACATCTCAAGATCCCATTTAAAACAAAAATGGGATAAAAAACTATTAAAAGAAAAATAAAATATGAATGAATTACTATAAAGTGGTTCAAAATAGTGGGAAAACGCAACTTTGACCCCTTTTTCAATGTTCTTGACAGGAAATAACGGGCTTCAAGGCACATAGGTCAATACACATTATAGCGAACTTTGAATTATCGAAAAATATCAATTTTTGACCGAGTTCTGAAACAATTTGTCCACCCGTTTACAAGCTTATCAGCATTGCTATAGAGATAAAGCAGGGGCTGAACGAGGGGACTTTTGATTGCGGTTATCTCGAAACCTGTCGAATTCCCGACAAAAATGATAGGGACCATTTTTGTAGATAATGATAATATCTTTCTTTTTTATCTAAACAAAAATTCTCTAATTTGCATATTGTGGAAGATATTGACGGGTCCATTTTGAGCCCTTTCCGACGCAGCAGAGTTGGTAAAAGTTTTCGACCTTGGAAGCGACCGCCGAGACCTAAGAGTTGAGCCACAACGAAAATCTGGACCGAATTAATGACAGGTTGTTCCCTTCAGTTACTGGACTAGTATTATTTAAACGGTTTTTCACAAAATTATGTTGCTGAGGTTGACTTTAAAGGCCGATTTACAAACGTGCAGTTGCAGTTACCGCTCGAAGTTGCAGTTCCCGTTGGAAGTTAAAAAACTACTTTCACTTTTGCCCACTTCTATTCTCTGTTGCTGTCACCGTTTGCTGTTACATATTCAAACATAACAAAGTTTTAATTTCAACGAAGACTGTAACGTCAAACAAACAGTAACGGCGACAGAACTGCAAGTTTATAAAATTACCCTAAATTCGTTAACGAAATTAGAAAAATCTATTTAAATACCTACGTCACATAGAAGGTATTTCTAATTTAGAAATACAATTTAATAGCTTTAAATAAATCAGGAAACCTATAACAATCATCCCATTACAAAAAAAAAAAAAAAAAAAAAAAAAAAACTATAACAATAAGAACTTCATTCACTAGTAGTAAGATACCCATATAAATAAAATCAGTAACTGTAAGTAAATAGTTCACTAAGAGTAAGTAAATAGTTCGTAGGTCGTCTATAAAGCAATTAAACTATTTACTAGCCACAAGTTAGTAATTTCAAAAATTCAATTTTTTTTACCATAAGTTAACATTTCGTTAACAGTTTGTGAATGTTTTTTCTTTTTCGTGTTTGACTCCCGGCCGATGCACTCATTTTTATTTCTTTATTTCTCGACATTTTCAATTTTTCTTTGGTTTGTTTTCACTTCGGGGATATGAGAGTATAATTTTTATAAAGGGAAATGGAGATTTTTCATTTTCATAATTTCTAAAAATTACATTAAGTTTTCGGATCTAAACTGATTTTTTTCACTTCCCTTTTTTATCATTAAATATAGTTTTTGGTTTACAAAAGTCATCATCCAACTTTTTTAATATTGCCAATATCGCAATTAGATGAGTACAAATAATGTGAAAATTGTCTAATAAAACTTTTGAGAAATTGTAACGATTTAAGAACTTATTTTTAGAGTACTAATACTCCTGCACTATGGAGTATTAGACTACTAATACAATCCATAACCTACATAGAACACTAGGCCAATGACCTTAGATGTTGAAGCCGTACACAAAAAAAAAAAAAAAAAAAAAAAAAAAAAAAAAAAAAAAAAAAACTTATTTGATGCTCCTAATTTTTTCTTTTTCTTTTCAAGAGGTAATACCTATTTTAATACAGTTTATTACAATATTTTTAAGATAAGAGATCTGATATTCGTCTCCTCGCAAAACTAATCTATTGTATCCTCTATCTTTGGATTAAACAAAAACACAAATAACAATAACTAAATAACAATAGATAAAAAACTGCAATCTTAAGTATTCACATCTTATTAATTGTGAAAAAATACGCATACGCTTGAAATATATATATTAAGTCCCTCCTTAAAAGAAAATTATATTTTGTTTGATAATCGTGAATAGAACGTATTTTTGTGTAGTAAATTATTTTAAAATGAAATCTTTTATATTTGTGGTGCTATGTTTACTTTCGTTTGCAAGAGGAATTCCAAATAACTTAAGCGCAAGGATAGCACCATCAGCTTTGGGACAAATTGATTTTGGAGTGTTACCTACAGAACTAGTGGAAAAGTTAACCGCCAAATTTGATAATGATGATATGCCTAGGTATAAAATATTTTTCTATCTACATTTATGCATTTTTTCTAAAATAGCTATACTGAATAATTTCGTATTAAAAAGTCTGAATAGCAGCTGTATCTCAGCAACTATTTATCCTACAGCTTCGAAAAAAAATTAATTATAACAAAAAGGTATTTTTCGCGACATAACCGGATTATGTTGTTCGATCATGTTTGTCTATCCCCCCACCACATATAGTATATGTTGACGCGAAAATGGAAAATCCATGCTGTTTTGAAAGTGGGCAATGAGTTGAAGTAACAATTTTTTATTATTTCAATTACTCATGTGTGTATAAACCACGCGATTTTTCCTAAGAGTAAAAACAACTTAATTATTTTATATTAATATTTAATGTACCTAAATATATTGTCTAAAAATAACGACAAATTTTACTTGTGCTATTTTAATTAATCTATTTATATTTACTATATTTTAATTGCTAAATAATTTCGACACTTTCCTTTACTTCAATTTCAATCTTATTTAATTTAAATTTTAAAATTAAAGCCATCTTTTTGTCTTTGTATACCGTCTGTAGTCATTTGTCAAACACATGAATTAACATAACCGCCTGTGGATGAGATCATTTCATTTCAAAATTCTTTATTCATCGTTAAGTGTTTGTTACAATAAATAGATTACAAATACATACATATAATTATAAAATAATAAATAAAATATAAATATACATTATAGTGCTACTTCCCAAACGTCTCCTACAGGAAGTGTTACCGCCTATGTTGGCCGATGTTGTGGCCTGGTAATTGAGGTCTATTTTTAAAATTTTGATTATTGCTTGGCATCTCCTTATTATAACAATATAATACGCCAGTTTTGTGGATTAACAAGAGCGATAATGGTAAATTAATGAGTTTTTGTCTGATTTTAATTGTGATTGTCTTCCCTGAAAAACCTATAAAAAAACAGGGTTGTCCTTGTTTGTGTGTTCGTCACATGTTAGTCTTTGTACGTGAGAAAGCCAAATCTACAGACTACACCGTGAAATCCCTATTCAATCTTGACATTGGAGCGCTAGCCGCAATTTCTGCATTGAATAGTGACGTCACCGTGCAGTCTTCCGTCCGACTAGAGTTGTTAGCTAGCCGGATTCGAGGGCTGTTTCAGTCTCGTATGTAAATTGTGAGTGCTTTATGCAAACATCCATGTTTTCTGTTTGCACCATCTCCTGCGTGAATTGAATTTATGTCCTCCTTAAGGGAGTCTGGCAAGCAGTTTTTATAGAATTTGTTGGATAAACGGAGTATGTGTGCCTTAACAGTTTCCATGGATGTTTGAATATGCATGTCATGTATTCTGGCATAGCGGTCGTACCCTAATGCCAGCCTCAGACACTTGTTCTGCATTTTTTGCAGTTTGTAGAAATGAGTATCAGCCATTGAACAGAAGACAGGACCTCCGTATATAAGTATAGGACGCAGTACTTGCTTGTATAGGAGAAGCTTGTTGCCACTAGTGACACCACTTCTCCTATGCAACAGCGGATATAATGTTTTAAATGCGTATGTGGAATATTCTGTCTCAAAGCCTTTCGGCGTTATGGGTGCCGTAGATGAGATCATGTTCGAGTATGCTAAACAGTGACGTCATTACAACTTCCCCTCCGGTCCTTGATGTCGGCCAAAATGGAAGATCATGCCTAACTAACATGATCTACCATTGCTGCGTTTGAGAATCCACATCGGATGCATCTGAGATGTAAAAAATCTTTGATCACGTGATTCAGTATACGTAAATGTAATGGGACAGATGTGTCCGATGTGGATAAAAAAACGCTCGAGATGTAAAAAATGCATCCGATGTGGATTCTCAAACGCAGCACATAAACGTTTATGTTGGTTTATGCCGCGAAAAATACCTTAAAGTTGTTCAAGAGAAAATAAAATTCTTTATAAATATATTAATCTAGTTGGTTTTGATGTATCAATAATTTTTTGATAGCTTAGTTGTAGTGATATACACACAAAATTATTAAAATGCTCTTTTAATTTAATAAGATAATACACTGCGACTTAAAAGATCTATCATGCCCCCTATAATCAATAACTCAAAATTTTTAGGTTAGGAGACATTTCTGTACTTGTAAATGAATATGCAGACAAAATTTTTGAAAACTTACGGACCTATATAAACAAAAATGATCTTAACAATTTAGCTATACCAAACGCAACATTAAAGGTAAGTCGTTTTATACTTTAATTACCTACCCAGTTATTTTAAATAAATTATTATTTTGAATCCAATATTTAGATTTTAAAATCATGGCAACAGTTACGAAATACCTATCCTATTATCAATATTAATTCAAGGATCAATCAACTTAAATTTACAGGTGTTAAAAAACAATAAAATTGAAAAGATAACGATACTTCAAAAAAATTTGCAGGTGTTAAATTATTATAAAATTAAAAAAGATAACGTTAATTTAAAACAATTTGTAATTAATATTGTTATTTTTTCTTTATTAATTTTTGATATGAAGTTCGTGAAATAATATTATTTCTAATTGTTACTAAATTTGCAGGTGTTAAATTATTATAAAATTAAAAAAGATAACGTTGATTCAAAACAATTTGTGATTAATATCATTATTTTTCTTTCTCCTTTATTAATTTTTCATATGAAGTTCATGGTGTCAAATTCTCAGAACTGAGAAGTAAACAATCCCTGTCTCTTCTATTTAAAAATGAAACATGATGGTCAATATTTTTCATATCCTGCCATACAGCCAATATGATTCTAGCAGTTATCATTCATTCTTTAGCATTCTTAATAATTTCCAATACTATTTTATAGAAGTATTTGTTTACTTACAATATTTATAGTTGGAACCAACTGGTACGATTGATTTAAGAAATGGACACTTGGCAGACCTTAACACGATAGGTAGAACGGGAAATGTCGTAGTTGACTATTCTTCAGATAAAAAAAGCATTTGGATTTCACTCCCAATGAGTTTTGAGGATATTAAGGTAAGTTGTTGAATCAGAAGTATGTTGTAAAAATTTCCATAAAACGTAATAATTTTATTCCAATTTTTTACAAATTCTTATTTCTTTTTGTCTACTATACAGAAATCATGAATTTTTAAACTAATAGGAAAAAAGCATCGTACTAAGAAAAGCATGCCTTTAAAGCTACTTGTGTCAATGTTGATTTACACATGTAGGAACAAATTTAGCAAAAAACAATAAAAAAACAAAAAAAAATATAATGAAAAAAGCACTTCTCTAGCAATTCAATATTCTTTATCCCCACAACTATAACTGAGGTAAAACATATAATATTAGGTTTAAAAAAGAAGATCGGATAACATAACTGCGTAGACACTGCAACTCATTTCAGAATTTATAGCTGCCCCACTCACAAATTTATTATTATTAATACAAGCCTCTCTACAGGCATCTTTTAAGCAGTCTCTAAATATTCCTATATATAAAGATGGCGAAAAAACAAAAATAACTAACTAAAGACCGATAGCCCTGATTTCTTCACTAGGGAACATTCTGGAAAAAGTGACGAAACATCGAATAATGTGGCTTCCTGGAAAAAAACACAAGATGGATTTAAGGAGTGAGTTCAAAGCAAGACGCAATAAGGAAAATAACTAATAAAATTTACTGTTCAATTGACAATAAATCAGTAGTAATCTTTTTAGACTTGGCTAAAGCTTTCGACACTGTCAATCATTGTCATGGGTATAAGGGGTATAGCCAATAATTTAATGAATTCATACTTAACAAATAGAAAACAGAAAACCAAAATACAAAATGTCACCAGCATCGATCAAATAGTCTCCTGTGGTGTACCTCAGGAAACAGTATTGGGGCCTCTACTCTTTATAGTCTAGCTGAACAATCTCTTTTTAGTTGAAAGTAAAGCAAATATTATTAGCTTTGCAGATGACACAGTAATGCATTACGAAAGCTACTGAATGGAATAATTTGAAAAAATTGGTAGAGGAGGATTTCCCCAAAATAAAAACATGGTTTCACTACCGATTACTATCTATAAATTTTAAAAAAACAGTATACCTACCTTTTTGCAGTCTAGCTTCCGGTCTTCCTTAATTTTAAAATAAAATTAAATATTTTAGTAGATAGCCACTTTTGCTGGGATAAACATATTGAATACTTAACAAATTATTCTTATTATTCTTATTTAAATTCATACAAGTATCACCAATGCTAGAATTACCACAGAAGAGAATTTTTTATCATATGGAATAATTGGTTGGGGTGAAGTCACTAAAACGCACTTAAAGCCAATCGATATTATTAAAAAAAAATAGGTATTCTACTGAAAATGTGTATCAAGAAACTCAGATATTTAACTTACGACAGTTATTCTATCAAGGAGCACTTACCCATCAATTTCAAAATCAAGACGAACTACAAGGGGGGTGGGTTTGCTCAGTGGTTAGAGTCACGACTTTGAGATCGGAAGGTCTCAGGTTCGAATCCCACCGTTGGCCGGGATTTTTTCATTTAATTTAATTATTAAAAATTAATTCTGATGCCTTGGTAGGATTCCCCACTCGACCATTCACTGTTGGGTTCTAATTAACAGTGCTGTTCCTAAAGTGGCGCTGGGAAACAGTAACAAAGCCTACACAGAACACGAGGCTAATAACCATAGCAGTTGATGCCGATGACACAAAAAAAGACGAACTACAAACACCGTTGCATCAATATAACACAAGAAACAGAGACAATTATTTGCTACCACGAATGAATAAATCAGTAGGACAAAATAGTTATAAAATCTTTAATAGCATTCCAACGGAGCTCCGAGAAATAAAAACAATAAACAAATTTAAAAGATATGTAAAAGAATTTATAATGGAACTCAAATAATTGGAATTGTTTTTCGTGTATGTAGTAGTAATGTTTGTTTTATGAGATATGTCGAGGTATATTGTAAATAAATTTTATTTAATTTATCAAATGTGTATAAGATTGTCTTTATATAATTTTTATTTATATTAATAATATTGTATTTCCTAAGTTCTAATTTTTAATTCAAATTCTTACTATTATATTATTATATTTAGTTTTATTTATTATTATTTTGTCGTATTTTTTGTCACACACAATCTGTCATTGTTCTTTGTATAGTGAGCAGATTTAGTGACACATTTCTTGTTTATTTACATTTATTTATTTATTTCCTATTGTATTTTATTGTATCTGAATATATATTTCTGGTAAATAAACATTATTATTATTATTATTAGTAGGCTACGAACAAATTTTCGACTTTTTAATTGTTTTTACATATACAGGATATCTCAGAATGTGAGCAATCTTACAGTTTTAGATAGATTACATAAAAATAACACACGATCCTGGAAATCGTTTTTTCTTTAATAAGTTTTAAGTTGATCTATAATGGAGGGTCCAACAATCTTCAATTCTTAGAGCTGGGAAATGCATAAAATAAGAAGCTAATTGTTGAATTGTCATACAACAATATTTAATAAAAACTATATTAAACAAAAATACCTTTTTTATAAGATTTAAGCTGTCGTGCCTGTATCACAAAACACTTAGTATTATTGTTTCTAAGCTAGGCCGACCCTGTCAAACTAAATAAACAAATATATTTAAGAGGGTCTATTATAATGAGACTTATCTATCATCATATTAAAATATAAAATACTTGAAAAATAAAAAAGAACATATTCCAAGAGACGTCCGTTATGGTTTTGTATCTGTTTAAAAAAAGTACAGGAACTTCTGATATTATTTTTATGTGTTCTATCTGAATTCGAAAGATGGCCCACATATTCTAGGATACCCTGTATATTAGCTTTAATAATTAGTTTTAAAACTTATATTTAATTAATTGTAGTATAAAATAGATCGGGTACGTGACTTGGCCTTAATCATCCTAAACATTGGGATATGGAACTGTTAATATATGGGAAACTCAATAATAATAATAATAAGCCTGGATAAACTACGAATTTACTTAGGGTTAGTACTAGAATGTCACGAAACTTTGGCCAAAGTATTCATCAACAATATGGCCTATCTTACGATGGATCAAAGATCACACCATATCGAATGGTAACCGTCTGACAACATTGGTACTGACCGATATAATTTAAGAAAATTCCTTGTGAAATTCAAGGACAGATGGGATGAAACAAGAACCTGCAGAGTTGCCAGGGAGATTTTAAGTTATCTTGAACACACTACAGCAAACAAATACTAGACAGAGTTTGCGCCTGATCACAGTCATTCTGACCGCTCATTGCCAAATACATAAGGATCTTTATTGAATGAGGCTATTATAATCCGCACTATAGACGGGGTGCGAATGAGAAGATTGGACTATCGAGCATATCCTCTATATTGCCCGACGCTCTCATTTATTAGAATATTTGTGTTCGTCGAGTATCAGCTAACACCGACCCATATAAGGAAGCACCTCTTTGTGACAATGACAACTGCATTTAATCTGTAAAATAACTCATGAGCTAGAAGGTACCTATCAATTTAGGAGGATGTACAATGGGCCAAGTAAGGCCTAAGTGCCGTGAGATAACCCACTCTCTATACGTTATAGATACAGAAGGGTAATTTGGGTGTAGATAAAATATGCCACTTGCTTATCAAGCCCACTAGATTGAAGAGCATTTCTTCATCAGATAATCTTTATTGATTTATTTAAGCAGTAATTGTAGTTTTTAAAATTCTTATTCATCCTTTGGGTATTGGAATAAATTTAGCTTTAGGACTTAAATCCGATAAGTCCTTCTGGGAATCTGAAACGTAAAGTTTTTAAACTTTTTTTTTGCATTTTTTTTTATATCTGATTTTGTGAATGGTGAATATTTCAAGAATATTGTGTGAAAATTTAAGATGAATATGAGCAAAACTAACGAAGATACAGCGGTTTGAATGTTATACTTTAATATGATATTAGTTTAAATAAACAGATTTTAACGGTGTCTTCAAAAAAAATTCATAAAAACGTGACTTTTTTGCACGAATTAACCTTACCCCCCTCCTTAAGTGAAGAACCTAGTTATCTCCTAATTTATTATTAACGGAGGTATAAAGACTATGTAAATAATTTAAATATCAATTATCTTATCTCAGCTACAAGGGCCTGGTAATTTAATATTTAAAACAAATAACTTATAAAGTACTTTCTGTTACAAATCATTAAATTGGTAATAATAGCAAAATGGTTAGAAATACCAATAACAGAATCTACCAACCATATACAATAATTGTAGTTTTTAACAATCAAAATATATACAATTCTAAAATTATACATAAATTAGACTAACACATGTTTGTTTGGATTCTTGAAGATTTTTTATGTTAGCTGAGGCTCACAGATTTCAGCGATGAACAGGATATACAATAAGAATGATAAATAAAAAAATGAAAACAAAAAAAAATAAAATATCAAACCAATATTATTTTAACACTGAATAAAAAACAAGTTAGTAAATATTTGATATCAATGGCCTAAAACAGTGTGGGAACTGCAATTTCCCTAGGTGCTTGATTCTAATTTTTTGGTCGTTCTTAAAATGACAACCACCTATTCAATATGATGTGTCAATTATATCACTAATACTATCCGAGTGCTTTATTGTTTGTCATCCAAATCCAAACAATCTTCAACAGCCATGTTAATATTTTTAATTCTTTAATCTTGCATTATCTTGAAGCTTGAAGTTTTTCACGAGCTGACAACTGTCATTTCGACACTAGCGCCATTCCGATAAATGGAGTGGAACTAATTACCTTCCTCATTTTTTTCATATAAGTTGCTGGATGACCAACGAAAGTTTGGTAGGATACATCAAGCGTTAGCTGGCGTAGGTGGATTGAAGATGAAATCTTTCGGTCAGTAACAGAAGGAAATAAAAGTAGTGTATAGCTTAAAATCTATAAAGGTATAAGTAGTTTATGCATTAAAATATAAAATCTACCTTTATCACTGACAAAGCGGTCCCAGCTACTTGCGCTTCTACCAAACTTTCGTTGGTGGCGCCTTACTTATACATATGCCTCAAATCCTATCTTAAAATCATCTTATAGCAGGGGCAGAAGTTGGAAAGGCTTTTGCCCATTCTCCTACTTGATACACATAATTGACAGGTTTGCGGCGGATCTAACCGAAGTGGACGCGATACATTGGCGAACAAAATTATTTTGTAGATGTTAATAACAATTTGGAGTAAATAATTTTTTAATTTGTGAATAGCTGTTGAAATTTTGTAGAAATATGATTTGGATATTATAATATATATGTTTAATAATTAATTATAGTCCATAAATACATGCGATTATCCGGTTTCGTCGGTAACAATTTAAAATTACTTATTCTATGAAACAACACTGGCAAGTAAACATTACTGCGAAATTCTCGAAGTCGTCCGACGTGGTTTGACGTTTACCCCCTCTCTACCTGCCAAAAGCGTTTCCAACTTCTGCTCCTGCTATATGAAACTATCAGTATAATCTAGTCAATATAAATGTAATAAAATTGTAAAATATTTAAAAATATCATTTGGAACTTGGAATCAGTTCTATGCAAAGTCGATACTTACCTACTTATTAATTAAAATCTCTTAATATTGCAGTTTTTCTACGATTACCATACCAAAGTACTTTTCATTAGTATTCATGGAGGAGTACATGGTTCTGTAACGGATATCAAAGTCAACGCTCAAATAAGTTTTGATTTCATTACTAATCACGCTTTTCTTGAACATTACGATATGAAGGATTCAGGGTAAGTCGAGTAAATGGAAACCCTATTATAGTCCTTGTCCTTTGTGAATGAATTAAAAATGCAAGTCTAGGTTCTCGGGTCAATAGTGTTTTAAGGAGGCTTAAGCCGTCTGATCGCGTTAGGCGCATACTATCTAAATTTAAAAAACGTTATTTAAAAATCCACAAATTTACATAAAAACAAAAAATTATATACCAAAAATATTGTTCTATTACTGCTAAAATGGATACTAAGCTAGTAACTATTTTGCAAACTAACTAAACTAACTAATGTGGATAAAATGGAGATTTTATGTGCAGTCTTTGTGTAGAAAGGTTTTAGGGTCTTAGGAATGTGACAAATTTCATTTAAAAACTATCGTCTCTATTAGCCTTTATTACACCCAGTATGTTTCATTGGTGAGTTCTAGAGCGATCAACATCTGGAACAGGTAAGGGAATACTCATTCCAACTTTTGCAGGTTTAAATTTATTTTACCTCGTTTGCAGCATTTTTTCATCCTGCTTTTTCTGGGCTACTTTTCATTCTGATCTTGTATTTGCAATATCTTTAGCGTTCTTGCAATATTCCGTTCGAGCATAATGAACAAGCTGAGTTTGCTGCAGCATCTTGGGGATTTTCTTCGTTAATTTCTTTATTTTCTTGCCTTGTCATATTTTGTAAAGTAATTGTCTCTTTTTACACTTCACGTTGGCTTAAATCCTGTTCAGTAAGTATTATTAATTTCGTTGTCTAACAAAGACTGCACGGTGTTGCTTTCATCCTTGTCAACAATTAGGGAAACTTAATTAACCTAGAAACTAAAGATTTTCTTATTTTAGAATAAAGGTACTCAGTGGGGTGAGTGGATCAGTGGTATAATCTCTGCCTGCGGATCCAAGGGTACAAGGTTCAAATCCCACCTTTGGACGGGATTTTTTAATTTAATTATTTAATTCTGATGCCTTGGTAGGATTCCCCATTCGACCATTCACTGTTGGGTTCTAATTAACAGTGTTATTCCTAAAGTGCTAGGAAACAGTGACAAAGCCTACACAGAACACGAGGTGAGATAATCTTAGCAGTTGAAGCCGATGACACAAAAAGAGCCATACCTGTTCCATTTATTAATTAATTTTATCAATGACCACATTTTTAGTTTTTAGTTCATCTAGAGTTGAATATGTATCATCTTCGGCGTTGGCAGTATTAACATTTGGGTTCCGTTAGTTTATAAACTAGCCAAGAATATTGCTATTTTGGGTGACTAAAACATTTTTATTGTATTAATATCATAACGAGTTATCATATTAGCAAAAATCATGAATGGTTATTATAAAAACTAACTAATATACCTTCTTAGCATTAAAACAGTAGTATAAAATTTCGACAGTAACTGAAACTAATATATAGTTTGCATACTAAGCGGCTAGTTCATAAACTAGCGGCTGATTACCCGCTATTTTGCAAGAATGGGCGGTTTATTTCAAAATACCAGCACTTTTAGTTAGTTTGCAAAAGTGATGGTTAGTTTTGAAACCAGCCAAGTATCCATTTTAGCCTTAACAACTCTATTATCTCCCAACAGTAATGCTGTAAATCATACAAACCTATGTATAAAGAAAACTACTGCCACCATATCAGTTTTTATGATATTGCTGGTTTGTTCTTAGCAAAGCTAAGCGGCTAAATTCCATTTAGGTTAGGTTTATTGGACATTAATCTGACTTTTTATAGATTCTGTTATGGAGCATATTTTCAGCTGGATTCGCTTGTATTTGTAATTAATTTTTATGTAATGTATTAAAAATAGTTTTTTTTTCTTATTTTTAGGAAAGTTAGCGTCACATTTACTGGACATCCACTTCTTGATTGGTTAACAGATGCACTAACTTCTGTTGTCACCACTTTCTTGGGTCAAGTTATACTAAACGTTCTGGCCAAATTTATAAGAGAAACTTTGAGGGCCATAATTGAAAATTTGAATGAAATTATCGACAAGATTCTTCACCATTGATAATTATTTTATTGATATTAAATTATCTTTTAATTTTAATTTAACTTGTAAGAATGTGTAACTATAATGAATCATATTTATTTATATTTACATTTGAAACAATTATTTTTTTACGGTTAATATTTGTAATATTTGTTATATTTGTAATATAAAAAATGTTCAATTAATTTGCTTTTGTTACCTAATTAAAAACAGTAGTTAATTTATGAGGTAATTTTGAAAATTGGCAAAAACAATAGGCATAGGCACAGTGCGACAATAACATAAGTGTGAAAAATCACTTTCACACAAGTGATGTAGGTACAATATTTTTCCCACAATCACAAAATAATTTTATCAAAAAAAGGGCTAATCCAAGAAATTTCGCTATAAAAGTTCCATCAAGATTTGGCTGGGTTTAGATTAGTAATAAATAAAAATCCTGAAAAACCCTGTATCAAATGAACTCAGTTCAAAGAAAAGAATAAAAAACGAAACCTATGGCATTGGTACAGGTCAACAAGAGCTGATGAGGATTAAGCTGTATATAGAAATCACAAAAAAATTTAAAATAGTATTGGCTGTATCTAGAAAAGATTATGAACATAATCTCCTAAAAAACTGTACAACAAATTTGGCAATCACAGAACCAGCCGAGTCAGCAGAAATATTTGCAGAACAGTTCAGTGCGGGTTTATAGAACAGGACTTAATACAGAATCACCACAAATAACTGCAACAGATGCAATAGATAGTCTTAAAGTCCTGAAATAGATAAAATCCCACCCATTTTTTTTAAGAAACAGAGATACAACAAAATGTTCTTAAAAAAATCCCACCTTTTGTGGTATTACCTTTAATAGTTTTTTTAATCATACTGTACCTGCCTCAATATAAAATTTTGTGAATTATAAATTTTTTTTAGTAAGAATTAAATGCTGTTGTTATTAAAATATTAAATGAAAAAAATTATTACAACAAAATAAAACACGTTTCAGATTATTTTAATATATAAATTGAAATTTGGAGATAATTGAAACCATTTATAAGGAAGGAAAAAAATATTTAAAGAAAATCGAGATAAATATAATTATTATGCATGAGAATAACTTTTGGAATTGTTATTAAAAAAAGAACTGATGGGCGTCAATCACAAATATTTTACTTTGAAGGTCGTCAAGTGCCTGACAAAAATACTGCTGAAATATCATAGATGAAATATTTACTGAATATTTTATTTTCGTGTATTTCTCTGAATTTTTTTATATAATTTAGAGTTTAGACTATATGTACCCAGTGGCGAATTTAGGAATGGTTCTAGGGGGGGGCACTGCAAACATTTGCTGGAGAGATGAAAAATATATTTATAGCAATCCGATTTTTCAGGTTGGAATCATATGGAAAACTTTTTTATTATTAATTTTAGGAAAAAAAGTTATTTTTCACAAAAAGTTCTGCATTATCTAAAACCCAGAATACAGCCATCAAATATCAAATATTTTCAGTGGTATACGAGGTTTGTCAAAAAATATGAGTTTTACTCAAGAGTAAAGTACCTTTAAATTTGACAATATCGAAAAATGTTACTAAAAAAAGTTGATCAGAATTAAAAATTACGTTACATTACTGTGCTGACCTGTATACGATATTATTGTGATTTATAAAAATTAGCATCGTAAAAATGTTTGTCACAAGAAATAACTATAAAGAAGTACAAAAGATGTTTATGTAACTGCTAATTCAAGTAATGAATATGATATTAAACTTTAAATATCTATGGGATATTTTAGTATCGTTTCAAAAATATATCAAAAAAAGTCTCTATGAGAAACGTTACAAAAAAGACTGGTAATGTTTCATGTTTAGTGGGAAAGGATAATAACGTATTTCAATTTTTACTTCATTGTCTGATTTACATATGGATAAGCAATCTATGTAACTATGTATATCATTGGATGTGGGACACCAAGTGTGCTCTGTGGAAATTTAAAAAATATCTTTACTAGCGAATCAAATCCACGTTTTCGACGGTGTGTGAATGTACATCCACGGATACAAGTTTTTTTTCTAAATTACTATTTTTTTAAGTTATTTAAAATATTTTATTTATTCAATTTTCAATTCAGTAACTACCAATTTATTATAATTTAAAGTGCTATAGTTAAAATTATAGTTTTAATATGAAATAAATGTCTTAGGCGAATAACATAATAGGATAGAAAATAGCGGTCCTTTTTGTACCATCTTTAATGAAACACCAGAATAGAACTCGTATCTAGGATTAAAAAGGTATATTGCTCAAATAATATTTGTATATGGGCAGGCTTAAGGGGTAAAATAACTTAAATATATTTATACGTGCGAGCTTAGGGGCTAAATATTTTTATATAGACAGGCGCCGTATAGGATGAAGGGGAGAAATTTTTTACATGAATAGACTTGGGGGTTCAAAGGGTCCAACCATTTTGATATGGGTAAGCTTAAGTGGCAAAGAAACTAAATATTTTGAAATGGGTGACTTAAGGGATAAAGGAATCAAATCTTTTTATACGGACAGGCTTAAGGTATAAATAGGCAAATATTTTTATATGGCCATAGATAAATGGATCACATATTCTTACATGGATATGCTTAACAATGCCGAATTAGAGTAACAATTCAAATATGCAAAAAGCATGTCATGATTTTTTGTAATTGTTCATTTAATATAACTTTTGCACTTCCTGAAAGTCGCATTTTTAAAACGAAAGATGTTTTTTTTAGCCGGCTCATCTAATTAAGAGTCATAGAGTTCGATTAAATGTTCTGTATTATTTTCAGTATCATCCATTGACGGTATCGAGGTAGATGTAAATCTTAATTCAAATTTTTCAGATATTTCTGAAATTAATATTTGATTTGACTCCAATTCTCCTAATCTACTTTCTGAGCTAGACAAATAGTTTTATTTATTTCCTATTAATATTCTAATATTTTACTAAAACTTTATCTTTAACAATGTTGTATTAAAATCCTGTTTAAATTTATCTCCTTACGTCTAATATTACTGTTCTTAATTAAATTCTTGTAAAATAAGTATACTCCTTCACTTAATTTTTGAGATATCTTTATATTACCATCGGCTTTCGGCCTTTCGTTCCAAATCAAATCATTTCTCATTTTTTTACGCTACGAGTTTACCATTATGGGCCTCAGTCTCGATAAGGTGGGAACCACCAATTTAGCGTCTCTCGAATTTTTTTTTTTTTTTTACAATTAAAAAGTGTGGTCAATGTGTCTTCTTACAGAGAAATCATACGCCACTGGACCAGGAAATGTGTTTACTTCCCCCTTGTGCTCGCTTCCTCACTTTCTCTATAGATTTTGATAACACATAGGGAGTCAATTTAAATCCAAAGTCACTTTATAATCTCTGATTATTTCATTATTTAATATTTTTATAATATGCTCATAACAAACCAAGTTTGTAGGTTGTAATAGTAATAGACATCCTGGAATATAAGAGCATTTAAAATTCAGTTGTATAGTGCTTTGAAGTAATAATGAAATTAGCTTTCATGAGTTTCAAAAATATCTATAGTATACTTGTTATTTAATCAGTACATGTTAATTTAATAGGATTGGCAAATGTAAATAATAAGACGAATTAATTATAATTTCAATTATTCTGATGTTTTTTTAATTTGTAAATTTAAACTGCTTACCATTTCGTGACTTCCTGTTCTCTTGCAAAAATTGATTTACAAGATCTCAAAAAAATGACAGAGTTGGACAATAGTTACATCTAAAAGCCTCATATGATTAACATAAATTAATATTTAAAATCTTTTTGAGGTAGTGCCAACAAAAAAACTTGGCATGCCCTTGGAATCTTATTTAATTCTTATAAAAATGATATGATATGGATTTAAAAAAAAACAATAGAAATCCAATAATATGTCCTAATTTACATACGAACCAAGAAAGTGGGTTAATATAAAAGTAGAGTAGGACCAAGAGGACGTATCATATTTGGTTCAACGATAATCAAGTAAACAACTTCACAAAATGTTCAAAATTGTAAGTATATAGATTTTATTACCTACTTAATTATTTTATTTTGTTTCAAGCTTTTAAATAATATTGACTATTGTACGAATATATTTCATATCCATTCTAGAGTAGTAAAAACACTGCAAAAAATGAAATCCACCAATCACACTTCATATTTTTGACATCCAGCTATATTATTATTTTTAAAATTTTAAATAAATGACAATTCTGTCAAATGAATTGTCAGTTAATTTTTTAGTTATTGAGATTAAATATACATTAGAATCGATAAATAATATTATTTTTATTTTAATTTGGTCCACATTTAAGAAAAATGAATTTTAATCAAACTAGATGAAACTAAGAACTAATTTAATTACGAGTATTAAAATAAATATCCCAAAAGTGGCGTTGAAGGTGAGGCAAAAAACCCGGATTCGAATCTGGGCTGGCGACTAATTAAATTCAATTTTTTTAATGTTTATTTTATTTTATAAATAAGTAAAATTCACAAATTATTTTAAATTAAGTTATTTTGCCTTAATAACCTAAAATAATTTTTAAATTTGTAGATTTCCGTCAGTGGATCGTAGAAAACTATACTACAACTCGAGTAGATTTTCCATATCCACTCTTGTGGTACAAAATAGTAAAATAATTGTTTGTTTATCTCTAAATTTATCAAAAAAATGCAACAATGGCTTAACTTCTAATTTGAGATGGATGTTTTTGTCAAGTTAATGAGTTGAGACATTCACTTCTCTACTTGAGTTATACTCGGACAAAATATTTAAGAAGGTGATTCCTCCCTGTTCACGTACAACAATCATACTATGCCAGAGCATAATGAATGGAATCACGCGCTTAAAATTGCAGAAGTTATCGGTATCACATGCCAACTAGTCATAAATGCATGTTTATTGCCAAAATGTATTACGCCAGTGGCGTATAAAAACTATTGGCAAATTAAATGCGGTAATAGTAAATAATATTAGATGAAAGTAGGTTGGTTATCTATTTTTGTAGTAATAATCATTTATTTTTATAATTTTGTTTTGTTTATTGTTAAAATATGTAAATATTATGACAGTGCAGTAGAAACACTATTGGAAAATTAAATGGGGTATTATACTAGAACAAAATATTGAAGAAGGTGCGCCTTAAAACTGCAAAAGGTATCGTTATCATATCAAAATGCACTTTTCTAGTGTCGCAGAAATACTATATTGGCAAATTAAATGGGTATTTGTGAATATTACTAGATGAAAGTAGGTTGGTTATCTATTTTTGTTATAATAATTCATCTGTGTTTATAATTGTATTTTGTTTATTATAAAAATATGTAAATTAAGCTTGGTATCACTTAGTTAAATTCTAAATCTATGAAGTTTAGTAATCCATTGATTCTGCAGAACTATCACTGGAATCGTCTTTATCGTCGAAACTTAAAGTTATGACTAAAGGTTCAACTACCGTTTCGATCATACCGTCCAAGCGCCACATATTATTTTCTTCCTTAATTACATGATAAATAGCATTCTATCAATCTTCAGGTTTTATACGTTCTATACCGGTTTTTAATAAACTTTGAACGTCGGCTATTTTAAAAGTTTTATTTTCTCGAGATACAAACCCTTTCACTTGCGCCCAAATTAGTTCAATAGGATTGAATTCGCAATGATAAGGGGTAAGTCTTAGTACCGTTATACCACGATCACGAGCCATTGTGTCGACAACATATTGAATATATTTATGGCGGTGTTCCTTTATTAGGTCCATTAATTCCACTTTAAGCATCTCCTCAGTAAATGTTATTGCTGTATCCGCTTTCCTACTGGACATTATCGGAATGCGTTCAACTCGTCGACTGTTTCTTATCTAGTACAATAACTGAATTTCATTCTACACGCTGTAATACTTCAGTAAACCATCTTTCAAAGCATTCCGCATTCATGTCCTCGTGGTACTCTCCTGTTTTTTTCGATACAAGAGCGCTATTTTCCAAAAATCCGCTGTCACTTCCGATATCGGTATAGTATTTCCAAAGTCAGTTGGAATAGTGAAAAACATAACTAGCGTACAAAGAGTACTCCGTTTATATATTTTGCTAATGCTAAAGCTACATAGTATTGGGCTAAATAAATACGGGTCTAGCCTTGTATTACTAGTGACACTTTATCATTTGACAAAGCAGTAGACCAGCTGTATTTTCGCACTATCTTGCCTATGTTATCATCACAATATTATTGAGTCGCTAGGTAATAAATTTCAGTACCGCGTGTTTGGGTTTTTTGATAGTTTCTTATTTTTCAGATAAAAAAATCTTTATATATATATTTTAGAATTTTAAGTGAATTTAATAATTGCGTCAAAAATCAGTTTATCTGATTGAACTAAAAGTAAAGAAATATTGAGTGGAAGTTTATCTGTGACAGTTTTAATATGGCATTTTGGAGACCGTTTGAGGCAAATAGTAAAATGTCACAGGATAATGAGAACATTGACTGTGATTCAGAGAATACTGAAGAAGGTGATTGGGAATTTAAAAATAAAGATTTACATGTTCAAACACAGAGACTTGTTTGAAATATTTTTGAATGTTTGAAAAGAGAAAATTGTAAAAAATCCGACAACTTTATAATAAGAAGAATATGTGAACTAACGAAATTGAAACGAACAACTATTTATCGTATTATTATTTTAAAAGGAGATGTAACTGACCATTTTGTACAAAGAGAGAGTTAATCAAAAGCTTGCGAAAATTGATAAAAGTGGAAAGCAATTTATACGTAGGACAATTTATAAAATGTATCAAGAAAATCAAGTTCCTACTTTAGAGTGTATTCAAAGAAAATTATTAGATTACCCCGACTATAATAACAAGTCCCTAGAAACATTGCGTCAAATTTTATTAGATTGTAGATTTAGACATAAGAAATTGGACAAACAAATAGTGATAATGGAATCACAACGAATTGTTAGGCTTCGTCAGGATTATTTGCGCAAAATTAAAAATTTTCGTGATAGTAATCGACATATCGTATACCTGGATGAAACGTGGTTTGATAGTCATGATGTCGTTAATTATGATGGTTTGATGACTCCAAAAATTGTTGTTTGCAAACGCCTTCCTCTAGAGGAAAAAGAATAGTTATTTTGCACGCAGGAAGTATAAATAGTTTTGTCCCTAATGCTTTGTTATTATCAGCTAAACAAATTAAAAAGTACTATGCTGATTATCATAAGGATATGACGGCGTAATTATTTGAAAAATGGTTTAAAGAACAGCTATTACCTAATATTCCTAAGGAAACCGTTATCGTCATGGACAATGCCTCTTATGATTCGCGTCAAACTAGAACAATTCCTAACCGAAGAACTAAAAAAAGTAATATTTTGGAATTTATAAAAGAGAAAAACTTAGCCGTTCCTCAAAAAAATCCGACAATCCAAGTTTTACTAGAGATTATAGAAAAACAGAATTTTGAAAAGGAATATTATATAGATGAACTTTGTAAGACGCACGATCATACTCTGCTTCGCCTACCTCCCTATTATTGCATATTTAATCCCATAGAATTAATATGGGCATACATTAAAAGTAATTATGAAAAATAAATCAATCCCCGAATTTAAGCAAACAAGTTGTTGAACGTATATAGTTGGTTTTTAATGATGAACACAGTGATATTTGGAAAAACAGTATATCACATGTAGTTTCTAAAGAACAGGAATATGTTCTTCTGCCACCTGTACAGCCAGTTATAATTGACCTCAATAGTTAGTCCGACGATGAATTCTCTGATGACGACTAGGGCTACATTTTTTGTAGCGTTATTTTTATTCATTTATTTTTAAAATTAGTTTGACTAGTTCCAGTTTCTGTTTATTTTTTTTTTGTTTTTGGTGTGTAAATACCTATATTCCTTGTCATAAGTAGTTTTATTTATACTTGTCAATTTGCTGAATGAAATGTTATATGTCTAAATATTATTCAAATACAATAAATTTTTCTGGTTTAATCGGTGAATTTGTATAGAACTACCAATGTTTCGGTAAAATTCTGCTACAGTCACAATTATTTTTAAAAACATGGAGGGACAATCAGTTTTATATACGAACCATGGTGTAGGTGAATTGAAGTAGTAATAATAATTTGTTTAACAAAATTAGTAGGTAGGCAAATAAAAAGAAGAGTTTTTGCAAAATTAAAAATTACCAGTGATGTTATAGTAAAAATTAAATTAGTTTTTAAAAATAACCATGAAGTAAATAAAAACTTTAATTGGCCGATTATATTAAAAGAAATTTTGTGTGATTTTAAAAAATTCTACTATGGTCAGAAAATTAGCCTCTTTATATACAGACCTGGCAAGATTAAATCTACAGGTTTACTTCACCTGTAATGAACTAAATTAAACTTAGCGTTCTCACAAGCTCCAAAAAAAGTGATATAAAACGATGTTATAAGCCAATGTGCGAAATGAGAATAACAGCGAGAAGATCAAGAAAATCAGTGAACGAAAGGATAATTTATAACGCAGTGTATAATAAGACGAATCAAGAACTGAGACGCGAAAACCAAACCTGTCTTCCGCACCCGTCTCTCCTAGAATACTCATCCTTTCTCTCTTTGTCCTCTACGAAACGATGCAAATCGATTCAATACTTCTATTTTAAAATCATTAAAATATTATTTTACATACCTAATCTAAAAAATATTCCTACGCCTATGTTATGCGGCTAAATTGATAGAATTTTTTTACCAGTTGTTTTTATACTGTTCCAACTGACTTTAGACAAACTATAACAATTAGGCGCTGTCCTTTACCTGATGGTGCTTTCAAACCTGTAGATAATCCCTCTATAAAAACTTGGCGATGATTAGTTACAGAAGTATCTTGCCATATCTTAGATACCGTGTGTCCAACATTTATCCACGTTTCATCGAGATAGTATATCTTTTTTTAGCGGCTCTAAACTCTTTAATATTTCGTAAATAACGCTGCCACCAGGACACTATATCTGACCTCTCAATTAAAATTGATTTCCTACACCGTTTGACAAAACGAAATTTTAGGCCCCTTAAAATTTTTTGAAAAGTTTCACGGCTCATTAATGGAATTTCTTCGTTTTCTCTTAATTTCGTAAGAACAACTTTAAGTGTTGGGGCTTTGTTTTCTAAAAAAAAAAAAAGAATGTACAGTTCTTCGAATGAATTGTTTTTGGTTATCGTCCAATTTCAACAATTTTCGACCATGGGTATGCGTTTTAGGGGCTTCTAAGGAGCCTTTTTTTTGTCTTTTCGCGTACGTTCAATTGTTAAAACAGATACTCCAGTTAAAAAAGAACTGCGGTTTACAGCTTCATTTGTAGGAAGTTTCTGTTTCAGCCCATCATACACTTTCCATATAATGTTCTTTTCATCCTTTGATAAGGGCTTTCGCCGACGTAATTGGGTTTCACTTCGACCCGCCTCTGAATCCATTACTATTGTAACAATATAATTCTACTATTAAATTTTTTTTATTAAATTTATAAAGACACCAATATTTTACTATTTAATAAACTTTTAAAGTACCTACCTAATACACTACACAATAAATATAACTCCTCGAATATGCACTACCACTACCAAATTGTAAGGCACAAACATGAACACCTACTCGTATATCAGAAAAGAGCACTTATACAAAAAGTGTTTATAAAATATAAAATAATTATCGTAAATAGTTAAAGCGATACAAATCTAACTTCGTCGAAAGTAAGTTTTCAACTGTCTTTGTGCCTGTGCTGACAATATTCAATCTGTAACGCGTCTGTCGTTTATTTAATTGAAACACATTCATTTGTCATCCCATCCAAATATTAGGGTATCATCTTACAAAATGTTACTCTCTATTACAGAGTTAAAACTGATTTCAACTGATTTAGCGGTTTTAACTCTTTACCTGATCCACACATAGACGGACTTTTTTGTCTGTCTAACTAAATGAATGTAACGATCAACGAAATTGCCAAGAACGGAGATGACACGTTTTTAAAAGCGGTGTTTTTAAAACCATTAAACACAGATAACGAATCCATTAGGGAATAAATATATTCATTTCTTGAAAACTATCAAAAATGTATATTTAACGCATCATCCTTCTTTAAATAAAGATGTTGACAAACAAATTTAATAAAGTTTACTAACAAATACCTAATAAATAATAATAATAATAATAATAGTTCTTTATTTCAGGAGTATGTTACAGATACATAAAACGAAATAGAGTCAAACAAAATACATGAACAATATTGTCTTAGGTCATCAAAAACTCATTTAGATTATATGGGTCTCTGTTAACTAAATATATAAATAACACTTTCTTGACTTCTGTCAATTCATTAATTGTTTTAATATATCTGGGGAGACTGTTAAATATTTTGATACAATTATAGTAGGCTCCACGTTCTGTCATTGTAAATTTGTGGTGTGGATAGATATAGACTTGGTTTCTAGTGAGATATACCGACTGCGATTTACTAGTGTCGAAAAGATGTTTGTTTTTAATAAAAAACAAAACACATTCCTGTACATAGATTGCTGTCAATGTTAAAAATTTATTGTTTAAACTTTCCTCTACATGAGTCTCCTACTTTCATTCCTAAAATATTTCGCAGAGCTCGTTTTTGGCAGATAAATAATCTTTCAATTTCAATACAACTTCCATAAATTATAATACCATACCTAATATTACTTTCAATTGTAGAATGATATACCATTTTTAAGGTTGAAAAATCTAGATATTTCTTTAATACTCTAAGACTATAAGTCGCTCTACCAAGTTTTTGTCGTGTGTACTCCACATGATCAGACCAAGACATGTTGTTATCCAACACCATTCCAAGAAATTTGACACTTTTCTGTGGGGCCAGTAAAACATCATGTAATGTGAAACTTTGTGGTTCAGCAATTCGTGACCATTTATTTTTAAAAAGTAGTAGATTTGTCTTTTCCCTATTTATAATCAATTTATTTTTTGTAAACCACTCATTTCCCACTTCAAGAATATGGCTTGCTCTTTGCTCCAACTGCATCATTGTACCACTTTTAACCAGTATATTCGTGTCATCGGCATAAGTTGTTATAGAGCACCAGTCCACATTTTCACTTATTTCCTCTATATTATTGATATATAGCACAAATATAATTGGCCCCAGTACGCTTCTCTGTGGAATTCCTAGACCTACATATTTATCATCAGATATAATTTGTTCTTGACCATTTTTTAATTTAACTCTTTGTATTCTCTGATCCAGATATGAACTAATCCATTTTAGTGATGTTCCTCTTACACCATATTTGTCTAATTTGTTTAACAATATATCATAATTTAACGTATCATATGCTTTTGACAGGTCTAAAAATAATCCCAGTGGTAAGTTGTCATTTTCCATGATGGTTAAAATTTGATTTGTAAATTGGAATAGTGCAGTTAAGGTTGATTTATTTGGTATTTGATACGCCGCCTATGCTGACTCTGTTACTTTCCTTCGGAATTTTCATTCATAGACAACAGTGTTGATCATGCATATGACTCACCTTCTCCAATATTTTGTTCTAGTATAGTAGATAAAGCCATGTTTGAGCCAATTACATTATCACAGTTATTCTGACTCTTCAGGATTATTTTAGCTTTACGGAGAGTTTTCTTATTGGTTATTTCTATATTATAATTTATTATTACTTAATTTAATCACTAAAATAACTCTTTTTTAGTTTGCAGTTTTCTTTGCTCTTGTGGCGGTAGCGTTCGCTGCTCCTAAGGCTCAGCCCGTACCTCAACTAGTAGCAGGATATGCAGCTCCTTCGTATGTAGCATACTCCGGCTATCCAGAAGTTGCTGCCTACTCTACTCCATATGTTTATTCTGGATATAATCCTGTTGCTTACGCTGCCCCTGTCGCTTATGTTTAAATGTTATTTTTAATTGATTCATTTGGCTTTTTGTTCACGTTTTATACTGTTAATAAATAAATATAAATTGTCACAAACTATTTATTGTATTATTTGCATGGTTTTCTAAGCAAAAAAAGAACAATAAATTTAGGTTTTTCATAGGTCTTCAAAAAGGCCATCAAATTTGAATATAAATAATTTTTTTATTTCCAAAACATCCGCCTTATCCTTAAAAAATATACAGTAACATTTCTGTATGTAAATAGAAAAAATACATTCACAATATTTTTTCCCAACTAGCACATAACGTTGCCAAGCCTTTCGGCGATGTTGCTTTAAAGGAACGTAATAACATTACCATACAACGTTCATGAGAAGCTGTTGAGAAAAATCAAAACCTCGCTGTATTACTTATCCATTTAACCTACGATCTTATAAGAGATTTACAATTACCCAGATCTAAAGCAGAGCTTCTTTGTTCCCACTTATAACAATGGAACTTATTAACACCAGACAAAAAAAGTTACGTTTTTCAGAAACAGAAGCAAAGTTTACTCAGAATTTTTCAAAAGAGATAGTGAATATGGTTATTGTACTGATATCCTAGGGCTTTTTGAAGCAATGAATCAAAACTATGATAAAACAAAGTGGCGCTTATTCATAGACTCTTCGAAATATAGTTTAAGAACTGTTTTATTACACAACGGCAATAAGAAACTGTCTATACTGTAACGATAGTTTAATTTATTTATGGTTTATTTATTTAAAACACTCTATTTACAATTTATTTATGACATACTAATTAATTTATGTAATACTTAGGAACTAACTCACAATTTTAATTTATTTATTACAATTTATCTTTCTAGTCCAATACTTTATTTTTTTTTTCCGTCTTCAAACTCAAGATATTTATATCAAGCCAACTCTGTAACCAGAAAACTCCGCTTCCTAGACGCTCTCGAATGTCACCCGAAAATTCCATCTCTATGACTCGAAGGCCACGTATTGTTTTTTCTGGAAATTTTTCGAGAAGCAGAGCGTTTGTTTCTATACGTCAGGGGTATTTCGACCATGAGTCGAGTGGCAGGCTGAAGATCGCGTTCTACAGGGACGGCTTAGGCATTCCCTCCTAGAACTAAAACTAAATAGTTGTATCTGCAACTGGATCCTCTTTTACAAATTCCAGTTGCATGAAAGTAAAAAGAGACAATCTTCATTATAATTTGAACACTGGGAGAAAGGCTGCAGACCAGTATTTCAACCTGGGTATCTTTGAAGATTTTTTTCACCATATTTCTGATGATCCTCCAATTCAGCTGGTTGCTCTCTATCTTTTGCATAGCTAGTTTCTGTACATTGGACTCCAGTACATGCTCCCTCAGACTGAGTAATGCTTCCCATACATCATGATAGGTGGATCGATCTCGGAAGGTGTTCTTTGTTACCTAATAGAAAAGATAACGAGATCCATCTTGAAGTTTCTATGCTTTTCCAAGGGCTAATAACTGATCTTGAAGTTCTGGCAATCGACCAAACTTCTTTCGGAATACAGATGCCAGACCTCGAGCGTCGTAGGTGTTGGCGAAAGTGCTATGGACCAGCGAGTAATATTTAGGAACCGTGAGCAAATATTGCTGTTGCTCGATTGTAACACCATGTCTTGCTTTTTCGGTAGGTCCATATGCAACCATAAATTCTTCAAAGACAAGGTCAGGTGTTTTTTGAAGCTGGTTTACTTGTTTTTCCTCTTCATGGTCACCCTCAAATGGCGCCAGCCAGTTTTGGTGCATTATCTTTGGTTTGCCTTTCGGGATCTTACTTATACGATAAATGACATCATTGATTTTTTTCTTGATGAGATACGGACCTTCCCAAAATCTTTGAAGCTTCAGACAATAACCCTTTTGTCTTTTTGGGTTATGAAGCCAGACTTTGTCGGCTTCCTTGAAACATCCTTCTGTGGCTTGGGTATCGTATCGCTTCTTCATTCTGTCGCTGTCCATTTGAAGATGCGAGCAGACCAATTCATGCATATCGTCCATTCTTCTTTGTAACTGGGTCACATAATCTTCACCAGCTACATCTTCTACAGGTCGGCATCCAAACTCGAGGTCGCACGGTAGTCTCATCTCACGCCCAAACAGGACCTTTGCTGGTGTTTGGCCTATTAATTCATTGACAGTAAATCTATAAGCCATTGCAAAGAGCGAAAGATACTGATCCCAATCGCGCTGATGGTTGAAACCACTTTTGGCAGATATTTGCCAATGGTCTTATTCATTCGCTCTACCATTTCATCGGATTGTGAGTGCAATGCTGTAGTTCTGGTTTTCTTCATACCTAGTCTGTCACAGATTCCACGGAAGAGTTGACTTTCAAAATGTCTGCCTTTGTCACTGTGGATCTCCAAGGGCACTCCAAATCGACAGATAAATTCTGCAACAGTTGCGGCCTCTTGATTTAGAATGGCGTAGAGTTCCACCCACTTTGTAAAATAATCCATAATCACCAAAATGTATTTACTACCATCCTCGGTCACAAGAAATGGTCCAGCAATGTCTAAGGCGATCCTCTCAAACGTTGTATTGCTTCATGGAAGCCTTCCTTTTTCGTTGAGGTCCATTACTCATTGCACAGGTGGGTACATTTCTTACACCAGTCCTTTATATCATCGGAACTGTTTATCCAGTAAAACCTTTCCTGAACTCTCTGAAGGGTTTTCTGAACACTGAGATGTCCTCCTGGTGGACTGTCATGTAACTGATGAAGTACTTCGGCCATTCTACTTCTTGGAATGACCAACTGTCTTCTGTTCTCTGAACCATCATCATTTTCAAGTACTCGCTTTATTAAGCCATCTTCCAGTATAAAAGAGTCCCACTGAGCGAAATGTGACTTAAGTACTGGAGAGAGATTAGATACTTCTTGCCAACTAGGTCAACGATTTTTTTCTTTCCACTGTCGCATCTTCTTTAAAACGATATCGTTCTCTTGTTCTTCCCTAATTTCAGCAGGGGCCCACTCATCGTTGACTACAGTTGTTTTTAGTAGTCTACTTTCTTTGGATTCTGCTTTATTGCAGTGGGAGTACTCTGCTGGATACGGTCTTCTAGAAAGAGAATTGGTATTTCTGTGGCTAATGTTCGATTTTAAAGTCGTACTCTTGAAGTCATTCAATCCATCTGGCAATTTTACCCTCCAAGTTTTTAAATTGCTTCAACCACTTAAGGGCGGCATGATCGGTACGGATTAAGAATTTCTTTATATATAGGTATTGGTAGAAGTGTTTACTAAAATAACCAATTACTCTTTCTTTTCCTCCAATTCCCACATTACTGGCATTAGTATCTAGAATAAATTCTTCCTCTGGTAATGGGTAGTCTTAGTATTGGCGCTGTTGTTAATTACTTCTTTGTCTTCATCTTTTTATAAGTAAAGCTCTTCATTATGTTAACTAGTTGGTGGAGTTTATCTTCTACATTTTCTTCTTTTACAGTGCTCACTTTACTCTATCCTCTAGAAGCCTGCGTTGCTGTCTCATACTCTAGAGCAGCGAACACGACATCGACCAATGTTTTGTGGCGAGTTAAGCAAAGTGTTTTCTGCATCTCGTGGTCACGGAGTCCATCAAAAAATGTTTGGACTACCAAAATTCCATCATATTTTCCGGAGCTGATGGGTAGGCAAATCGCATCAACCTGGCAATATCTACTTCATATTCTTAAAGGGTCTCTTCTCGTTTCTGTTTGCGATTCTTTAACTATGATTGGTATAGATGCTCCAAATGTTCGTGGCCATATCGCATATTTAGTCTTTTTTTGAGTTGCTCAAAATCATCTGTCTCTTCTACGGATATACTCTAAAGGACATCTAAAGTGTCTCCTCGAAGGGCGATTGTCAGATTCACTGCCTTTTCTCTCTCAGACCATTCGTCTGCTCTCGCAGCTGTCTCGAACTGTTTAAGGTATGTAGTTGGTACATGACATCTTTCCGTCGAAGGTTGGAGCTTTAACACGAGCAGAATTTACAGCTCCTTTCAATTTTAACTTCGACTCCACCTCATGACACTTTATTTCACCGACTTTGACCGGGTCTAAATGTTCCAGTTCTTCTATCTTCTTTTCCATCTGTTTTATTTTCTCCTCTACAGAAAACATCTTGTTTTCCACATCAGCAGAGATTTCATTTTTTAGAGAAGACATAGAAGAAATTTCATCTTTTAATGAACAGATTTTGTTTTCCAAATCGGAAGAAATTTCGGTGTTCAAAGAAGATAATATGTTAGAAGTCACCTTTTCTTCTAAGGAAGAAATATCGGACGAAACTTTACTTTCTAATTGTCAGAAGAAACTTTATTTTCTAAGGAAGAAATGTCAGTAGAAACTTTATTTTCTAAGAAGAAAATATTATTTTTTATAGAGAAGACATCAGAAGAAATATCGGTTATTATAGTTGATATTTACCTTTCTAACGAAGAAATTATAGAAGACGCATCATCCGAAAATAGATACGTTATCGGATCCAAACCTTCACTTATTAATTCTTCTTTAAGCCGCTCTGCCAGTTCTGCTTTCTTCCCTGTCGTCTCCAATCCGCGATCTTCTAATTCCCGACGTAGCTCGGTCACTTTTAAATCACACAGTCTTTTAGCCATTATGGTCCACTACTTGTTTGCAGTTTCACTTCTAACACCAATATAACGATAGTTTAATTTATTTAAAACACGTTATTTACAATTTATTTATTATGTACTAATTAATTTATATAATACTTAGGCATTAACTCACAATTCTAATTTATTTATTACAATTTATCTTTCCAGTCCAATACTTTATTCTAAACTTATCTTTCGTCTGCAAACTCGCGATATTTATAACAAAGAATTTTTGGGAAATAAAAAAAGTGAAATTTACAAAGAAATTATTACCGATTTATTAGAAAATTTTCAACAGATGGAAGAAAACATGTCATTAAAGATTCATTTTTTGCACTCGCATCTGAGTTTCCACAAAGATTTAAAGGTTTTTAAAGAATGACATTAAGGATTTTGGGATAAAAACATGTTAGGGGGATTACTGTAGTATTAATACCAAAATTATGTAATTCAGTTAAGTAAATAAATATTTCTTAAACCAGACCAGACAGAATTTTTTTATTATTTTTTCTGGATAATTCTACCTAAATAAACAATAAATTAACAACTTTCAGCTGGTGTATGAAAATCGTGTAAACTAGTGGTATCTTTATTGACTGGACTACAAGGTTCTCGTATTCAAACTTGTAGAATATCGATCAAACATTCGTTATTCGCGAGTGATCAGAATATTATACAAATATGGATGGAGAAAATCAAAAAGATATTGAAATATTCCAACAACATTTTAAAGATATTAACAACGATGATGAAGACAGTTACGAAGATATTGAAATAATCGAAGAACATTTTAAAGAAAGTGAAATAGACGAAGAAAGCTATAGAGATATCGAAAACTTTTTACCGAAGGGATTATCTATAGAAATATTAATGTGTATAATACAAGAATTGACTGATCAATTTTTAATTCTGAAAGCAACTCACAAGTGGCCAGATTCTAATATAGATAACTTTAGTTACAAATCACCTGAAATGAGATTTAAAGATTCAGTTATTCAAAACAAAGATTTCGAAAATCTCATACCTAGAAACTGCAGTTTTTTAGTATCGTTATTCCAAAGCTTACTAAAGGAAATGACAAACGAAGGAAAATACTCAAAATTTATAAATAACATAAATATCCTTGTAAAAATGGATAATGATGATAAAAACCTTTTAAAAGAAGCCTCTAAAAAAGAGAATGACGTTGATGAATTACGAGTCGTTCTTGAAAATGAAAAAAGGGATTATATAGACAAAATTTTGAATTGTATGACAAAAATTGGACAAATTAAAGATATGATAGACGTAAGTTAATAATGGAATAAGCATCATATTAGGTGTAAAGGACGTGTTTCATCTATCTTCTTATTATGCAGTGTCTCTACTTAAGTTGGAACCATATAGAAAACTTTTTTATTATTGGTTTTGTTAAAATTTACTCTAGGTAAAAAGTTCTGCATGGTCCAAAATTTAAAATTGCCAAAAAATATGAATTTTGCTGAAGAGTAGAGTAACTTTATTTTTGACAAACCTCTTATACGACTTATAAAATTTCATATCTGATGGTTATATTTTAAGTTTTAAACCATGCTCGACTTATTATGAAGAATAACTTTTTTTTCTAATATTAATAATAAAAAGTTTTTCATATGGCACCAATTGACAATGCAGAACTTTTTATCGAGAACAAATTTCACAAAACCAATAACAAAAAAGTTTTTTATATGGTTCCAACTTGTAGACTGACTTAAAATTTGGCATACTTACTCCTTTCTCGACGCAGACATCCACTAAGAACGGTTTTTATACACATCACAAACCATAAAAGGGGAAATGGGGGGGTGGAAGTTTGTATGGGAATATCGGTTTTTCCATCATAAATAAATAGTGACATATTTCAAGATTTTTAGATGAATTAAAATAAATAAAAATAAATAAATAAAAATAAATAAAAATAAATAAATAAAAATAAATAAAAATAAATAAAAATAAATAAAAATAAATAAAAATAAATAAAAATAAATAAAAATAAATAAAAATAAATAAAAATAAATAAAAATAAATAAAAATAAATAAAAATAAATAAAAATAAATAAAAATAAATAAAAATAAATAAAAATAAATAAAAATAAATAAAAATAAATAAATAAAAATAAATAAAAATAAATAAAAATAAATAAAAATAAATAAAAATAAATAAAAATAAATAAAAATAAATAAAAATAAATAAAAATAAATAAAAATAAATAAAAATAAATAAAAATAAATAAAAATAAATAAAAATAAATAAAAATAAATAAAAATAAATAAAAATAAATAAAAATAAATAAAAATAAATAAAAATAAATAAAAATAAATAAAAATAAATAAAAATAAATAAAAATAAATAAAAATAAATAAAAATAAATAAAAATAAATAAAAATAAATAAAAATAAATAAAAATAAATAAAAATAAATAAAAATAAATAAAAATAAATAAAAATAAATAAAAATAAATAAAAATAAATAAAAATAAATAAAAATAAATAAAAATAAATAAAAATAAATAAAAATAAATAAAAATAAATAAAAATAAATAAAAATAAATAAAAATAAATAAAAATAAATAAAAATAAATAAAAATAAATAAAAATAAATAAAAATAAATAAAAATAAATAAAAATAAATAAAAATAAATAAAAATAAATAAAAATAAATAAAAATAAATAAAAATAAATAAAAATAAATAAAAATAAATAAAAATAAATAAAAATAAATAAAAACAAATAAAAATAAATAAAAATAAATAAAAATAAATAAAAATAAATAAAAATAAATAAAAATAAATAAAAATAAATAAAAATAAATAAAAATAAATAAATAAAAATAAATAAAAATAAATAAAAATATTCTTGATTGATAATAATCACCACTCTTTCATTCGTATATCACTTAATATCAATCTCACTTCCTGAATAAATAGATATGTCTATTTTTTTATTGCTTATTTTATTTCTGAATATTTCATGTTTATAAAGATGGTATAAATTTCAGAATTTTAATATCGAAAGCGAAATTAAGTTGGTTTATATCAAAAATTATCAAAATTCTAAATTTGAAATGGTCAAAGAATCTTTTTCGGAAAAATTTAAAAATACTAGTGAGAAAATAGACACGACAAATTTAAAAATTAACATGGAATTACGTGTTCATAGCGATTTTCAAGAAGCTATAATTGAATTTCAACAAGTAAGTATCTACATAATTTAATATGCACAGTATAAGAAATTAAGAAATACGCAGGGTCGTTGCAACCATATGTGCAGGTCGTGTGGCGCACGGTGGCACCGTTACGCAAAAGGCGCCAAAGATATTTTTTTATTTTTACCAATGTTTGAAAAACTGGTTAGAAGGATTATGCCTATTTATAAAATGTAGATTATCTATAGAGTCAACACTTTAAGTCACTTGGTCACGGGCTATTGTGTATTTAATTCTATTACTAAGCGCCATGCGGCCTTACTATAATTCCTAGTTCCTGTTTATTCCTGTCGTCTGTCCAGACAAGTCGTCTGGCCTCTAGCAATAGCACTGCAGTTTTTTTAATAAGAACCAGATAATGAAGTATATACAGGGTGTAGGACAGGATCTAGGAATGGGGGTAGAAGGTAAGACAACTAATGCAAACAAACCCTCAAAAGTAACATTTTCATGTAAAGATCTAGACAATTCATATAATTCAGTTGTGTCTAATAATATAGCTTCAAGTGTTAATGAAGTTCTGTCAGAAGGCACAAGCTCTAATGAAAACATTACAGTTGAGAGTCCATCCAAAAATGTAGAAAATGAGTGCCAAACAAAAACAGTAGCCTTCCATCTATCTGAATTAGGGCGTGGTTCAAAGCCCACTTGTACTGAAGCTCTAGGCTTTATGGTTCCCCTCACAGTTCTGCTGGGTACTTGGATGAAGGAAAATAACATTGCTACTTATTGCACATTAATTACTTTATTATAACTTCTTGTTCGTCTATTCTTTTTACATAAAACTCAAGTACATACTCTAATGACTTCTCGGTATAGACTGACTTGTCCTTGTCCATTACCTTATTTACAATGTTGTCGATGTGGTACATTTGTCAAGACATAACAGTTTCCATCACATCAAATTGATTTGCTTGATGAATTCAAAAATATGTCTAATGGACGCTTTCGCGATTTTTTCAGGTTCTGGATGTTGTACTCTGAAGTACCATTCCCGTTCTCATTTAAGGTTCCGACAGTGGCATAGTATGTGAATAGGAATTTCGTCCTCCTCTTCACATATTCTACATAGGGAGTCATCAGAGATTTAGATATCTTCTAAAGCCGCAGTATCCCGTAAGGAGTCCTATTACGGCCTTGAGTTCGCTTCTGCTAAGGTTTAGCAGTTGATTTTGTCTGCTCGTGGATGGCCCCTCTATGAATCTTTTGAACTGTCTTAGTCCAGGAAGTTCCACCCAGAGCCTATGGTGTTGTCTATTTATTTGACACATATTATAAATTGCTGCCTAGAAACTGGCTACTTTCCAGATCAATGGAAAAGAGCAGTAGTAATACCTCTTCCAAAAATTGCGAACCCTATTTCTCATACTGAATTAAGACCAATAAGCCTACTTCCCATTTTATCCAAAGTTTTTGAGATAATTGTGTACGATCAGGTTTATAAATATGTTAGTGTCAACAATTTATTGCCGGTTCACCAATCAGGTTTTCGCAAAAAACATAGTACCACCACAGCTCTTTGCCATCTAACAGATACCATTATTACAGCCCTAGATAGTAAAGAAGCAACAGCACTTGCTCTGCTCGACTTTACCAAAGCTTTCGACACAATAAATCATCTACTCTTAATTTCTAAATGCAGCTATTATGGTTTTACTGACAAACCTCTCTTATTCATTTAAACTTATTTAAAAAATCGCTTTCAAAAAGTTGTAATCAATCAACAGTCCTCAACTCTTAGAGAAATAGAATCAGGTGTTCCCCAAGGATCGGTTTTGGGACCCTTGCTATTTTTAATTTACACTTCAGACTTAGAACTAAATGTGGAGTCGAGCAGGTTGCAGTCTTTTGCTGATGATACCCAAATTGTACACCGCTTCAAGCCACAAGATGTAGTTAGAGCTAAGACCAGAATGAATCGAGATCTTTCCAACATAAATGAGTATTGCTTAAAACATAATCTTCGTATTAATCCATCTAAGTCTAAATTATTAATTTTTAGCCCACATAGTTACAGACAAAATATAAAAAACAACTTGAGTCTTACCATTAATAATGAACTCATACCCATTGTAAACTGTGGAAAAAATCTTGGCTTGATTATGGACGAAAACTTAAAATTTGTAGAACATGTAAATGTTTTAATTAGCCAATGCTACCATCGTTTAAAACTTCTTTATGCGAATAAGTTTATACTTAACAGGAAAATGAAGAAATATCTATGTGAAACGTTTATTATAAGTAAACTCAGTTATTGTGCTATTGTCTATTACCCTTGGTCTTCGTAAATATGATCATATTTCAGAGTCGTTCATGGAACTGGAATGGTTAAATATAAAAAATTTATATATCTATTATTTACTTGCTTTTGTCCATAATCTAATAAACTCATCTGGTCCTGAATACCTTAACAACAAGTTGATCTATCGAACACAGCTACACAATCTAAATATTAGAAGGCAAATGACATTAGCTATGCCTAGACATACTACTTCCCTTTTTCAAAGGAGTTTCATATACAATGCCGTCAAACACTTTAATTCATTGAGCATTAATATAAAAAGTTTACAGTCTGGTACATTTAAGCGCAAGGTAAAGAATGACCTACTCCACCAACAAGGCCAGTAAAAGTTTTAAAAGTTTTAAAATTGTAAAAATTTTCTTTTATAATAGTTTTGCTAATGTTTTCTTTTCATTTATTTTATTGTATTTTATTGTTTTTATTGTATTTTATTGTATTTTATTATATTTTATTGAATTTTATTGTATTTCATATATCTTTATGTAATTTAAGTATCTATTTTATCTCTTTAATGTATTTTATAAAAACTCTTTATCAAGTATTTAAAGAAGGGGTTAGGTGGAAGAATAGCCTCAGGCTAAATCTCGCCCCGCAAATGCACTCATGTATTTATTTATTATAGTACAAATAAAGACGTTTTATTATTATTATTAATATTATTATTATTATTATTATTATTATTATTATTATTATTATTATTATTATTATTATTATTATTATATTATTTGTTCCTTAAACACCCATTTAACATGTTGGTATGAGATACCACATGTGTGTTCTGGTCCAATAAGAGTTTTTTTCGCTCCCTTCCTTGCTTAGAGGTCTCTGCTTTCTCGTTTCCAAATACTCCCTCATGTCCTGACACCCATTCAAGGGTGACTTTGTTATGTTCTGCCAGGAGGGACTGTTGGCAATCAAATATTGATTTAGATTGTATTTCTACCCTTTTCTCGAAAGTTCCCATCCAAATCGATTAGTAAACAGCCTGTATGCTGCCACCATAGCCTCCTTCTCCACCTCAAGGTGTAGTGGGGGAAGACCTAGCAGTAGCTCCATTGCTGCTGTGGGCGCAGTTCTAAATGCCCCTGTTATTATTAGACAGGCTAGTCTTTGTACCTTGTCTAATTCTCTGTTAGCTGTTATGCTTTTAGTCTTCTGCCACCATATGACTGATGAGTAAGTTATAACAGGTACTACAACCATAGTGTAAAGCCAGTACATCATACTTGGTTTAAGCCCCCATACGTTCCCTACCATCCGTCTACAAGCCCATAGTATTCTTGCAGCTTTTTCTGTTGTTTTTTCTATATGGCTGCAGAAACTAAGCTTATCATCAAGAGTGATTCCAAGATATTTAACCTTTTTTGTCATTTTTAGATGTTGTCTCTACATATAAACCTCCTTCGTTCCTTGAAGGTTCCTTTTTCTTGTGAATGCAGCAACAAAGGTTTTTTCGGGTTTTTTAGGGTTCAGGGTTTAGGCACCATCTTTCGACGATATTTAGTGCCCTCTGCATCCTTTCGGATACAACAGATCCAAATTTACCGTTTACTACGATGGTTATGTCGTCTGCAAATGCTTGCGTGTGTAAGTTTTCTCTCTCTAACTCCCATAAGAGGTCATCAACCACCAAGGTCCACATAAGAAGAGATAACACTCCTCCTGCGGACATCCCTTGTTAACTGAGACCTCTTTTGTTGTATTAAGGAGATTACTGGTAATGGTTCTATGATTAAGCATAAACTCAACCCACCTCGTAATGCAGTGGGCTACTCCAAAAGCGCAGAAATGACAGTCTGGAACTCTGTGCTTACCACGTGTAATTGTATGTTATATTGGAGTAATATATTTAGTTAGTGATATCATCTCGTCTGATTTGATTAAATTCTACACCCCCTGTACACCACAACAGAGAAACATATAAAAGGTTATTACCTTACCGTCCATATGCTCTAATATGTTAAATAATTAAATTGCTTTCATTTTTAAAATTATGCTTTAATAATTTCAATGACTGCTGTGTTATTCTTATGGACATTAATGACAGTTGACAGTATGGTTCTTCTGTTGGCATCCAGTGCTATGACCTTCCTCAACTTGTGACGTTTTCACTAAACACGCATATTCATACCTACCTGCTCTCCTATTTAGTTCCCAATACTTCATTACACCTGAAAAAATACCGGTGTTACTTCCGAATATTTCTTTGGTAAAAATGTTCTGTAGCATATGTCGCTGGTGTTAGAAGAATTGGGTTCTTTTGTAGAAATAACTAACAAGTCATAGGTAGTAGAAAAAGAAGTGTTTTTAATTCACTATTTTCACTGAAGTAAATACATAATGGTTGATTCCATTTAGATATAATTTTCTTATCTTCACTAAACAGTTTTAAATATTTACAATTTCAGTTCATCACAATTTGATTAACTAATACAGTTGTTTTTTAGTTACCAACTTGAAAACATTTGTTTGTAGAATTTCTTATGCCATAATAATTGTAGAAGATATAACTTTCACCAGAAAATAAAATGCATTAAACGCTTGTAAAAATGTAGAAAGTAACGTGCCGTCGGCAGAAGCACCTGGCAAAGACAACTGTGAGCGATGATGGCAAAAAAACAACTGAACTCTTTGGTGGCAATAAGACAACTACTCGTTGGTGGCAATAAGACAACTGAACTCTTCGCGTCGAGCTCACCCTAATATATACTGTTGGGACGAAATGAGTGTCCGGGGCATAGTTAACGCACCTATTCGGTTTCAACCAATGAAAACATCATGACATAATGAAATACGTCATTTGTGTTTCGTTAACAATGTGCCGGACACTCATTTTGTTCCACTGCACAGCTGTGCACACAGGTGTTCGACGTTCGGTATTCTGAGAAAAATGCTATTTATAGTTTTATGACTTCACATTATATTAGGGTAAAAAGCAGTCGATCTATTTGAGAATTGTTTATTTATTTAGTAGATGTAAAATATTAATTTGTTGATGTTTTTACTGGTGAAATTGTAGAATTTAACCAACACCTTTGTGTTAAACCAAGTTAAACGAAGTTTAAATTACTAAACAAAGATTAAAATGACGTTGTTAATGAAAAAATGTTATTTTAATCTTCGCTTAGTAATTTAAACTTTGTTTAATAAAACGGTGGAATCGGCCATAAGCACTTATAATTATGGGTTACAAAAAATATTTTATTTTTTGAGGAACTAGAGGAACAAATTGAAATTTGGAAACAAAAATACTACGAAACAATGGAACAGATGAATAAAAGAAATGATCTTCTGCGAGAGAAACATAATAAACAACTAGAAGACGTCGCAAACCTGAGGGCTTTGGTACGTACATTAATTCCAAACATTCCAAACAGAAAGGTTGCCCGTGGGTATTGATATGGCAACCCTGTGAGACTGGTGGATTCACAGGGTCACTGATATAGATAGATATATACAGGGTGGCTCACGCTCAACGGGACGGAGCTTTATGGGAAAATGGCCAAAGATATAAAAAATTCGTTTGGGAGGAATACGTAGGTTACAGACGGCTACAATTTAAAATTTGTTAGATGTATACAGGATGTCCCACATAAGAAAAAAAAATTAGTTCATTAAAAATTATTCAAATAAGAGTAAACAATTAATTTCTGGGAGACTTTTTTTCTTTAAAAATTCAAATAAATCGAAAACTAATAATAATAGTAATAGGGAACCTTTAGTTAACTGACATTATTTTTGATGTAGTTTTTAATTCTAAAATAAAAAACAGGGTGTTCCATTAAAAATAATATAACTTTGTATATTTTCTCTTATGTGGGACATCCTGTATACATCTAACAAATTTAAAATTGTAGCCGTCTGTAACCTACGTATTCCTCCCAAACGAATTTTTTATATCTTTGGTCGTTTTCCCATAAAGCTCCGTCCCGTTGAGCGTGAGCCACCCTGTAGATTGATCGTCCATGGTTTTTAAAATAAATAAGATATCTTGAAGTAAAAATGTAGGTAATCATTTTTTTTACTATATTCAAAGGTTGAAAATTGGTTTTAGAACGTTCCATATAAAAGTTGCAATAGTGGTGCAAGGACCATTCACTGTCTATCAATCCTAAGAAGACCGAAATGGTCCTTTTCACAAGGAAAAAGATGAAAATGGAATTAAAACCTCCAGAACTCCTAAATACAAAACTAAACTGCAACAGAGGTGATTACCTAGGTCTCACCTTTGACAGCAAGTTTACATGAAACTCGCATTTAGAAAACAGATTTAAAAGAGCATACATTACTTATGAATAATACCGCCGAACCGTGTGGCGCACCTGGGATTTCTTCCCCAGAGTCGTTGCATGGATTTACACGGCTATCATAAGACCTATACTAACATACGGTGCAGTTGTCTGGGAACCAAAAACCCAAAAATTAACAGCTATCCGTAAACTAGAACAAATTTAAAGAACAGCATGTCTCAACATAACAGGAGCCATGAAAACAACACCGATTAGAGCCATGGAAGTCATTCTTAGTCTCACTTCCCTTGATATTTACATCAAGTAGGTTGCTCTGACGACAATGACAGGCCTCCGCACGGTCGGAATAGAACCTGATGTAGGATCTGGTGAGGCGAAACGTCACTTTTGGCAGGAGGCGCTCGATACGCTCCCGCTGCTTCAAGCGAACATAGACTTGTGCCGGGCCACCTCTGTCTATTCGCCGGTATTGCAAATGTGTTAGTGCGGGGTGCGCGGGAGTGATGAAGCAGACAGGTGTGCGATGGGAATAAATATAGGGCAGTCGGCCACTGACCTGCTTTGGGTAATAGCCGGTTCTTTTTTTGTAACGATTGTTAGTTTTAAGCGTCATCTCGCTATTTGTTGTAATAGTTCGATTGTTGTTCTCCGTTCTGCGGATGAACTATTAAAGTGTAAAACTGAGATTCACGAATTTCATTCCTGAGAACCCACTCCCTATATTAGGGCCCTGTTCATTGGCGCCACAACTAGAGGCAGGAAGTTAAAAGTGAACTTTGATTGTGTAATGTGTACCGCAGGAGCTGTGCTGTGCTGAGTGCTGTTCTATTATTAGCAGCGAAGAAAAAGGAGGCAAAGACACGCAGATTGGTGAGATCGTTTTATTTATACCTACCACTCGCCGGCATCGGCATATTCTAGAGCTGATTATTGGTTTATTTGTTTAAAACTATCGAAAAAAAAAACGTTTAATACATAATATCTACCTAATAGACAATACGATCGGGCATTTATAAACTATAAACCGGTTTTGTAAGGTTATTGCGAACTAAAAAAAAAAATGTCTGAAAGGCGAAGAAGGAAAGGAAAGAAAGCAATGAATGACGAGAGCGAGACAGAGGATCGCGACGATACCCAGTTAAACTCGTGTATTGTAAAACTAACAGAATATATGCAAGTGATGAATAAGAGTATGACTGACAGTATTTTAAAATTAAATGAAAATGTATCAGGCTTAAAAGAGTCATTCGATAAGTTAAAAGTAAATGATGGGAGTGATCAAACAGAAATAAATTCCTTACCAAATTTAAATGATTCGTTGGCTAGATCAGCGGCGTCCGTAGCAAATCCGCATTATTTAAATATTTGGAGAGATTTAGGCGGTAATTCATTTCAATTTAGGCCGGACGGAACGGTACATCCCGCAGATTTTATAAAAAAATTTGAAAACATGCTAGAGGATGCTGAAGTGCCCGTGCATAAACAAGTACATCTCGCGATTAACGCGCTTCGCGGTTCAGCAGCGGACTGGGGTCAAATTAAAGATAGTAGCTTTACTAATTTTTCGGTATTTAAAGCAGCATTTCTTAATCGATATTGGGGGGTTGATATTCAGAGGCAGACTTTTCAAAAATTAAAATATGAATGCTATAATAGTGGTTCAAAAGCGGACTATTTTTTAAAAATGTTGAAGGAATGTAAATTTCTTGATAACCCACCAACAGAAAAAGAGGCTATTGATATGATAACAAATCATTTCCCTGTTCCTGTAAGAAGGGGCATTCTAAGCACAGGAAACAAATCGGTTGAGGAAGTCGAACAATTTTTACGCGGATTAGATGAAATGGATAGGGAAGAGGAAATGAGTAGAAATAGTTCTCGTAACGCAAATAGCGGATTTAATCGTGGAGGTATGCGCAACCGCGTTAACATTAATAATAATTATAGTAGAGAGGGTAACCAAGAACCAATTAACCGTTCAGTCTCGACAATTTTTAATGATAACTTTGAAAGTGTAATTATTGAAGAACCAGATAAAAAGAAGCAAGCAGTTATTTTTCCTGTATTAAAGGCCAAGGTAGAGGGCCAGGACACGCATGTTCTTGCAGACAGCGGCTGTCAAATAAGTTGTGTAAGTGAGGAATTTCTGGGCCAGTTAAAGGGCAAATCGTCAAATATACCCACCCTTCCTACAAACGGTATTACGATTCACGGGGCCTTAGCAGGAAGAAGGGAAAAGGTGAAGGAACAAGTATATTTGCGGTTTGAGATTGATAATGTGTCATTTGAGTATCCTTGTATTGTGGTCAATGCGTTGGTTAGGGACGTAATTCTTGGCTGTGACTGGATGACAGATTTTTCGGTAACAATGAATTTTGAGGTTAATAAGCTAAAAGGAGTGTTTGATGGAGTTAGAGGTGAAATTTCATTTCTAGAGACAGACGCAAAATACGAAAATAACTGTAAGGCAGTGGCGGAGATTTCGTTGGAAGAGGAAATAGGAGAAGGAGATCTCAGACCGATAAGAGAGGTTTACTCAGAAGAAACAATTAGGACAGTAGCTTTTCAATCCACAATGTTGTCAGAGGAGAAAAAGGAGCTATTTTATCAGTTTTTGTTAAGGTATCAAGATGTGTTTTCGGATCAACCAGGAAGGACAATGGCGTACGTTCATAAATTAGAATTAAGAGACTATAGTCCCTTTTATCTCAGGTCATTGCCCATTCCCCATGCGTATAAAGAGGAAGTGGAAAGACAGGTGTCGGAAATGGTGCAGTGGGGGGTTATAAAAAAAACACAAACCGAGTATGTAAGTCCATTAGTAGTGACCAGAAAAAAAGATGGTTCTGTCAGGGTATGTTTGGATGCCAGGCACCTGAACAAAAGAATGGTTAAAGATCATGTGGTCCCTCCAAATCCAAATGAATTTATTGGTCAATTTTCACCAGGTCAGGTTTTAAGTCTGATAGATTTGTCAGCTAGCTACTGGCAAATTCCTGTTTTAGCAGAACATCAGAAATATCTGGGATTTTCTTATAATGGGGAAACATATGTATTTTGTGTCTTACCATTTGGTCTTAGCACTTCCGTGGGAAGTTTTATCCGTGGTTTAAAGGTAGTGTTGGGTGAAGTGCGTGATTTTTTGCTGTCTTATGTAGATGATATGCTGGTGTTTTCAGAGGATTTTCAATTACATTTAAAACATTTAGATATAATTTTTTCTAAATTTAGACATGCTGGGCTAACGGTCAAATTGAGAAAGTGCGAATTCGTCAAGGAGGAGATAAAATTCTTAGGGCATATTTTAACCTCACAGGGTACCAAAATGGATAAAAACAGGATTACTGCTATCCAGGATGTTAAGGCTCCTAGAAACATTAAGGAGCTTAGGTCATTTTTAGGTTTGGTAAACTATGATCGACGATTTTGTGAGGGATTTGCTGAATTAACGGTTTCTTTATTGCCGTTATTGCGGAAACGAGTAAAATGGTGTTGGTTGGCTGAACATCAAGACACCTTTGACAAAATCAAGTCTGCTTTTCTTTCTGTCGTTATCCAGTACCATCCTGATCCTGAGAAGAGGTATTTTATTCAAACTGATAGTTCATCCTATGGATTAGGGGCGTGTTTGTTTCAGTTAGGAGTAAGTGGGGAGAGAAATGTTGTTGCTTTCTACAGCCGGACTCTAAAGGGGGCTGAACTTAATTATACGGTGACGGAAAAAGAAGCACTGGCGATTATTGTTGCGCTGCAGCACTGGAGAGTGTTTGTGTTGGGTCGTCCGTTAACGGTTGTAACTGACCATAAAAGTCTAATTTTTATGCAATCGTGCAGGTTGATTAACTCACGTTTGACAAGGTGGATTCTGTATGCTCAAGAGTTTGATTTCGAGGTAGTATATTGCAAGGGTTCGGAAAATGTGGTGGCAGATTGGTTAAGCCGGTTTCCAGCAAAGGGAGAGGACATCATTGAGCTTCCTGACCGGTCTAAAATCGAAATTTGTGCTCTGAGAATGGATGAAATATCTGGGCAGTTCAAGGAGTTGAAGAAGTTTCAAAAGGATGATAGATATTGTATGAAAGTTGTGCAGTCGTTAGAAACGAACGAAGGGTCAGAGAGAGTAAAGGACTGGTTCTGTAGGTACAAGGGATTGTTGTTTCGGAAAGGTTCAAAAGACAACCCCGGTTTTAAATTGTGTATTCCTCATACACTCATTCTAGGTCTGGTAAAGGACGAACATGAATCCAATGGGCATTTCGGATCTGCTAAATGTTTAGGGTACCTAAGTAAATTCTATTTTTGGCCAAAAATGAGGAAGTTAGTCCGAAAAATAGTTGGAGGTTGCGAGTTATGCCAAAAAAGTAAGATATCAGTTCATTTACATGGTGTCATGCAGGCTGTTTTACCTAATCAACCAAGAGAACTGGTGTGTTTAGATTTGATTGGCCCGCTGCCCGTTTCCCGTGCCGGGGTAACTGTTTTATTAGTCGTGGTGGATACGTTCAGTAAACTGGTTCGCTTATATCCCCTAAAACGAGGTACTACTACAGCAATTATCAACATTCTAAGGAAACGATACTTTGTCGAGGTGGGGACGCCCCAGGCTATACTTTCAGATAATGGTTCCTGCTTTACAAGTACAAAGTGGTATAGAGATTTAAGTGAAATGGGTATTAAAGTGATACATACTTCTGTATACTATCCTCAGGGGAATCAAACTGAGCGGGTAAATAAGGAAGTTGGTAGGTTGCCGCGAGCTCTATGTTTTGATAAACACACCAGGTGGGCCTATTGTTTGGATGAAGTAGCAGGTTACATTAATAATGCTATACATGAAAGCACGGGTTTTACTCCAAACGAGGTACATTTTAAAAAACCGCGCCAAAATATTTTTACAAAAGGTATCGTATTTCCCAATTCGAAAACGGAGGAAATCGACTACCTTTATTTGGCACAGGAAAAACTAAAAAGTAAGGCCGCGAAACGCCAACAACGTCACGACGAAAGCAAAAATTGTTTGTCATTTTCGGAAGGGGATCTTGTTTTAGTGAGGACACATGAGGCATCCTCGGCTGAACGTAAAGTTATAAGAAAATTCTTTCTTTTGTATCGCGGTCCCTGCCGGATTGTGGAAGTGGTAAATAAAAATGCGTATCTGATTACCGAGGAAGCCACTGGTCTCTCCTTGGGAATCCAGAATATATGGAATCTGAGACCTTACAAATCTCCAGTTGAAGAGATTTAAACTACCTACCTAATTTAGTTTGATCTCTCTTGGTCATTTTATTAGATTATAAGTATGTTTTGCTATGTTCTGGTAGTTATAAAATGTTTATATGTTCAATCAAACTGGGGGGTAATGTGCCGGACCACCTCTGTCTATTCGCCGGTATTGCAAATGTGTTAGTGCGGGGTGCGCGGGAGTGATGAAGCAGACAGGTGTGCGATGGGAATAAATATAGGGCAGTCGGCCACTGACCTGCTTTGGGTAATAGCCGGTTCTTTTTTTGTAACGATTGTTAGTTTTAAGCGTCATCTCGCTATTTGTTGTAATAGTTCGATTGTTGTTCTCCGTTCTGCGGATGAACTATTAAAGTGTAAAACTGAGATTCACGAATTTCATTCCTGAGAACCCACTCCCTATATTAGGGCCCTGTTCAGACTCTATCTCACCGAAATATATCTTTCATAAGCCATATAAAGTTATAATAGAACAAATAGAAGAGCAGGAAGTGGCAGGTACGATTCATATCTACACCGACAGTTCTAAAACAAAACAAGGCTCAGGATGTGGAATATACTCCAGATTCTTAAACCCAAACATAAAATGGGCTGTGAGCAATAGTGCCAGTGTAGTTCAAACAGAGCTAACCGGGATTCTCATAGCAGCAAAAGAAATAACCAGAAACAATATTACTGGAAGGAACATGTTCATCTATACAAATGCTACGAAGCTTTGGCCGAAGTATCCATCAACAATGTGGTCACCTTTAGATGGATTATAAGTCACGCCACATCAAAAGTAACCGTCTTGCTGATTCACTAGCCAAGAAAGCAGTCAACCAATTACTTTTTGGACCTGGCCTTGGCCTGACAGAATCGGTAGTGACAGACCTAATCAAAGAACATTACCTTGTGAAATGAAAAGAAAAGATGGGATGAAACAACAAACTGCAGAGTTGCCAGGGGGCTCTTAAGTTATCCTGACAACACTGCAGCAAACAAATACTTGACTATGACTAGACATAATCTGCGCCTAGTCACAGGCATTCTGACTGGTCATTGCTAAATACGAAAGCATCTCCATATCATGGGGCTGTCAGAATCCGCACTCTGCAGAGGGTGCGAACAAGAAGATTTGTGTTCGGCGAGTATCGGCTAACACCGGCCGATATAAAAGATACGCCTCTTGGCGACGTTGTCAACTATAATAAATCTGTAGACTGGCTCACGAGCTAGGAGGTGCCTATCCTCTCAGGAGAATGCACAATGGGCTTAATGAGGCCTAAGTGCCGTGGGGTAACCCACCCTCCACACGTTACAGATACAAATACCTAAAAATGAACCTAATGCAATCTGCGACTTATCTGCTAAAACTAATTAAATACAAACTAAACTAATACAAATCATCTACATTATTGGGAGGGTGAGACTTGAGGTCCTTGGCGTTCCAATCACCAAGAGACTTATGTCCAGGTCCTCCAACTCATACGACCATGGTGATAAAATTTTCACAATTTTATACGGACCACTAAATTTTTCGCAAAGTTTTGACGTTATGAACTTGCTAGCATCTGACAGAGCAAAATTTCCTTTCCAAACCATCTGATATAATTTGAATCTTTCGTTTTTGTGTCGCAAATCATAAGTTCTTTAGTTCCTTTCAAAAGCAGAAAATAAATGATTTTTCACATCTTTAAATAACTGAGAGAGAGCTTTAGTTTTCTCTGGAAGTAAAGTTTTATCGGTCTCTACTTTGGAGCTATCTTCCTCAATATCATTAAGATTGACATCGCGACCGAAATTGACCAAATTGGGGGTAACTGTTGTCGCTTCATGACATGCTGATCTCGCATGGCGCAACCTACTTTAGCTAAGTATTGATCCCACTATCGATGATTGTTTGAGACATAAGCTGAAAGGACGGTCTTTAGGGTTCGATGTGACCGTTCAACTGTGTTTGGGTTTGCTTGGAGATGGTAGTTAGCGACACGTTTTAATTGAATTGTTGACCGTTATCGGTGACAATCCGTTTAGGTGCACCATAAATGAGAAACACGTGATCTTCAAGCCAGTAAACGATACTTTTGGCAGTACCGTTTCTTAGGGGGAAAACAAAACAAACTTGCTAAAAGTAAAAGCCACAATAGCCGCATAAAGGCGAAACCTTTGGCAGCTAACAAATAATGTTTTTTTTTTTATTTCGTGTTAGAGTTACATATATATCGATGGCCTAGGCATAATACCTCGTATCATCAATTTTGACGAAATTGAGGTATTATTGTTTTGATATTAAGTAGAACATTGCGCGCTATCTATAAGAAGTTCAGCTCATTATCTTGCTAAACTAACGCGGCAAATCGGAATATGTAATAAGAGGTATCAACTCGAGTCGGTAACCCAGTGGAAATACCACGTATCATCAGTGTTTACATTACAAGCAGGGTGGATGGTTTTTGCTCTTGTGATTTTTTGTATTTTCGTAAAAAATAAAGGTAACTTTCTATTTACTTTTTTTGTAAAACACATTAGGGTTGTTTCTTTTATTTCTCTTTATAATTATATTTTCTAATATCAAAATAAAAACCAGTTAAAAGTATGTTTAAAAGTTCCTTTGTTGATACGAGGTATTACAAATTCACTCAAATTTATGTTACGTGATATTTCAAAGGACAATTTCTCAAAAAATTAATACTTTAATTATTATGTATTGTCGCCCTATCTCTGTAATTTTATTATGTTCTACCAAGTAAAATAACACAAATCGAAATTTTAATTACTTTTACAATGACTTTTACAATTCCGCAGTACTTTTAAAAAAAATATTGTATGGGAGAAAATTTTGTTGGAGCTCCAATTTTTCAGATATTAACAAAAATAACATTTTAACACAATTATTTACCATTTTAGACCGCGATGAACTAAGTAAACTAAGGAATATATTTTTACCATTTTATTGACCTAATTAAAATTTCGCTAATTAAAACATTTATTTTTAGTCTTCCACTATGACATCCAGGGGCAAGCGATTGGTTCTGCTAGCACAAGAAAACACACAACTTCTTAGAGATGATACAGCTTTAGAAAATTTAAATAACCAAATATCTTCATCAGATTTATTAAAACCCACCACGAGTTGCATTACGGAAGAAACAAATAATACAATTAGAGGTAATGACATACTTCAACGTGCACTGCAGAGCAGTTTTCTCTTCGTAAATAAAGACAATATTGATGATATTTTGCCGCAAGATATTAGTAAAACGACTTATCAGGAGCTACATGTTATGGAGAATGTTCAGTCCTATGTGGTAGAAAACAACATAGACATAATTTTTGAAGAGCCTGTTGAAAAAGAAAATGCCAGAACAGAGCTTTTCGAAAATAAAGTAATATTTGAAGATATACCTGAAAATGACGATCGACCAAATGAAGGAGATGCCCTGGATTATCCAGACTTCGTACCTAATGAAGAACACTTCAGTTCAGACTCAGAATTTGAAGGAGAAGCATTTAATGAACGGCAAAAAGATGGTCTACCCAACGAACCAGAACTAGAAGAAGAGACAGACAACAATGAAAGCGATATTGAAATGCTTGAAAATAATCAAGAAAAGAAGCGTCGAAGAAAACCAGATAAAGACGAATGGACTAGAGAAAAAACAAGAATTAGAAGGATGGCTGGAGAAGAGTACATAGGCTATACCAGAAACAGACAAGGCCAAATTTTTCATAATAAGCAAAGAGCAGCTAGAGCAATAGGACCGACTTGTACTTCTTCTAAGTGTTTAAAATATAAGAATAGATTTTGCCGCTCAATATCTGAAGAAGAACGGAACCAATTTTTTCCAGCTTTTGGAAAAAAATGAACTGGGACCAGAGAAAGATATATGTAGTTGGGCTTATAAAGATGAAATCTACGGAAAGAAAGTATGTTGAAAATTCCAGACGCAGTATAACATATGACTATTTCTTACAATTTTCTGCAGAAAAAAAACAAGTTTGCAAAAAAATGTTTCTTTCAACACTGGGCGTGAATGAAGCGATGGTTTCCAACTGGTGTAAACAAAATGAAAACGGTATCATTCCCGCCACCGATGTTTCCAAAAGAACTAGAAAAGTCTTAAAAGACGCTCCCCGGCCTAAATCAGAAAAGGAGGTCGGACTGGAGGAACAATCAAATTATCTAAAAAATTTTTTTGCAGAACTTCCTAAAATGCCTGCACATTACTGCAGAAAAGATTCTACGAAACAATATATAGAATACGATTTTGAATCAAAGGCCAAGTTGTATAAAATATATCAAGAAAAGTGTCTAGCAGATAAAAATAAGTCTCTAAGTTATTGGTACTTTTCTGAATTATTTGAGAATTTAGCATTGTATACTCCAAAAAAGGATCAGTGCAATACCTGTGTGGCTTAAAGAGCAAGAAATATTGAAATAACAGAGTATAATAAACACATTGCCCTTAAAGATCAAGCAAGGCAGGCAAAAGATATAGACAAAGACAAAGCCAAGGAAGGTAAATGTAATGTCTTTGTTATGGATGTGCAAGCAGTGAAAATGTGTCCTGTAAATAACGCTAATAAGTTTTATTTTAAAACCAGATTAAAGGTTCACAATTTTACCATATATAATTTAAAAACCCATGAATGTTGGAACTATTGGTAATGTGAGGTTGAGGGAGATCTATGTTCCTCTGTGTTTGCCACAATTATTATAAATCATTTAGAGAAATATTGCTAAGATGATTTGCCAGTGATATTGTGGAGCGATGGCTGCGGCTACCAGAATCGAAATGTAGTACTTTCGAATGCACTGCTGCAATATGCCGTTAAAAACAAAAAATTTGTAGCACAAAAATATCTGGAACCCGGACATACACAGATGGAATGTGATGCTGTCCATAGTTTAATTGAAAGAAAACTAAAAAGTCGGGAAATTACATTGCCTTATGATTATGTTACTAAAACTCGTGAAGCAAGACAAAAACCGACTACATTAAATGCAGAAATTTTGACGCATGAAATATTTAAAAATTACGATAATAAAGATCTTATGAGATACAGAAGTATAAGACCTGGACGTTGTACAAATGACCCCACTGTGAATAACCTGAGAGAACTGCATTATTCTTCGGAAGGCACCATAGGATATAAGACTGACTTTTCCGATCAAATTCGAGCTTTACCACAAAGATATAAGGAAATAGATGATTTTAAGTACGTAGTTGAAGGTTTGTTCCAAGATCAACTAAAAATATCTGCCCAAAGATTTTCTCACCTACAGGACATAAAATCTACACTTGCACCAGAGTTTCATGGATTTTACGACTCTTTTCAATTTAAAAAAGACTAATTAGTGTAATATAGTTTTATACCAAAGGTACCAAAGTTACCAAATTTTACGTACCTAATTAGATTAAGGTTTAATGTTTGATGTAATTTTTAAAGTATCATTTTTTATTAAAAATCCTAAATTTTAAGAACAAAATTTAAACTAAAAGTGGTTATGTTTTATTTGGACGTTACTTAGACAATGTTTTCTTGTTCCTATAAGTTCTAATAAATATTTTTTGCATTTTGATACAGATTCACAGCATTGAATTTTTATTGTATTTTTGGTTGAATATCACTTATCAACATGTGGTTAAATAGACAATACCACGTATCAAACCGCATTGCCAGAAAAATTATTCAAAAACATTTTTTTTTTTAAATATTGTTGTGTAAAAAATTCAATTTTTAGCTAGATATTAAATTGCCTACAGGTGCCTTGTAAAAAGAAATTAATACAGTTTTTTGCCTCTCCTGAAAAGGTGTCAAAATGTTGATACGAGGAGTTGTGCCTAGGCCATCGATATATATGAAAGATTGTTAACGTAAGCATCAATAAATTCAAATTGACTTTTTACTTGCATGGCCCAGTTAAATTTCTCCAGACATTTTAACATGCGTTTCCTGTTGGAAGAAACAAATTTTTGGAAGCCTGCGGTTAGGATCATTTTAAAAATATTTTAAAGAAATTTGACTCTTATTAAATAATCCGGTGTATTGATTGGCATAGATAATTTTTTTTTTTTAAGTTGGTTTGTACACGCTCAAGTATGTCACTATATCTTAAACCCCAAACAGGGATGCAGTTTGACATTGTGCTTATAATCAAGGACTCAAATAATAAGTATCTACTTTGGCTTTTGCCATTATTGGAATGATTTCACCACCTGCTTGCTTAGATTTGTTAATAATCTATATAACTATATGAATCATTGGCCCTGTCAAAAGTAACAGGCCCACAGAGTTTCCATAACAATGCCCACAGGACGCATTTTTAATGGTTGTTGAAATGCCTCACCATTTATTTTTTGAGAAATCTTATAAAATACCTTGTCAATTATCTTCAAACCATCTTTTTCTGACAAAAAATGTTTGGTAATTTTGATATCACTATCACATAATGAACATTATACTTGTCTTAAAAGGCAACTAATAACAGAGGACCACTAAAGAGTAATCCATTTCTGTACCACACAGATGACGATCTAGAATTTATTAGGGAATCCATCAAGTACTAAGAAGACAATATATCGTCGCCTTAGAACAACACAGTACCCATCAGTGTTGCCAGAATATATTTTTGTTACGTACCAGATTTGTATAAAAAAAATATACCAGATTGCATAAAAATGTACTAGATTCTGTAAAATGTACCAGCACTGAACTAAACCGTTACAGTTAGTTCAGTGGATTTTCGAATGAATTGTGATGAGCAAGAGGAGCAAGACACCAACAATATATTTTACACGCGTCAAATAGTAACACGCTGAAAAAAAGGTACTAGATTTTGCTTCGTGTGTACCAGATTCTCAGAAAATGTACTAGTTCTAGTACAATTGTACTAAACTGACAACACTGGTACCTATGTTATTAATTTTTTTAAATTTTTACTTATTTCCTAATCTTGTTCTGAAGCGACGATAGTGCAGCACATTTTACTTGAGAAAACACTAGTTTTAGAACAAGCAATAATTAAGAAACAACCATGTATCGTGATATCTTGATACATATATTTACCCATCTTCCTAGGAAAATGTCCAAAAGAAGACCAGGAAAGCAAAAAAAAATAATTAAAATAAACCGGTTAATTATTTATTTTGAAAACAGTACCGATTGTTAAAGAGTTTGAAATTTAATTACTTTTTAGTTTTGTTAGGAATTTTTTTTATAGAAAATAATTTAATATTTTAGTACGAAAAACGTCAACAAGAAATCCACGACTGGAACATATACAAAGCGGAACAAGAAAAAATCCGATTAGAAAAAGAAAGAAGGAATAAAGCGGCTACGAGAATTCAAGCTTGGTGGAGAGGCACGATGGTCAGAAAGGGATTTGGAAAATTCAGAAAAAAGAAAGAAAAGAAGCCGAAAAAGAGCTCTGAAAAGCAAAAACCCTCATCAAACAAATAAAATCCACATACAAAATTAAAATGGCAATTTTTTATAGGCTTCTTTTTTCACCTTCCTGATAGTTTTTAGCCTGTTTTTTAGTTGAAAAAAAAGTTACTCAAAAATGACATACCCTAATGTGTATATCGCGTTATCATCATAGAAAGGTGTTGGTATTACATACTAATAAATAACTTAACAAAATAGATCTATATTTTTCTCGATTGACATAAACTTTCACAATTATCTATCACATCTTTAAAACTAGAATGCTTATGAAGCATAAAATAACCCTGTACTTGAGCTGGACTAATATTTGGATTAAGTTGCGTAGCTTTTTCAGCAAACAATTTGGCATGCCTAGCAGCATCTTCTTCATCATAAAATCTTAAGTACATTTGTTCGATTTGCGATTGAGAACACCATCCAATGTACTCCTGCATATCAACCCGCCCTGGTCTAATGAGAGCGGGGTCTAACCTGCAAACAAAATAATTATAATTAAAAAACATATATTTAAAAAGAAATTCTGTAAAATTCATCGATAAACGTTGTGTAAAACTCAATTAACTATACACTGTAGTGTAAAATCCCCTAAGCGGCTAAAGTCAATAATGGTCTTCCATTAAAATCCAAAATTAATCAAAATTTGGGAGGTTTAAGCTATCCATCTTACTATTGTATAAAGAACTACTAGTAGTATCACCTTATGGAAGTATCATTTGGTTGTACTTTTATCAAAACATTCAAGGAATCACCTATATTCTCTCACATTCCCTCTCTCACAACTTAAAAAATCAGAATTTTGCACATTTTGTCAAATTTCTCGAATACGGACCATTTCAGGAAATTTTGACATAAAACAAAAATTATAGATAATAATATTAGAAGTAACTTTTATTTGAACAATTTTCTTCTCCAAACATAAATAACAGATATATTCCATAAAATATAAAAACGGCCTCCCATAAAGTACCCCCCCAGATGTTCCAACTTTGTCCAAAATCTAATCATTTCACGTCAGGCCGAAATAAACCTTAAGTTTAAAATTTAATGTTTTTTCCTTTATCCGTTTTTGAGTTTTCTTCAAATTTCGAAATTTACACATTTTCTCAAATATCTCGAATACGGTCCATTTTAGAGAAATTATGTATAGGACTAAAATTATAGAGAATTATATTATAAACAACTTTTATTTGAACAATTTTTATAAAAAATTATGTTTTTTACATTTTGTCAAATTTCTCGAATACGGACCATTTTAGGAAAATTTTGCATAAAACAAAAATTATAGATAATTATATTAGAAGTAACTTTTATTTGAAGAATTTTCTTCTCCAAACGTAAATAACAGATATATTCTATAAAATATAAAAATGACCACCTATAAAGTACCCCCTCAGATGTTCCGACACTGCCCAAAATCTAATCAGCTCATTGGACGCTGAAACAAAGCTTAAGTTTAAAATTTGGTGTTTTTCTGTGTATCGGTTCATGAGTTATGCGTTATACAGACACACACAGACACACACACACACACACAGACATCATCGCGAAAATAGTCAAAACGGATTCAGGGGACCTCAAAACGTAAAAATCCGTCGAAAACTCGAGGTCGAAAAAAATCATGATTCCTATACTTTCCTTATATCTGTATACAGATAGGAAAGTAAAAATGCTATAAAAATTCACGACTTGTTAAAAAAATAGAATATCAAACCCTCGTTTCATCCACCAGTATTTGAAATAATTGTTATATTTTTGGTATGCAAATACCAAATCCAGTTAAAGAAACGCTGCATTTAAAAATAACTAAATTTATCATAAAGTAAGGATGAGTGGAGCAACAGTTTTTGTGGTTTTTATTTCTCTAGATAATAAAATTCAACCTAGTGGTATATTAGGTGCATCCATAATTTTTATTCCTACTTACAAGTTGTAAGTAGGTCATATGTACCAAAATCGATTGTAACGTCAATGGAAATTGATTAATAAAGACCTAGCAGAGATTTTATAAAAAGGTTGGATATTAATGGTCCTTCAGTTGTAGACTTCTTAGTCATAGATACTGAAGACTTGTAGAATCACTTTGTACTATATTAGTATGGCTGCAGTTGATTCTTGAAACTACATGTTTCCGATTTATATGTTGGCTGTTGTTGAGTTTTTAAGGATTTAGACCTTTAAGAAACTTCTAGTGATTATTTACATCAAAGTTCTAAATGATATCTCTTCAAAATCTTATAATTTTAGTAACTTATATTCCCTCGTGATTCTAATGAAACAATTTACTTGACTCATGGTGCCACAGTTGAGGTTTTGTCAGCAGGGTTTTACCTCTGGCAAATTTACTGTGACAATTCTAATAATATGTTTATTTGAAGTGAATAATAAGCGTGTATGGTTGAATTCATAAATGATACATTTGAACTATTCTCTAAAAACTAACTAAATACGTTTAGATGTCTCATAAAATTAGTCTAAAATAATTTCTAGCGAGTATCAAGCGTGTTTGGTTAAATTTACAAATGGATCATTTGAACTACTCTTTAAAAACTGCCCAGAAAGCTTTTAAATATCAGGAGAATTACATTGTGAGACTTTCCAGTTAATATTAAACGTGTTTAGTTGAATTTGTTAATGTTACATTTGAACTTCTCTCAAAAATGTACTCCGTTAGAATTGTAGTGAATATAAAGCGTCTATGATTGAATTTATGAATGGTACATTTGAACTACCCTAAAAAGTAACTACAAAACGTTTAAATGCCTCGAAAAATGTTCTAAGATCATTGCTAGTGAATATCAAGCATGTTTGATTAAATTTAAGTATAGAACATTTGAACTACTCTTTAAAAAATGGCTAGTTGAATTTGTTAATGTTACATTTAAACTACTCTTAAAAACGTACCTACTCGAAAATTTTTCTAAAATCATTTCTAGTGAATATAAAGGGTGTTGGTTTAATTTGCGAATGGTACATTTGAATTACCCTAAAAAGTAACTACAAAACGTTTAAATGCCTCGAAAAATGTTCTAAAATCATTGCTAGTGAATATCAAGCATGTTTGATTAAATATAAGAATAGAACATTTGAACTACTCTTTAAAAAATGGCTAGTTGAATTTGTTAATGTTACATTTAAACTACTCTTAAAAACGTACTCGAAAAATTTTCTAAGATCATTTCTAGTGAATATAAAGGGCGTTGGTTTAATTTGCGAATGGAACATTTGAACTACTCGTAAAAATAAACTAGAAAACGTTCAGATGTGTCAAAAACTTATTCTAAACTAATTTCTAATGATTAACACTCATTAGAAATTGTTGAATTTATTAATGGTATATTTGAACTACCCTCAAAAACTTACTAGAAAGTGTTTAGATGTCTCAAAAAATTACTCCGATAGAATTCTAGTAAATATAAACCGTGTATTATTGAATTTATGAATGGTGTATTTGAATTTCTCTCAAAAACATACTAGAAAGTGTTAAAACAACTCAAAATAATTACTCGGATATACTTCCAGTAAAATACAAACAGATCATGTAAATTACTCTTAAAAAACTGGCCTAAAGAACCTAAATGTCAAGAAAATTACACGGTGAGCATTTCCAGTTAATATGGAACATTTTTAGTTGTGTTTTATGTTACATTCGAACTATTCTCAAAAACGTACTAACATTCATTTAGAAGTCTCAAAAAATTAATCCGTTAGAATTCTAGTGAATATGACTGAATTTATGAAAGGTACATTTGGACTATTCTCTAAAAACTAACTAGAAAACAATTAGATGTCTTGAAAAATTATTCTATTATTTCTAGTGAGTATCAACAGCATGTTCAGATGAATTTATGAATGGAACGTTTAAACTAGTTTTTAAAAACTTATTAGAAAGATGTAGTAGAACTATTAAAAAATTAATCTGATATCATTTCTAGTAAATATTACCTAAGTGTGTGTGTTTGAATTTATGAATGATATATTTGATGTATTCTCAAAAACGTACTAGAATTCATTTAGATGTCTCAAAAAATTAATCCAGTAGAATTCTACTGAATATGAAGCATTTATGATTGAATTTATGAATGGTGCATTTGAATTTCTCTCTATAAACTTAATCCTAGTTGATATTATAGGGATGTATAGTTAAATTTATGAATGATACATTTGAACTACTCTCTAAAAAATTCGAAAAAACGTTTAAATGTCTCAAAAAAAAATATTCCAAAAGGATTCCTAGTGGATAGCATGCCTGTTTAATTGGATTTACGAATGGAACATTTGAACTACTTTCAAAAAAATCCAGACAGCGTTAAAACGTCTCAAAAAATTACTTCTATAGAATTCTAGTGAATAATAAGTGTTTATGATTGAATGTATGTATAGTACATTTCAATTTCTCTTTAAAAACTTATTAGAAAGCTGTTTGATGTGTCCAAAAATAAATCTGCCATCATTTCCAATGAATATCAAGAGTGTATGTTTGAATTTATGAATTGTACATTTGAAATATGCTTAAAAAAACGTTTAAATGTCTCGAAAAATTATTGATAATGAATATCAAGCGTGTTTGATTGAATATACGAATGGAACATTTGAATTACTCTTTAAAAACTGGCCAAAAACCGTTTAAATCTCAAGAGAAGTACACTGTGAGCATTTCTAGTACCTAGATATTGAACATGTCTAGATGAATTTAATATTGTTAGATTTGAACTACTCTCAAAAACGTACTATTTTATAGAAACCCTTGGTACGTCTCAAAAAATTACTCTGATATAATTCTAGTTAATACTAGAGGTGTATGGTTGAATTTGTGATTGATATATTTGAATTACTCTCTAAAAACTAGCTAAAAAACGTTTAGATGTCTCGAAAAATGATTCTAAGATAATTTCCAATAAGTATCAAGCATGTTTGACTGATTTTACAAATGAGACATTTGAACTACTCTTTAAAAACAGTCGATTTATAAAGGTTATTTTCCTATATAGGAGCCTTAACCACTATATTTTCGACCTATTCATAATTTTATTTCAGATATTTATTAGGAAACTTAGGTTTATGTTTATACTTGTTTATGATCAAATCTCTAATTTTTTTTGGTGTTGCTTTGCTGCGACCCATTTTAAATAACGAATAAAAAATTACGTTAGAAACTGTCACAAAGATACCGTCACACTTTCAACAACTTAATAAAACGTCAAGCCACCAAATTAGTTAGTGTTTCATTATGTGCGTCATATATTATATACATATACAGTGTGTCGCAAAAAGTCTGCACCATATGGAAAACTACCTATTTATTTTTATTATTAATTTCTCATGAAATTGTATTCTTTATAAAAGTTGGCACAAGATCTAAAACCAAATGTAGACTTCATAAATATTAAAACTTTAATCAAAGGAGGTCAAAAAATATTAATATACAGTATGGTTCAAATGAAAGGAATAAATTCATTATAAAGGAAGTAGATAGTTTTTCGAAAAAAATGCTCGGACAGAGAAAATTTAAAGCTATTATAAAATACACTATAGTAAAAAAACTTGTAAGGATATTCTGTTACTATTTTTTTGTTTTAACTTGTTTAACCTTGTATCTTTTGTTGTTTATGATATAACAATTTTATTTTTGGTTTGTTTTATTGATAAAATGAAATTAGTAGAACCGTATGTCATTACGTAAATAATGTGAAAAACATCACTTTTCTTAGAAATTTTATTACGTCCGGATTATTTTATAAACTTGTCCTGGCTGGAGAAGCTTTCATCTGGTAACCCTAACTGACAGTGATTTAAAATAGAAATCCAACCTACCTTTTTATATAATTCGTAGTCATAAACACTATTCTTGCTTCTGTACTTGCTACTCCGTCTAAACAATTCAACAATCCACTAAAAGTAATTCTATTTAAACCCTCGTAGGCTGCCTTTTGCTGAGTGGTGTCCTCTCTCGATACAAAGGCTGCATCGATATCTTCCAATAATATTATACTCTGCTGGGGCGCCACACTCAACAAATGATTAAGCCTATCATCAGAAAGACTTCTTTCCGATAGATTTAAAATGCATATTGAAAAACCTAATTCACCTGCTAGGGCTGTTATGTAAGACGATTTACCACATCCTGGAGGCCCATAAAGAAGATAACCTGAAATATGTTTCTAGTAAGATTAACTGATAAAGATGATAAATGAATAATAGTCTTTAACAAATGAAAATATTTACCTCTTCTATATGGAATTCCTCTATTAATATACCAAGAGGGATTTGAAATAAATTCTTGACAGTCCTTTAGAATTTTTTCACTTTTTCCTGTATCAAGAATTACTGAAGAAATTGGTCTTTTTCTTCTTGGATGTCCCAATGGCCTCCACTCACTACCAAGTGCATTGTACATTATTGTTTTCCCTTCGTGTTGATCCAATGCCAGCTGTCTAGCTATAACAATAATTTTATCGTTAATTACAGAAAAAAATGTAATGTAACAAACATTAACTCTTTAACTGCGGGAAAATTTTTTTAGTGCTGGAGACAAGAAATTTCCCAAAATTCACTGAAGAAATTTTAGTTTTAAATAAAACATCAATAAAGAAAACCGATATATAGAAGAAGTCATTAATTTAAAGAAAGAATTAGAAGAAAAAGAGTTATATTAAAAGGCTAACAAGAGTTAGCCAAAGTTGTGAGGAAGAACCGGCAAATCATTATTAACACTGTGAAATCTAAAAATACAAACTGTAACATGTCTACTAACTTGAGCTCTATAGATTTGACAGGTTTAAATAATTTTACTGTTCTTCCTATTAATAATGGTAACTTGGGCTCTATAGATTTGACAGATTTAAATAATTTAACACTTCTTCCTTTTGATAATAGTAACTTGGGTTCCATAGATTTGACAGGTTTAACTAATTTAACTTTTCCTCCCACTGATCATACAGATCAGTGGTTCCTCCTTTTGATAACATATCTATCACACCCACAGTTAATAAGGACTTTCCCACAAAGTCTCAAACTCAAGTTCCAAATTAAAAAGTACAATAAATATATTATATTTAAATGCTGAGAGCTTGGTGGCCCACATTGATGAAATCTCTAATTATGTGTTGTCAAAAAACCAAGTTTAGTACGTGTTTCTGAAACTTGCTTCACTGAGGGTATTTATGATTCAGAAACAGACATTGACGGATACAAAAATTATAGAGTTGACAGTGAAAGTAGACACACAGGGGGTGCTTTAATTTATGTACAAAGTGAACTGAAGGTTTTAAAATATTTTAAATTTTGTATTCCAAAAATTTGTTGGATTATTTCTGTCATGGTAATATTAGGAAACAAAAATCTTTAATTATATCTTTATATAGGTCACCTAGCAGTAGCTGTATACATTTTTTAGATGTTTTAGCACTTGGGCTGAAGAAAATTTATGTGATAATTTTCAAATAGTTATTGTTTCTGGAGATTTTAATATTGACCTGTTTACTAAAAACACAGTGCGAAATTAAGTGATATTTTGATTGTTCTGGATTAAAAAATATTGTTACAGAATGCAAAAGACCAAATAGAAATAGTGGAGGTACACTAATAGATTTAATTATAACAAATAATGACTCCGTTTCAGCTGAGGTTATCAAAACAGAAAGAATTTCAGATCATTTTATGCTTTTAACAAATGTGCTATTAAATAGTGATGGGCCATCTGTTTTTGAAATTGAAAGCAGAGGCAAGGACTTAAATTTTGATTTAATTAATAACAAACTTTCAAAATTAGCATGGAACTATCATATTTATGACATTAATGCAAACAATGATAATTTTGTAACAAACATTTTAAACGTATTAGATTTTGTAGCGCCAAAAAAACAAAAATATTTCCTAAATACAAAAAATGGTAGAATGAAAATGTAAAAGCTGCCACAAGGTACAGAGACCTTGCATATAAAAATTATTCACAAGAAAAAATAGAAAATAATTGGAATGAATACAAAATGCATATAAATAGGACCGTTAACGTAATTAGAACAGAAAAATGTAAACACATAGAGAAAAATATTCACGAAAGTAGGGGAAATTCAAAGGAAATGTGAAAATATCTTGAATGTCTGATTCCAAAAAATAATAAGTCGAATAACTTAATTGAACTTGAACTAGAAAATAATGTTATCATAAAAAATATTTTTGACATGCCAAATGCTCTTAATAAATTTTACACAGACAGTATCCAATTGATTGCTAGTATGATTGGTCATACAATATCAGATTATCAAATTTTAGACAGACACAATGGACATTTTCTTGGAAAATTTCAACTATGTATGGTGGAGACATTCTTTTTGCAATGAAAAATAAAAGTAGCACAGATGACATTAACATTAATATTTTAAAAAATTGTTCTCCCAACCTCTCAGAACCACTTTTAAATTTGATATATTCGTCATTAGAAATTTCAAAAATACCTAATGCTCTAAAAATTGCTATGGTAGTGCCTGTTCCAAAGACAAAAAACGCAAATAAAGCTACAGATTTAAGGCCTATTAGTACGTTAAGCAGTATCGAAAAAATCATTGAGAGGATCGTTTATGAACAAATTGTTAATTTTTTAGAACAAAATAAACTTATTACTAGAATACAATCGGGCTTCAGAAGCAAACATAACTGTGAATCAGCTATCCAGTGTGTTTTATATGATTGGAAATATAAATTTGATAAAAACTATCTAACATTGACAGTTTTTATAAATCTTCAAAGGGCATTCGAGACTGTTGATCAAAACCGTTTGATAGAAAGTATGGGTATAGTAGAGCAAGCATTGGAGCGGTGTGTATCTAAGTAAGAGGAAACAAAAGTTAAAAGTAAATAACATTTTGTTAGAGGAAATTAACTATATCAGAGGTGTTCCACAGGGAAGTATATTGAGTCCCCTATTGTTTTTAGTGTATATCAATGACATTGTTGATTTCAAGGGTCAATGTGACATTCACCTGTTTGCTGATGATGCCCTAATATATTTTTCTTGAAAGGATTCAGATAACACAAATAAAACAAAATGTATGCTGATAAGTAGGAACTATAACTATACACAGTTTGTTGATAAACAATATAACATAACAATTGGAGGAAATTCTATACAGTTAGTAGAAAAATTCAAATACTTAGGGGTAATGATTGACAAACAGATGAGATTCATAGATCATGCCAACACCATTATCAAAACTATTGCATTTAAGTTAAATATCCTATTTAGAAGTTCATTTGGCTTATCACAGTGGACTACCTAAATGTATTATATATAATACTATAATTCTACCTCACTTTAAGTATTGCTCTACAATACTCTTTTTACTAAGTCAAAATGAGTTGAACCGACTACAGAAGCTGCAGAATAGGGCTATAAGAATAATATTATCCTGTTCAAAATATACTTCCATTAATCTAATGCTTGAAACTTTAAGGTGGATGCCAATCAAAAGACTTTTATTACTGAATGCGTTAATTTTTATTTATAAAATCAAACACAGGTTACTTCCAATGTACCTAAAAGAGAAGCTTAATTATCACTCTAATGTGCACAATTATCCAACGCGGAACAGAAATAACTTTTATATTGAAACAGTTGTTGAGAGTGCAACACAAAATTCACTATTTTTTAAAGGTCTAAATCAATATAACGCACATCCAGAGAAAATTAAATCAGTAACGTCTGTAACTACATTTAAAATCAAAGTGACAGATTTCTGAATTGATGAATATTTCTCCAGAAATAGTAACAACCTATAGAATTTTAGTTAGTTTTAATTGTATCTAAATTATCTATGTTTTGACTTATATGTATATTTTTACTAAATTTCGAGATAAATTTGGATATTGTGATATTAGCAAACTAGCTAAACAAAGGAAATAATAACAATCAGGTGGAGGAAATTAATATCCTGAAACGTAATCTGCAAAAATCAAACAATCAAATTGAAGAATATGAAAATTTACTCATGGAAAAAATTATTTTATAGAAAAATTACAAACAGATATAGAATTAAACAACTTAGGTAAAAGAATGGTAATAAAAATCAAGGTTTTAGAGAACGATTATATAACATGTGTAAGTGACATTAACAAAATTAAAATTGAGTATGAAAATGTTATAAAGAATTAGCAAGTTCTAATAAATGTTTTTGAATCACTTGTTGAGTGCGATAGTTGAATTTTTCACTAATTTGTAGTGATTCTTTATGTACATCCAATTTGTCTTCCTATTTTAGTGCCAAAACTGTATCCACAGAATGCATCTTTTCTATCTACCCTTGTTGTCATCGGAGTTCGGTAAATTTAGGAAAATGCCTTGTATTTTTCTTTATCATGCCACAATAACCTGTGTTTCACTCATTGAGATATAAAGCTAATCTTGGATCCATATAATCTTGGATCCATATAATCTTGGATCCATATAATCTTGGATCCATATAATCTTAGATCCATATACCACTTGTCAGTACATAATAAATTGCCATTTCCCTCATATGATCTCATAAATTTTTTTATTATACTATCTCCTACCCCCCCCCCCCCCATATTGGATCATTTGCTGGAAAGTCATTTGCTGGAAAGTCATTTGCTGGAAAGTCATTTGCTGGAAAGTCATTTGCTGGAATTTCATTTGCTGGAATATCATTGGCTGGAATATCATTGGCTGGAATGTCATTTGCTGGAATGTCATTTGCTGGAATGTCATATGCTTAACCCCTATACACCAAAACATTCAAAACCATTCCTGTCTCACAATAACATGCAACAAACAGTTTTATTCTAAATCCTTGTCGTTTGGAAAGAATATATTGTTTGAACTGAGTTACTTTTGAACTCAATAAAAAATTCAAATATCTATTAATTATATTTTCAAAAATATTTTCTACTTTCCAAAATTCAAAGTCGCTCTCCTTCTGATGAAGTTGATGGTAAATCCATATTTGTATAATTGAAAATTTTGTTTACAGGTTATTAAAATAAAAGATAGATGTCAGTACTTATTTAAAAATGTTACCTTCTTCTAATATTGAAAAAAACATGTGTTTGTCTTTTCCAAAAGCTGTCAGCTGAACTGTTTCCCATGGTGTGCCCATATGTAAATCTAAGGTATGTTGTTCTCTAGTACGCTCCACCTTTATCCAAGTTCTGCCATATCTAAAATGTTCAAAAACTATTATTAAGAGTTATAAAGAACAAGTGACAAAGAATAAAGGGTCAGGTATGCTTTACATATGTCTAATTTTGAAAAAACAATTTAAATACTAAAAAATATCCATTCTATAAAATTATTTCTAAAAAAAGCAGATAACCATATTTTCTGATAAAAATTGATCAAAAAATTGCAAGATTTTGATGTTTCTAACCTAATATTTTATCATTTTCTCAGTTTTAGAGTTTCAGTTAGAAACTAGATAACATGTGAATATTAATATTTCAACTTACTTTGTTAAATTACATGTTTTTTAGACTACCTGTCTGAGCAAAATAGATTGTCTTTGTAAAATTCAGGGTCGAAATTGATGTTTTTGTAAACTGAATAAATCTACTAGTAAAATGGTGTAAACACATCAGCATTAGCTGTAGTTTAAAAGCAGTTTGTTTCTTTATTTTGATTTGTTTTTCCTCTTATATTAGTGCATGTAGTCTTGAATTTTGATTTGAGTAAAACTGAAAAATCAATTTTTTTTTGTCATATTTTTAAGAAAAATAATTTTTCATAATTGAACAGGATGTATTATTAATGACGTCTCCAATAGTATTGTTTTAACAAAACAATCGAAAAAACCAGTACTTTTTATGCTATTTCCAAATCGTGTTTTCCAAAAACCATTTATAGTGTAAGTAATAGTGGATTTATTCAGTTTTCCTCAATTGTAAAAACAAAAATTTAGGGCAAGAAAAATCTTTATAACTGACTAAAGTTAAATTAAATTTGAATTAAACACTAAAATACGCTAATAAGTGTTTTGTGGGCAATTGTCAGCAATTTAGCTGATGACAGGCCTAGACGTACCCAAAGTGTACTGGAGGCACTGGAGCCCATGTTAGAAATAATAATAGTGAATTCAGTTCTGTTTAACACATTCAAAAATAAATTATGTAGCTTAGGGTATTGTACCCTGTTGAAAATTGTTGAAACTACTATGTGAATAAATCAACTGTATGAAAATCATTACTGTATATTCATACCTTTAAATACCAAATAAACTCAACCCCTACCGGAAAAAATGAGTTCCTATATTGGGAATGAAATCGTATTTAGTCTTGATAAGCCCACTATCTTTTTGTTCGAAACTTGTTTCTACACTTAAATGCTGCGTTTGCTTTGCACCCTTTGCTGTCATCCATTGAAGTAGCCACTGATAAGATTTATCCCGGCACGGAACTTCCAAAGTAATCATATAATGCCTTCTGAACAATATCAATGAAGATTGGAAACCTTTTCTTAACAATGCGGCTCCTGCACCAACACCGAAAAGTCCAAATCCAGCACCAAAGTATGGATTATCAGAAAGAGCAGAAATGTATTCTGTCAATGGCATGGTTTAATAATTTTACTAAATGTTTATTGAAATTGAAAATTACTTATGATATAATGCTTGTTTATTTTTATTTAGATCTTAAAACTTAACCCTACTTCATTTAAATAAGAGTAACTGTCAAATGTGTCAGATGTCAAAAAAGTTTCTTCTTTTTCTTTTGACTTCTTCCTCTGTACTATTTGGCCAATCACAGGACTCACAGGATTAATAAGGTCCGTGTATTTATAAACAGATCTCAGCTGAGTCGGACTTGGGTATGTCTCCTTGAACAAAAATCGAATTTTGATATGGTTCCAGGTCGCACAGGTTGTGTGAATTAGTTGTTTTTTTAATAATTATATGTAAAAAAAAAATTGCGGAGCATCCGCGATGTCTCTAGGCGCTGTTTTGTTCTAGCACTGATGTTTTGAGTAGGCGCTTTTTCTTTCGGGCGTTATTTCGATAAATGCCATTTTGACTAAGCGTTCAAATAATAGCGCTATTGCGATATGTAAAATAAGAACAAGAAATATTGTAAGATCAGTATGTCTTTCATCGTGGTATTAGCCGACGACCCTCATTATAACCTCGAAATGTAGATAAGTAATAAAATTGTGTGTCCCTTAAACTATTTCCAGGTCCGGATTCAAATATGAAATAGTTAGTATTTTAATACATATCGAATTAAATATATTTCCAAAAATGAATATATGCATATTTTTATGACCGTACTATACATGGTACTTAAACGGTAACAGAAAGTTAGGTAAATTAGACAAAAGTTGCGCAGTTTTGTGCTCATTAAAATGGCGCCAAGAAACATTTGATATCTACAGGTAGATTCAAAATATCGGACAAAAAATGAATGAATTTAAAGAAATTGTATTTTTCATTTTTGGTTCGATATTTTAAATCTACCTGTAGGTATCAAAGGTTTCTTAGCACCATTTTAATGAGTAAAAAACTGTGCAACTTTTGTATAATTTAACCAATTTTCTATTTGTTACCGTTTAAGAAATAGCAATAATGTCCCTATAAACAGCCAAAGTTTAAGTAACACAACCGTTGGCGGTGCTGCCAGCTGCCACTATTGAAAACAAAAGAGCACGATCCTCACTTTTTTTTATTTCTCTAGAGTAGAATTTTACAGACATAAACGTCTTTACACTTTCTAAAAGGTTAAGGAATGGTTTTACCAGATTGTTTTTGTACATGTCAAGTAGAACTTTAAAGATAGAAACCAATAATAATTATTAATAATATAAAATGTAGGTACTTGCATGACCATCAGACTTTCACTACTTTCATACGAATAGGCTGTTAAGGAGATTAGAGATAGTGGTGTATTTAGGCATAGAAATTCAATTGTGAGATTTGAAAGACAGGAGTGCTATTTTGCTTGAGATATTGAGTCGTATAATTCTAGACAGATTAGGGAAAATTAAATAAATAATGTGGAATTAAGAGTATCTAGGTTCCTGTTTTGAGAATTGGCCGCTTTACCGATTTTAGAAACAAAAGGGAATGATTTAACAAAATTATGTCATTACCGAATATTTCGTTGTGTGCGTCAGTTATGTCTGTTCTATGAAGACCAGAGATAAGGAGACGAATCGGCATACTCAAAATACGGTCCCAAAAAACGCATGCTAATTGAGCTTCTATAATTAACCGCATGGGTGCTGGTACTGCATACGCTGTTCAAAATACATGGCTTCCTATGGGAATTATACATAATTTTGTCAAAATAATAAAAATAAACTTGTTTATAGCTAAATAAAGCACAGAACATACTGTTTGTATTTATTTCTAAATAAGTAGTCTTGCATGTTTTAATTGATAAATTATTTAATTTTATCTATATAAAATACAAATTAGGTACGTATAACCAAATTCGGAAAGGTTTCTTAAATGCTGAAATTTGATGAGAACAATTTTGTGGCAATTTTTTTTTTGAATTGAAATAATATATAGTTTTAACGGTAAAATAAAACATAGTGAACAGATTTTTTATTGTTGTAATACAAGTATAAAGAGAGATTTGGAAATAAACATGGTATATTACCTCATCCTTTAATTTCAGCTTTCCCCTTTTTATTTTGCTAACAGTACCATCAATAAAAATAGTCTCATAATATTTGATAATCTTCTAAAAAGTATAGAACAGCATCATTTCTAGAAAGTACTTTATCGGCAAAAGAAACGATATATATGCTGCCACTGTTCGAAATGTTTAGTATCCTATAAAAAAACATTTACAATGAGAGAATTGGGGTCCAAAAAAAAAATAACAGTAGCAACTCTTTATCTAACATTAAAACTCTATAAAAAATAAATTTTCTTTTCTAGTAAATTAAATTTAATACATAATTATTGTTGTTTGTAAGTCAGCATCTATAACTGTAAAATTTTATACCTATTATAGAAACTTGTAATAAAATAAACTACACTTCGTAAGATACATATTGTGACTAGTTTACATTAAATATTATATTACACATGAAAACATTATTTTACTCACATTAGAAGATTTAAAAAGACATTAAATTGATTTCTTCTTGTGTTTTCTTTAGTTTTACATTTGATTTTTATCCTGTTCTACAGTCTAAAACGACGTTAATCTTGCTTTGATGTTTTTTTGTCACTCATGTTACTTGTACTCAGGTATTTTTTTTTTCACATTATTTTGATTTTTTTCACCAATTTTTTAAAAAATCACTTCTTTTTACATTGACATACATAGAAAATTGACTATACTGTCATTAGACATGCCAACTACAGTCGATTCGCCTCTTTCTCTCTAGTCTTCATAGTCTATTGCAAAGTGTTCAATTTTTGTGTTGTAAAAAATGTGACATCCATGGGTTCAACCTGCTGCTAGTACTTCAACTGGTGGTGGTAGTAGCACTAGTCGAAAATGTTTACATCCTCATGGGAAAAATATTGTATTGAATGTTTATACTCCCCTAAGGAAAGTGGAATGCTAAACAAAAACACCGTATTCCACCGTATTTAAAATAGTAAGAATTTTTAAAACCTGATATACAACCATCATATATCAATTTTTATTAGTCCTATAAGGTTTGTCAAACGATAAAAGGTATTTTACTCTTGAGCAAAATTGTTTTTTTTTGACTCGCCTCGTATACGGATAAAAAAATGTACTATCTGATTTGATGTAATTTATGTTTTAGACCATGCAGACCCAGCTAGCACAAAAACATCCCATCTACGTTAATAAGCTGCAATTTTTGGCTCTTTAAGCTCGCTTGCGATGTACTTTTAATGTAACCCTAATATCCCAGCAACCGCCAAATGTCCGCACATTTTATAGCACATCTCACAGAGGTTATAAAGTGAAGTTCGGAAAACATCACACTAGCACTTTTACGGTACTTACCCCGAAAGTTGCTCTGAAACTTTCTGTAGATGTTATAATGTAAATTTGTTCTACAGCATTATACAGTGTGTCCACGGATGGACTTAACTATACTTGTGAAAATATTTATTGTTGCGTTATAAAATAATGAAATAAGAAATCAATTATAAATAAATTTCAGTATCCGTATATTTAAGTTATCCACAGTTTTTTATTTTAACATCTAAGCAATTATAACAAAAAACATATATATTACCGTTGTATGAAGATAATATAGTAGGATAATGCAACAGTAAAAAGTGTTGGATGCAATCTCGAGCGGCATCTAGTGACGATTTAATGAAGTAGTCAATTTTTAATGCTATGCAGATACGCCATCTACGTCTTCTTTTCGTTCAGGCACATGGCCTCTATCACCTACCTATTATAGTTAAAAACATATTTATTTATTTAAAAATAACAATTTATGATAAAAGACATGAAAAATTAAACATAATAATGAAAATTTATTCCAGTTGACAAAACCGTACGAATAAAATTTTTGGATTAAGGTGATAAAAAGTGGTTAAGGACTTTGGTCAATATTTTGGTTATGTGCGGTTATGTCAAAATATATAAACAATAACAAAGAATACCTAATAACAACTTATAACAATGTCCAATGTTTTAAATAAATTGAAAAGTTCCAAGTAGAAAACAAAAAAGGAATAAGCTTCTGAAAATGTTGCATGTAATCTAAGTACCTCTAATTGGACTAAGTGTTGGAAAAGTTTATAACCATAAAAATAGCTGAATATTTTTATAGTTTTCAAAATTTGAACAAGCTTTGCTACAAAATTTCATCAAAGCTATCAACAGTTTGCAAGGTATTGAGTTAAGGAACAAGAAAATCACACTAATCAGGGAAAAATCAATCAACACTGGAAAACAAATTAAAAAAAATAGTCACAGGGATATATTAGCGACTTTCAAATGTATCTTGGCTGTTGATCATGAATATAAGAAAAAAATGTTCTCTCGGCTGGCTCTGAGTGTTGAAATAAATCACCTAAAAGGAAGTTTTCAATAGCTCCACTCTTTAGGAATAGCTCAAGACGAAATCAATAGACCTACAAGTGGTCTATCTGTGGCAGACATATTCAGTTAGTCTTTATATTTCATTATGCAATGTTACAAGGTTCAGCAACTTGCCAAAATGGTTAAAATTTATTTCCAAAATCAGTGCTCTTATTTAGTACAGAATTCTATGAACGACACAATAATTATAAAGTCCTAACTTTGAACATAAAAGAAAATCTTATAAAAAAACATTTTTTTTTATATAATTTATCACTGTTTGGAAAAGTATATTTGTTTGTAAAATATTTGTATTTACAGTTATATTTAATCCAGGTTAAGTGTCAGTGCGCGAGTATAAAGTTAAGTATGAACAAAATCCGCCCATTCTGTTTATATGTTTGGTTACCGACCCTAGTAGATAGGCTATTTGTTATTACTTTTAATTTAGATTTTGGATTAACGTTTTTGTATATGACTTGGCTGTTTAGTAATAAATGAAGTCAAAACTGTAACACGTGGTTTTATTCTGGAAAGTATTTTTAAATTGAATCACGCACGCCGTTCGAGTGAAAATGTTTTAAGTAGTTCAAAACAACAATCACTCTTTTTCATTGTTTATAGAATACAGCCTTTCAGTTAGCTCAGACAAAACTGATTAAATAAATAAATTAATGTCTTATTATTTTTTGAATTTTTTTTTATTTTGACTGGTTGACTATCTCAAAAATTAAAGCCAATCAAGCAAAACGTGAGTCACATTTCGCTTTTTTAGAAGAACAATAATGCAAGTGAAAATTAATGATTCCACAGAAATAGCAAATTAAAGAAAATGTAATATAAAACTTACAACTAAGACGTTAAAGAAAAGTTTGAAAATAATCGATGGGGACTTCGAGATAGCAAATTTATTTTAGTTTTAGACAGAACTACTTTATTTTATTCGTTTTGAAACAATTGAAGATTCATAGGCCGGAAAAGCGATTTTAAACTGAATATTCAGTCCAATAGGCTCTCGACTGAAATCCTTTCCATTTCTAGAATATCTTTCAAATTCAACAATTTTATGTTTTGTTCCAACACGGATTTTAATAATAGATTTATAAATTGTTTTTGTTTATTTGAATGTTAAAAGTTCTTAAAACTAACTTTAACATATATTTCCCATGCTGGCGCTTAGTGTTAAAATAATGAGACGATTAAACGAAAAAGGCTTACGAGAGCCAGTTGCCCTCTTTTGGTACACATTTGTACAAGGCAACTTTACAAATGTTTCCTTCTTTTTTCTCTTGTAGAAGATGGACACGCAGTGGAGCGCACAATGTATTTTAAAAAGCCACGTCACATATTTGATTAGATAATTAACTTGATATAAGTGCCTTCAAGACTTAAGTCGTTAAGCATTCAAGTTTGGATTTCCCAACCCATATTCAATTACATATAAAAACATTCTTTCTTATTTTGGAAAAAATATGAAAAATATAATTAATGCAATCTTTCTGCTAAATTTTGTAGTATTTTGATAACAGTTCAGAAAAAAATAGTAGCAGTCAGTAACTGATCTTTACGAAACCCAAAGTTGAGCACTTAACGTCCTGAGCAATGAAAGTTTATGTCAATGTTAATTATCTAATCAAATATGTAACATTCGCATTTTCTATAATTTATTTTTTAAGACGCCTTCGTTGAGAGCTTCATCATTGTAGGACATGCAGCAGACATGCAGCAAAGTATTTCCATGTACAAAAAAAAACCAATGAAAAATTTTTAATTTTGCCTTTCGAAAATAATACTCCTAAATGTGCCTACCATAAATTGGTACTCGATTCGTTTTCAAATGGTGTCAAAAGTTGAAAACTGAAAATTAGTGGCTTACATGTTTTTATTACTTAGTATAATTTCACTAAACGTGTTTGGTATTATGTTATAAGTTTACCTAACAGCAAAAAAATCTGTTAGTTAAATTTTGTCAGTGCCGATTTTAGTAAAATTATAACAACCTATATATTTACCCATTATTACTTTTTTAATTTTCAACTTAACATCCTGTATTTCAGAACATTTTATCCAAACATTTTTTATTTTCGTCTATTCGTCTCATTTTGAACAATAATATTCAGTTGTTCATGTCCTATTCTTAATTTGATGATACCATTAAATAAAAGTGAATATAAATTAACAGCGTACAACTCAAGTTTAATTAACCATCAGCGATATATCCAAAATCCAACCACAATATAGAAAAAAATGTTCCCTATTATAGTAAAATTCCACCCAATCTCAACTAATTCAATCTTTTTCAACCAAAAACTGGTTTATTTTATTATATCGATTATTTTCGCATTTTATGTGACCTTCAAATACCCTGTATTCTGTGCTTTTGTAATAATTTGAAATAGTAAATTGTAACTTTAAAAATACATTACCGAAGACAAGTAGAAATGAAAAAGAAGATTTTAAATTATAATTCATACTCAAGCACAGACATGACCTAAAGACCTGACTTGGACATAAGTACAGTATCGCCATCTACATTCTATGTCCATCGTCCTCCAATGATAAGTCCATAAGGTTACCCTACTATATTTCTTCATACAACGATATTACTATCAAGTTCAAGGACAGCTTGAAGTGGCGGATGAAGAATTTTGTTATTTCGTAATACGGAGTTCAAAAGGTCTTCTGATAGAGAAGGTAATTTTTGTTACTCTAACTCAAGAAATCGCCGTTATTTATTCCATTTCTCGAATCTAGGGCTATAATAATGATAAAAATACCTAGGTTAGTATAATGATGTAGGATGGCATATTATAATAATTTAGATTTGCTAACATAACGATCAAATCTAATAACATATGTATAATTTTTAATGTTAGTGGTAAAAAAATTATTTGAGAAGTGAAATTATAAACTTTAAACATTTTATCTTGAGGCCCATTTTATAATAATTTATTTCTCAATCTAGGTATATAATATACTAAGTATTAGGTAATGAAGGATTTAAATATCTATAGTCAAATTTATTTAATAAATGTTTAATATTTTAGATTCCACGAGTTAGAACTTTTTGGGCTAACCAGATATATTCTTTTTTTAATTGCTTACTTCCGGAGTCAGTAGATCCGAGGTTTCCCAGAGGATTGAAAATTCGCAATTACCCACGGAATAAAATTTTGCGTACTTATCAAGAATGATATCAAACCATATTGTAATCTATTCTATTATATTAATTAAACATTTGCGATCTACACAATAATCTTTTTGAAACCCATATTTATAAGTGGTTTATACAGAGAAAGTCAATATAACAACGTCATCTAATGACAAAAAGTAAATAGGTATTTTCAAATTTCGTAAGCGTATCTCTATAGTGTTATAATGCTTCGTTTTAAAAAAAGCTTCTTTCCTTTAAAAAAAAATATATGACATGTTTGTTTTTCTTATGGAATATTCTATATTTTATTACATAGGTATATAGATTATATTTAAGTGTTTTTATATTTTACACTAGGTACTTGTAATCTGAAATTAATACTTTGGATACTACAGATCTTAAAAAACACGTTTATGAACCTTTTATTACTATTGTTTAAAAATAGTTCTAAATTGGAAAAAACGATTTATGTCTAAAAATTAATAACAATAATAATTTTTATTTATGTGGCTCTGTAGGTAGTCATAAGATTTTTCACCAGCTTGTATAAAATTTTAATTATATTAAAAATATTTAGATAATCACAAATAGTATAAGAAATTTCTAATATAAAATTGGTATTTATAAGTGCGCTACTGGAAACACTTCGGGATTGATTGTTTCTCGGTAGGATTGAGAGCTTTAAATTTCTGCATAGATATGGCAGCACTCTGCAGAAACATTTTATGAAAAGATGGGAAAGTATTTTATTTAAAAACTACTTGATATTTATTCAAACAAAAGCAGAAAATTTTCATAGATTTAATACAGAATGGCGCGGAAACTTCTTTATCTGATTTTCCGTTTGAAAATTAACAAAATAAATATTTTTAGAAGTTTCTCCACCCTAAGTTTGGTAATTATTAGTACTTCTTAAAAATTTCACAAAATTTGAACTAAAAATAAAGTAGTACAATGCTTTTAAAATTTTTCAAGGAGTTCGGATTGCTCTTAATATCTTTAAACTTCAATAAAAATCTACGGTTTTCAAGAAAATATTAACAAAAATCATATTTTAACCCCCTATATTGAAAATTTATAGAGAAACCAAAAATTGTAAAATGACAGATTTTTGCGATTTTCTCAGTTTCACTTATGACATGACGGATATATCTGGTTTTGCATCTAGGCGCCTCATATAATTTCGTTATATATATTTCATTAATCCGTTCAAAATTAGAGTTTGTTTCAATTATATGGCTTGGAGAATACCAAATCATTTTACAAGAATTAGAGAAAATACAAAATAAATTTTTAAGATATCTTTACTTTAAAAAGTTTCATATTAGACCTGATTACAATGTTGTTAGAACATCACAATTAAGAATAGATTTTAAAATACCTTCTCTTGAGACTAGACGCAAAATCACATGCACCTTATTTTTGTATAAAATAATCAATAATGAAATATGTTCTTCAGATCTGTTAGCCCTAATACCATTTTGTGTTCCATCACGTCCCATGCGTAACTCAAATATGTTTATGGTTCCTTTTTGCCACGATTACATCCAGAGCTCCCCTCCTGAACATTCTTCGCTTAGCCAATGGTATAAATAATTTAGAAGACTGGTATGATAAATATAATACATTTTAAAAAAATATTATTAAACAAATTACAAACATGTCCATTTAAGCAAGTAATGTTATTTGATCTCATGGTGTTCTGGTATCAAAATTATGCAAATTGTGGTAGGCACGTATATTGTAATTATTTAATATAGTAATTATCCTTGTAATCAGGCCAATAGGCCTGTTAGGATAAATAAATAAATAAATAAATAAATAAATAATGACAAACAATTTTAACGGAAACTATAATTACCTTAGATAATTACCTATATGTACTATTCCATTTCTTCATATTATAAATTAATCTCCTGAAATATTACCTAGAATACTATTCATTCAAAACGTAGACAATAACCTATTTAAAATATAATCCGATTGACTTCTTGCTTTCAAGATAAGACCCATCGATAAATAATTAGCCCACCTAAACGGATACAATACCCACTAATAAGGTAACTTCGTTTACTTTCCCACCAACAAACCACCTTTGTAGTTACGTGGGAATCCCGCATACATTGTGAAATCGAGCCCATAATAGCTTCCAAATCGTTTCCAAATATATTTCTTGGGCAAGTGTCCTCGGACGCGTGCTCTAGGCATGTTGAAAAAGTATCGATATATCGATGTATCGATATTTTTAATCCGATATATCGATATTTTTAGCCGATATATTTTGATCCGATATATCGATATATCGATACAAAATATCCAATATCGAAAATTGTATCAAAAACGATATATTTTTTTAATTTATATAACTAAAGTCACTAGAGTCCAAAACCGTAAAAGATAGGAACGAACGCAAAGAAGAAAACTGACCAGTTGACCTATCCGATTGCCAAGAGCAAGAAAACTATACTTATTCTTTATTTTATTCTTTATTTTATTCTGCGTTCAACACAATGGTGGAATCGGCCCTAAATAAGTTTAAAATTATTAGAAGATTTTTAGTTTTTTATATTTTTGTAATAATTATTGTCTAATAAAAAGGAATACTGATTAAAATACCTTCATTTTTATTGAGATTTTTGTACATTAAAATAATGTACATTTTGTATAAAAATTACTATTAATAATATTGAGCTGAATACACTATTATTTTAAAAAGGCAAAATCTTAAAATTTTTACCGATATATCGATATATCGATACTTTTTCCCCGATATATCGACGTTGATATTGATATTTTTATAAATATCGATACATCGATATATCGATATTTTTTTTCATTTTCGACATCCCTAGCGTGCTCTACCCTCATGATCGCCCGAAAGTCACCCCTCCGAATGGGCTCTCAAGCATTGATCTCGACACCCTTCTGAAAACCCATGAGAGCACTCGAATAACATATGGCTACGATGGTGGTAGTAAAGTTATTATGTAGTCACTCTTATCAGACATCTAAATTGGCGATCAGTATTAGATCTGTCGCAATGTTAACAATGATAAATTCTACATAATTGAGAAAAATGTAGGTATATTTGTATAGCCCTTCAAGAGCGTTTATGATAATTCTTTTTTGTTATTTAAGAGGGTCTGAACGCAATTATTGCGGTGACCAGTAGTCAATATTTTTTATTTTATAATTCTACACCGAAAAAAAAAATACTCTAAAGTATCCATAACACTATGGGCCAAATTGAACTTGTACGTACACTACTTAATCATTAATAACTATTTACTTGTGGCACGTATTTAATTAGTTTTTTAAAGGCAGGTGGGATGGTATATTTTTTCCAGGTTCTCAAATTTTGGTTGAAAAATTTTAGATAGGACAGGGTTTACAGTACTTTTTCTAAAATGCTCCATTCAACCTTATTTAAATAGTTAAATTGTGAAATCAATGCCCCGTAAAGTGCTATTTTTTGGTGGAAAATCACTGCAGGAAACGAGTGATGACTGAGAGTGTACGATACGATAGTTACAGTCGCGTTACAACAGAAAGCAGCACTTAAGGTGGGAGTTTAATTGCTTTTAATTTTAGTTCCAAATGAATTTGAAAGCTATAAAAGATGAAGACCTAAGATTCGGTAGACATTTTTAAATATATCAGAGCAGTTGCTGACACTAATATCAATAATGCAACTTTAAAAACAATCAAAATAAAAGTTTAAAAAATTATAAAAAAATAAAATATTATATTTTTTGCGAAGACAAGCAAATAGTCTATTAAAAACCAATTACAATTACGTTGAAACCAATTCCCAAATCGATGTAATAACGAAGAAAATTAAGAAATAAAATTCAAGCCGAAATTTCAAATTATATACGAGGTAATACCATTGTCTACCTTCTTTACCGATGATTTTATTTCCCACATTCGTTGATAGGTCGAAAAACAAGCCAGTCGACATATTTCCATGGCAATTTCAAACATTCTATTCAGAATACAGTTTGGAGCATTTAAAGCCAAACGGAAGACGAAATTTGTACCTATTCAAGAGTACCTGTAATTAAAATAATGGCAACATTGTCAAATCACTTTGCACTTTGAATGTATTTGTGATTATATCGTATTTTTAGATTTTCTTGTTTTATTTCACGGAGCTGTAAAGTCATTTTTATTTTTAGGGAATCTGCAGGCCTGTGGATCTGTTTCTGTGGCAGTAGGTGGTAGTATGGTAGTAGATTGGTATTTGGTGTTGGTAAATAAATGAAAACCAAACGAAAGAAAAAAGCAAAGAGAGAAGAGGAAATAAAAACTGGCTGAAAGTTTTGAAAAATGTTTAAACCTTGTTAAAAATTTAAAGGACACTATTGATTGTACAACTACAGAAAGTGATGCTTTTACAAACATTATAGAAGATGTTTCTCGCGGTAATTTTAGTACAAATATGCCTTCATGTTCTGGTAAAAAAAAAACATTGTTTAACTCTTAACCAGATCAAGAGATTAATTTTACACCATTAGACTGACCCAAATCCAGTGATTTGAGTAGTAGTGACGTGGACGATTATGATGCAACATATGATTTTGGTAAAGGTAAATTTAATTTGACTTCTCTCGGTATATAGCTTTATACTTACTATTCTTTAGAAATCCACATGGATGATCCTATAAATACCTTAAGTGAAAATTTCCGATATCGGCTAAAGATAAAAATTACCTTGTAAGGAGATTTACATCGCGTAATTATTTTATGAAATTAGCCAATGGGGAAGTTATTTGTAGAGAATGACTCATTGATTCAAAATCCACAAATTCGGTTTTTTGTTTTCCTTGTAAACTATTTTCTTCATCAAACACAAATAGAATTTCTCTTACTGATACATATGGATTTTCTGAGTGGAGACCATAGCCCTCAGAAAGTCTAGATACCGCTTGGCGTATACAGTCAATACAAAAAAAATGACCCCATTCAAGCTTGTCGCCATGTTAGGTAAATTTATGTTTTGGCTACACTGATTTTTAGTTTGTGTGTTCTGTAATACGTGAACACCGATAATCTGCACTTTGTTATTAGTTATAAGTGAGTGAGACGCACAATTTCTAATTTCAAATTAAGAACAAAACTTTGACAAACCTATTTGATTTTCCTAGATCTGTTCAGACAGGACCGGTTTTATAAAATTTCTCGTTCTTGAAATGTTATTTTTACATGGTTATATATTATTGGATAAGTGGTTTGTGTACATATTGCTATGAGAATTATAGAGAAATTCAGTGAGATGTATGTAATATAATTCAAATTACAAGTAAACCATCTGTTTCTGTTTGGCAATATGGAGAAAATACCTACTTCAATGTCAAATGTACTATTTAAAAGAATGTGATTGTTAACCGGTCATTTATTTATATTATGAAAATAAAAACTCGAATTTTTTAACTAGGGAAAGATATACTTACATTGGTAACAAGGTATTTTAGAAAAACTAATAGATTACTCCTATTCCTATAGTTTATATGAAAATGAATAATAGCAAAATTATATAAAAATATGGACCTTTGCCATAAAAACTGTGCTACCAAGCATTTTCAAATAAACTATAATGATAATTTGATTTAATTTAATATACATTTAATAGATTTAATAGAGCGAGTGGTTTTTTTAATAAATTGGAAATTATTTACCTCTAGAAAGAAATGTGTACAAAAACGCGAGTTTGGTTCCAGAAATTGCTTCATGCAAAAAATAATATGCAAAAATAAACATTCCCCCCAAAGAAAATTAATTAAACAACAAAATCAGACTCAAAAAAATAAACGGGGCTCAAATTAAATTAATTTTAATAAAATGCACACGTTCATACCAACATTCATAACATTGTCAGTTGTCAGTTTTAAGCGATACGTCGACGTCAAAAAACCAGCAACATCAGCGACCTCTTAGATTGGTGTTAGTTTTATTGGAGAGAGATAAATATATGTAAAGATCAATGTAAAAGAGAAATAAAGTCATATATTGTAACGGAGGAAATTATAAAATCGTTAAACTTTCCTGGTTTTAAATAAAGATATTCAACAAGTTTTAGGGATGATCAAAGTTACAAATCTACCATCGAAAATAAGAATGTTTATGAGGCATTTTTAATTTTTACTCTTATATAAAAAACACCCTGTATATCAAACAGGAAACACTTCTGTCAGCCATAATTAATAATTTTTGACATATGTGTGCCAACACAAAAAAGTTATACAATAAAATTTAAGATTAATGAAAAATTGGCAACTAATCTATTAAAAAATTGTAAGAAATTATTTACATTTGATTCTCGAAATATTTGAAAACATATTTTAAATATACTCCCCTAAAATTCACCAACTTGTGATTTATTTAAGTCTCCTATTGGTCAAAATTTCTTCAATAGATAACTTGATGAAAGATTTGAATCTAATTTTGGTTACCAAGAGGTTTGTTGAAAAAACAAAAGGGGGGTGAATTGAATTTCCAAAGGGAAACTACGTTTCTTTTTCTTTGTCCTGAAACATTTTGAATTTTTTTTTATCTATTTCAACAAATATACACACAGAATCAACCTTAAAAGTAAGAATAAGCTGTAATTAGATGTCTGAAATAAAATTTAATCTAAACAAAGTGAAACGCGAGTTCTAAATCGAAAAATAAGAAAAAAATACCTGTGTATGTAAGTCATTAGTCAAGAAAACCATGGCAACCGATGAGTGACGTAGCAGCTCCTGGCGACGTTCGTGACTTGTATCCCATCCAAGGAGGCCGCTCACACATAAACCCCCAGATAGATCAACATAACCTAAAATAAAGAATCAATGATATCAAGGAAGCTTTCGCGGTCAAGAACTCTACCGAAAACAATTAAAAGGTGTAAGACAATTAGTAAACTGCTTAAACTAAAAACTAAACAATCACTTACCATTTATTTTAATTTCTTTTCTTTGTTTCCCATTAATTGTAAGAAAAAAATATTTGTTAGCGGCCAGCGTCAATGTTTACGTTTAAATAATTTGCAAGCCAACGAACATCGTCATTAGCGCAAAGCAAACAAACTTTGCCTTTCCGCGCCCTCTTCAGAACTAGACCAAAAGCTTGCAAATTATTTACGTAGTAATCTTTTTAATTTATCTAGTAATTTTTTTGAATGAGTGTGTTTTAGGAATGATAGATGGAGGTAGGTATTTAATAATTAGGAATTTTTATGTTAAACTTTTGATATTTCTTTCAATAGTTATTGGTTTACAATAAAAATGTGTTTAAATGTTTTTTTTTTGTTAATTCTGTGCTTAATTTTTTTAAATAGATAAGTAAATGAAAGGTAAATTCAAATTTAATAATATTTTTTTTAAATAATTAAATTTATAAATTTTAAATTATATTTTTCCATCACATACACAGTGGCGCAGGGCAATTATAAAAAAAAAATAATTCGTAAAATATTCTGTTATTTGCAATAGTAAATTAATGATTGGGGTTGTGTATAAATTAATAATAATATAAAATTTATCCACATACACATACACCCCATATCAATTGGCGCCCAACGTGGGGCTCGGTAAAGGCCCTATAAAGGATCGATTAAGATTATATAAAAATCTCGACTATTACTCAATTAAATCAATAATTAACTGCTCAATAAAAAAAAATTAAATTAAATAAAGGGTAACATATTTTTGATTATTAATAATAAATTTAATTTTAATAAAGGAAATTTAAAATTTATACCATAATGGCCAACAAGAAAACCTTGAGGGAAATAATAACCCAGGAAATTAAAAATCTATTGGAAAAAAGGGGGTTGGATAAAACTGGCTTAAAAAGTACCTTGCTAAGTAGGTTAGAAGAGGCGATAGTGGCCGAAGGAAAGGATCCTGAAACTTACCAATTTAACTTGGAAGACGAGACTGGAGAAGAACCTAGTGAAATTGAAGGAGCAGAAGGAGATAGAATGGACGACAGGGACATTAAATTAATGGAATTCATGGAAACACTGCTGAACAGGTCAAACACAAAAATGGTAGAAGCAATGGAAAAATCCATGGAGAAGGTAGAAAATAAGATAGACAACTTAAGTGAGAACATGGACAAGAGATTGGAAGAACATGAACAGATAATCCAAGAGATCAAAAGCAGGCAAGAGGGCATAGAAGTAGCCATCCTAAGCCAAGAAGAGAGAATGTTCAATTTACAGGCAAATCTTCAAGAAGAAATAAAGAGGAAATTAGAAGTAAACCAACAAAAAACTGCAGAGGAAATAGAGGGGATTAAGAAAAACTTATTAAAGAAAGGAAAAGATATAAGAAATCTAGAAGAAGAGATGCACAAAGAATTGAGAGAAAATCGTAATGAAGCGGAAAGGGAGATAGGAGTGAATAGAAAAATGATAGAAGTAGAGATTAACAAGATAAAAGAATTGTACGAGTTATGCAACAGCGGGATACTAGAAATGGATGGGAGAAATGTAATTTAAATGGACCACTGAACAATTTTTCCTATTAAGTTACACGTCTCTGTTGTCTCTGATATTAATGACGATCAACGAATGTTTAGAAACCAATGGCGAATGCCGTTCGTTGGCGTGGTCTGTATGCAGCTCTACGAAATAATTACCTATAGCTAAGCAAGCTTCTGGCAAATAATATTTACGTGTATGTTGTGGTGTTCCTCTGGAGCCACTTTTCCAAAATTTGATTTAGTTCAAAAAATTAGCAAAGTTTACATTATTTTGAATTGAATTAAATTTTGTAGAAAAGCTTTCAGCGTAACACACATTTAACTGAACACGTACATAGATTTAACAAAAGAGGTTTATTTTAATTTGTTTTCTATTCGCAACTAGTGACATAATGAATTTTTCGATAAACCAGTTTCTTATTATTCAACATTATGCAACTGGTTGCGTGAAATAGATCCTTTTGACACTTTCTACGATTACAAAAAATGTCACTTTATATGTTAAAATTAGAAAAATAAATAAACGTTACAATGCGTATAAGTACGTACCAAAATCTTTTATTAAGAATTGTTTTTAAATTTTTGTATACATTTAAAGAGTATTCAACAATACTGACGTTATTTCAAGAGCATAGAAATCGGAAAAAAGCAACATTTGGCCACTAAAGCGAAGATAAGTAGATCTGCCACAATGATAACAACCATTAATTTTACATAATTCGGAAAATGTAGGTATATTTTCTATGGTGTGTCGAGAGCACTTATGTTAATGTTTTTTTTTTTTATTTAGGGGATCTGAACACAATTGTCATGACCGGTATTCAATATTATAAAGCGTGTACATTTACACTGGAAAAAATAACCTTACGCATAAATATAGTAATACGTTTTTAACAAACTTCAAAAAAGGAGGAGGTTCTCAATTAGTCATATTTTTATGTATGTTTAGCGATAATTTTTTATTAAAGTGTCCGATTTCTATGATTCTTTTTTTGTTAGAAAGGAGGTACCTAAAAATTTGATCGCAATCTAATTATGGAGTCCATGAAAAAATCATCAAACTCTTCATTTTTTATGTATTGTTAACGATAATTCTTTCTTATCCGATTTCTATGATTATTTTTTTGTTTGAAAGGGGATACCTCAGGGGTAGTTCCGTATACAAGTGGTCAGGATCTGATGATAGATGAGAAAATCAAAAACCTAAATTTTTAAGGGTATCTACACGATTTTGAAGTCGGTTTTTTAATTAAAAAATTATATTAATTTCAATGTGATCAATGTAATCTCCAAAATTGTTAAATTACGCAATTTAGAAGTTTTATGTTTGTTAGCCTAAATAAAAAATATAAAGCAGGTTCTCAACTGATATTTATGGAGTAATCTACAAAAATGTTTTTTAATCTTGCCCATAGAGCATACAGGGAAACATAATTTTAAGTTTAAAATCACTAGAAGCAAAAAGAAAAAAAGAAATGTCCTTTATGGAAAATAAAAAAGAATAAAAGTTTAGCTTAATTCTCTGATATATGAAGAAAACTTCTACCTACAATAAACACGTTCTCTCAAAAACTTTTTTTTTAAATTCAAGAACTTATTTTTAAAAATTTAAGAACTTTTTTTATTATACGATGTCAGAAAACAATAACGCTTCAATTTAGTTTTCTAAAATTTGTGGACAGTGGTTAACATTTTCAGGTGGGAACGTTTCTGCACTCTCAATTATATGATTTAACAGTATTGTAGATTGATATTGAACATTTTCTAGATATCTAGTCGAATTTTTTTTTAATTTAGAAAATTAAATTAAGCTCCTGTTTCCGAGATCCAGTTAAACTTTTGAGTAGCAACTTATTCATCGCGTACGTTATAACCATAGATATATAACCAAGAGTTATAACAGTTCACTTGGCCAACTACTCACCTTACAGTTCTCAACATGTTTTTGAAGAACCCAAACAAGTCTGCTAACAGATCACATAAAACTGTCCGTGAAAAAATCAGTTCTCTCTTATGCTGTTTTTAATTTCTTTTATTTATTTTTATTTATTTTTATTTATTTTTATTTATTTTTATTTATTTTTATTTATTTTTATTTATTTTTATTTATTTTTATTTATTTTTATTTATTTTTATTTATTTTTATTTATTTATTTATTTTTATTTATTTTTATTTATTTTTATTTATTTTTATTTATTTTTATTTATTTTTATTTATTTTTATTTATTTTTATTTATTTTTATTTATTTTTATTTATTTTTATTTATTTTTATTTATTTTTATTTATTTTTATTTATTTTTATTTATTTTTATTTATTTTTATTTATTTTTATTTATTTTTATTTATTTTTATTTATTTTTATTTATTTTTATTTATTTTTATTTATTTTTATTTATTTTTATTTATTTTTATTTATTTTTATTTATTTTTATTTATTTTTATTTATTTTTATTTATTTTTATTTATTTTTATTTATTTTTATTTATTTTTATTTATTTTTATTTATTTTTATTTATTTTTATTTATTTTTATTTATTTTTATTTATTTTTATTTATTTTTATTTATTTTTATTTATTTTTATTTATTTTTATTTATTTTTATTTATTTTTATTTATTTTTATTTATTTTTATTTATTTTTATTTATTTTTATTTATTTTTATTTATTTTTATTTATTTTTATTTATTTTTATTTATTTTTATTTATTTTTATTTATTTTTATTTATTTTTATTTATTTTTATTTATTTTTATTTATTTTTATTTATTTTTATTTATTTTTATTTATTTTTATTTATTTTTATTTATTTTTATTTATTTTTATTTATTTTTATTTATTTTTATTTATTTTTATTTATTTTTATTTATTTTTATTTATTTTTATTTATTTTTATTTATTTTTATTTATTTTTATTTATTTTTATTTATTTTTATTTATTTTTATTTATTTTTATTTATTTTTATTTATTTTTATTTATTTTTATTTATTTTTATTTATTTTTATTTATTTTTATTTATTTTTATTTATTTTTATTTATTTATTTTTATTTATTTGTATTTATTTATTAAGGAAAACATGGAAAACCCCACCCACCATCACATTAAACCTATTTTCTCAAAAACTGGACATAGTAAGTTGATATAATTTCTACACTCAAAATAAAGCTATTAAAAAAAGTCAAATAATTTAACGTGCGAATTTTAAAATGCAGGGCGAGCCAAGAAAAGTTCAATTTTTCTTTGTTTTTCTCGATGCATATCTATTGAATCATACAGTACAAAATTTATAACTTACATATATTTTTTCAATGGCAAAATTTTAAGCAAAATATCTTACGTACCTACCGAGTCTTCTAACTTTTTGACTTACCGTATAAAATATGATACGTCTCAATTTCGATTAATTATACGGGTGTCCCAAAATTAGAAGGTCATATTTAACAGCGTAATCTACATCCTAAAATAGAAGTAAAAGTTCATATAAACATAGGTCCAAAAACGTTTGGTTTTCGAGATACAGGGTGTTACAAGTGAAGTCCTGATGGCACATTTTTGTAAATATGTTCTAGAATTTCTTTAGTCACCAATTTTCCAAAGTTAAAAAAAATATTTCTGATTCCACAGATCTATTAATTATAGTTTACATTTTCGAATAAGATAACATTAAATTTTCAAATGCTTTTCTCTAGCGAGATATAACAAAAGTACCTTTATTATAAAGAAAATATTGGTTTTCCAAATTTTGTAGTCAAAAAAGTTAAAAAGAGTCAACAAGAAAACTTAGGATAATTTAACCCTAAGCCTTTCCTTAATTTATACACCTATGGAGATGATCAAAAACTGGCGTTTAGTCTATTAAATAGAGCGTAAAAAGTTTAGCATTATTTGTACCAAATTTCACTTAGTTATCTTTAAAAGTTTAGAAAATATTTACAAAAATGTGTCATCATGACTTCACTTTTAACCCCCTGTATCTCGTAAACAAAACGTTTTCGGACTTATATTTATATAAACTTTTACTTCTATTTTAAGAAGTAGATTACGCTGTTAAAACATAACCGTTTAATTTCGGGACACCCAGTATATACCGAGCATATTTTGAGCATATTATTTTGGGGAATATTCTTATGCTAACGTAAAAACTCTAAATTCTATTTTCAATTTGTGACTCACCCTATAACAAATCATAGTTTACATCATAGATTGTATTGAAAATATTGTTCGATCTTAGTTAAGTATTATTCTTAAAAAATATGTTTCTTCAAAGTACTTTGTGTGTTTTTTTTAAATGTCCAATATATAACTTCTATATACCCTCTATATGAAACTATATGAACAACTCTTAGAAAAACTTGTCATAGTTGGGCCCTTAAACACTTTTATTCAGGAGGCCGAGAACTACAATATATCTAAAATCAGGCGCGGATACAAGGGGGGTAAAAGGGTAATAACCCCCCGGGTTGCACGACGAAATTACTGAAATTTAACCCCCCCGAGCTACTCGAAAAAATACTGGGAATTTATTAAATTCTCACCTCAAGATTTTACGAGAATGTAAAAAACAAGATGGCGGCGACGAATAAAATTACTTCTCAGATCCACGCCTGTCTAAACTTTATACAATATACCCGATACCACTTTCCACAACTTTCCATAAGGAAAGTGCTGGACCCTTTATGGAGAATTTTTCGACATTTAAAACAAGATGGCATTACCAAAAGAAATTATGATATTTTTAAAAGTAGCTCAATTTTTAGATTTGATTGACCCGCTAAAAGCATCCTGCATATTTTCATCTACAACAAAAGAAAGATCGTTCATGCTTTGTTAAACAGCAACGTAAATTAATTAAAATTTATTACACAGTATGTACTTCCTTGTATTAACGACGCCGAATAGACCCAGAGTGTACCTACATTTATATTTCACAGTAGAAAAAGAGAGTGGGTCGACGACGGAGTTTCAATATGTTTTTTTTTGAAGTGTCCAAGTTGAATGTGATGATTGCATGTCCCGCATAGATGACACTGTTGGTACATGTGACCCCTACGCCACCATCAATTGAGCGAGTTAAGCTAAATTGGATCTAATGGGATTTTAATTGGACTTAATTGAGGAGATGATACAGCTTCGCAACAAGTGTCTGATTCCAACTAACATTTTTTTCATATTTGTTTATCTACCTTCCTTTTACATTATTTAAAATAGAATGTTTCTTAATTGGCTGGGTTAGAAATAAAACACTAAATTAAAGTTAAGCTTTAGTCGCTTCGAAAAGAATAACTAATATCAATAAAAACGAATAGAAGATGACTTTCTTCATTTTTTTTAAACAGTAGTACACAACAATATGTCCCTTACTAACTTCTGTTCAGTAAAGTATTCGAGAAAATACAAGTTACAGGGGCCTTAGCCGACCCTATATAAAATAAGATTTGTAATATCTTTAATTAACTATTAATTATTTAATATTTTCAGTTATTTATTATATTGGAGCGAATTTATAATGGGAAATAAAACAATACAATGTTGTACTATAACTGGCTTTATTTCGGTACATTCAACAAGAAGGTAAACTCAATATTAATACAAAAAACGGCTATCGCCAAACATTGATATTAATACAGGGTTATACGCATTACATATTTATTCCAATACATTACAAGATTTAATTTTTATTTCATTTCGTTCTCCTGTTTTGTCTTTTTTTTTTGTTTCCTGATTACCATGTCTTTTGTTACTTGCCTAAAGGAGCTTAAATTGATAAAAAATTATCTTCGTTTCAGAATAAGTGATTTAAGATTACTCGCAATAAAGTAACTCATTATAACAGCTTAAAACTCAAGAATGGAAAATGATATCGACGTGTAGTTTTCGCTAAATTTCTTGCATTTTTTTCAAGTTTTTGTTGACATAGTTGCCAAATTTAGATTTTTCCCGAAATTGCCAAAAAAAAAAAATGGCCTTTTTTACATTGTGGATTAACAAATTTGAGTTTGTACGTTCTTGTTGATACACGGTTCGTAGACAAAACGGTGACCCCAGCACGGTTGCTAAGAACGCAGTGATGTCATGGAATGAAAAAGTGAGTTGACAGAAAATATTCTAATTCTAATAATTGATGTACATTAGTTTTTAAAAAATCTAATATTTTATAGTTATTTAGTGATGTTTGTATTTTTATTTTTGAACTTTGTTCTGATGTTAGAGTTTTTATAATATCGGTAGTTTGATTTTTTGAAAGACGAACTACAAAACAGTAAGGAAAAAAATCATATAATGATTTCCATCAATGTTCAAATGAATTACTTTTTATTTGAATTATAAAGAGAAATATTATTGTGTGAATCGTTTATTTTAAACATTTTGAGTTAGGGTACGGCCTCCGAGATGAATTCGGATCACACTTTATTTATATCCCGAAATATTATGAAATTTTGGCAAGCCTGGCGCGAGCCGTAGTGTGTTGCTCTTGCCAAACAATCTTTAGTTTTTACACACAAAAATTGTTAGAAGAAATATAGGGACTGAGCCTAAACTGAAATTAACGGCTAATGGTAAGATTTTAGAGTAATTATTCTGCAAATATCATTCACTATTTTTAACTAAAAGAACATACATTTTTGAAAAAAGGGTTTGCTATAGGAAGTTTTTAATAAAAAGTACATAGTTACAAATCATTTTAAAGAAGAAAACAAGGGCCGTTTAGAGTTGAGAAGTTTGTAAAGCATTCATGAAAAAATATTTGAGTAAAAGGTTCTATCTTTACCTTAGAAATACCCTAAAGTATTCATTGCTGGGGATTTCATCTTTACAAAAGGGCGCTGCTGAAATAAATCTGAGGATGATTGGATGATTTATTTAAGTAGGTACTCGCATGTATATGTAATATCTCCTCCGTGTATTGCATGTATATAGACACAATAGATAAAACAGTTTTTCTCTAATTTGGTACCTATATTTATAGATTATTATTATAATAAAACTGGGTTGTTGTTTTATTGTATTTTTTTTTTTTAAGTAATTTTACTGTTCATACATCCTAGAAACTCACAAAATAAATCTTTTATTTCTGATATAAATATACATTGTATTTTTCTGTGCAGCGGGTCCTTGTTTTCTTCTCTAAAATTATTTGTAGCTACTTTTTACTAAAAACTTCCTGAAGAAAATCCTTTTTTTCAATAATGTAGGTTCTTTTAGTAAATCCCTTTAACTATCTTGCTTTTTGTTGTGTTTAATGCTTGTGAGAAACTATCTCGTCTTCTTTTAAATGTAGGATGGACAAAGCTGCAATTAATTTGCAGAATAATTACTCTAACATATTACCATTAGCCTTTAATTTCAGTTTAGGCTCAGTCCCTTTATTTCTTCTAACGATTTTTGTGTGTAAAAAGTAAACATTGTTTGCAAACAGCAAAACTACGACTCACTCCAGGCTTACCAAAATTTTAAAATTTTTCGGGATATAAACAAAGTGTGATCCAAATTTAGCTCGGAGGCCATACCCTAATCTAAAATGTTTAAAATAAATCATTCACACAATAATATTTCTCTTTATTATTCAAATAAAAAGAAATTCATTTGAAATTTGATGGAAATCATTACATGATTTTTCCATGCCGTCGAATATTTACTGTCAGTTCGATTTTTCAATCCGTGACGTCATATCCTTCCTTATCAAGGACCCAGGCTAGCACATAACGTTGCCAAGTCTTTCGGCGATGTTGTTTTAACGGAACGTAATAACATTACTATACAACGTAAATGCAACGTTCATGAGAAGTTGTTGAGGGAAATCAAAACCTCGCAAAACTTCTATTTGTTACTTACGTATTTTTTAACCTACCTGTTATGATAACACTACGTAATAAAGTAATTTGGTAAAAAAGTATCCATGAGAAGTACTGTGAACATCATATTCGTAACGTAACGTAACGTAGTCATTCGTTTACCATAAGTCATAACAAAACCAATAAAACATAAAAAATGTCATTTTTCTTGTATGTATTTGAGATTTTAAAGAATTTGTAAACTATTTATTCTTGCGAATAAGTTTGGTGAGTTATTTTCGTCTTTTTAATAAAATAGAAACATATTTTCTAATTTATTGTCTGTTGTTTTAGATTGCAATATTTCAGTTTCCAACTAGAATAAAAAATAAATCATTGTAAACGAGAAGATATAATTAAATGACTGCCTACATTTTACACAATAATAGGGATCTTATCTATGCCTCGATACTATAGAAGTAATGATATTAAACAATGAATGCATCGATATTTAAGCATTGATACTGAAATACTAATACTATCGCCGTATCGATACTTGGAAGCAAGTATCGTATCGCTATGTGTGCGATTGTGACCAGGGTCACCTAGGATAATATAAGATTTGTTCAAATATGCGTGAAAACCGTAATATTACCGTACAAATCATGCGCTCAACCTAAAAATTGCATACAGCGCATAATCTGTACCGAAATATTATAGTTTTCGCATGTGATGGAACTTGGAACAGACCTTAATATGATTAAGCATTACTACTATTTTTTTTGTAATTTAATTATAAGGTAAACATTGTTGGACACTATAACTTATACCAGTACCAGGTAGAACACCAGTAGAGAAAGAAAAGTTGTCAGTAGCAACTATCAACTACAAAATATACTTAACTGATGCAACTCTTGTTTTTAGTTTAGTTACGTTCCCCACTTCGCCCTGTTTAATGGGGGTTGTCGGCAGACCCTACTAGAGGGGTGGGCAGCCCGGACTAATTCCCGGGGCCCGGACTCAAATGGGGGCCCGGCAGCGGTATAAAGGGGGCCCGGCAACCGGATTTGTGGTGTTTTCTATCAGAAGTGCGGCACGCATATTTGTAAACGACGTCCATGATTGCTATTCGGTTGTAGCCCGAACGCTGCCGTAACCTCTTCCGTAAACAGCATACGATATCGCAAATCCTATTTACTAAATAGCATCCGTGATTGCAAATTTCAACAACTTTGATAGATTTTGGCACTTTTATTGCAAATTTAATTAACAAAATATGTATTCTAGGTAACAGGTAAGAAGTATGTACATACTTTGAATAAAAAATATTATTTAGCAATTTTCCTTCTGCCTAGGGACTTATTGTCTTTAACGCATTCTTGTAAATCATTGGGTGCTAACCTCTGTTTCTAAGTTCCATTTTTCGGTTTTCTCCCTGATTGGAATCGCCTTCTCCCTCTAAATTTAGTTTTTCTGCGCATAATAGTAGTTGATTGTACGGAAATTTTCATGTAAGCCACTTAAAAGGCTGGAGGAACTTTTCACATTCGTATTATAACTGTTCATAAAGACTTTTACTCCTTCTTGAAAGTTTTCCGGGTCATCCCTCAAATTTTTTTGGATATCGGATGTAAATTTCGTTGCAAATAGTTTCCACTCATTTATAAGAGCACTGGTATTTACTTCCTCTATAGGGTTGTCATTTCAAAATCATTATCGCAATCTGTATCTAATGAAGAGGTTGTGATGGGTCTTTCTAACAAATAGTATTTTTGTTGAACAGGTAGTGCTGGATTCCGGTTCCTTTACTAAAAGCAGTGGTTTTAAGAACTAGTTAGGAGGGTTCGTGCCAGTAGCTATCTTATATAAAATTATTTTTTGGTCTTGACACAAGATATTACATGCCGATGTTATGTTGTATTTTTTTATAACACCTGATTGATGTTTGCATATCTTCCCTGTATAGCCTTCGAGGCAAGAACAAGTAAAACTTTTCATATCAACATAATGTTCGATAGAGCTTGAGGAACTTAGGATTGAATATTGATTTAACATCCTTATCGTTTACTGTATATTTCCTAATATCTACTTTGTTGGTAACCATATCCAATAATCTTTATTTATAATAGGCGTTAAAATTTGTTGTAATAAAATCTACCAATTGGACAAGGTTATAGGCTTTTGTTCTTTCTAACGGTATATCTTTAAAAAGCCTAAAAAATGATTTTTAACGAACATTTTTGCGATCACGGATGTTAGTTACCCAAGCCATTTGCCATATCGTCTGCTATTTACCAGATATGTTCGGTCGAAAGCCGACTGGCGATCCTGGGTGTTGTATACAAATATGCGTACGGCACAAGACGAGAGGAGGAATAGTTTAACAGTTTTTTGTTTGAGGACCTTTTTTTTTCTAGAAAATTCAATTGGAGTAGAGGAGGAAAATACATTTTTTTGTTTGAGGATTTTTTTTTTTTTAGAAAATTCAATTCAAGTAGAAGAGAAAAAGTTTTTGTTTGAAGAGCTTTTTTTTGTCACGGGGCACGATCTAGAAAATTGTCCTGGGGACCGGCCTTGCTCTCCGCGGCCCTGGTTGTCGGCCATTTAAAAAATCTATAATATAATATCGAACAATATCGATACCTCTACCACAAAGTATCTCACATGATACCGGTATCGATACTTTCGACCGATACTCATAACCCTACTCCCTAGACAAATGCACATAAATAAAAAACTGCCAATTTTGCAGATAGAACCTTTCTTGCTAGTACGGCAGTATAGATGTGCTCATATAGTTCACTAATAACATGTTAATCTGTTAGGTACGTTTCAGTAAATTAAGTATTACCATTGCTGGACAGTACGAGTAGTGGCGTTTTGGTGGATAAATACAGCATTTCATTGAACATATACCTATGCTGTTTTGCTGTATGTTTGCTGCACAATATCAAATGCTGGACAACTTTAAAAATGGTGTACAATACAGTAAAAAAACAGACGGTATTGAATCCCGACTAGTCTCAATCAGACGTCAAAATTGAATTAAAATAAAATGAGTGTTTGGTCGCAAAAAAAATTAACTTGACTATTTAGTCGGTAATTAAACTAAAACATAATTTTCCATTTTGGTAAGGAAAAATTCTAAGAGCGGTCGTAGTAAAAATTAACTATTAAACTGTCGTATCGGGAATTAAACTCAAATGTACTTTACTATTTCGGTAAGGAAAAATTATCTGTATGGTCGCAGAGAGTGCGAGGAGACAGGGTCGTGAAAGAATTACTTGTAGTAAATATTCGAAAAGGGAAAAAAATTAATTTATACCCGGGGTAGCCTATTATCCCCGAATGAGCTGATCGTCATCACGAGCCCGCTCAGACAGGGACAGGATACTATTTAAGGTTATTAAAATTGACGGTGAAAGAGAAAACAAAACTATTATCAGAGGGAAGAAAACTACTAACCGGATAGTACCTACTAAAATTGCAGCCTATTAACGTAGATGGGATGTTTTGGTGCTAGCTGAAAACGTGTTATCTATGAATCATGTACACCGTTAGCCGAGTGTAGATCACTCGCGGCGTTCGTTTTAATTGATTTGTTTTATATTAATTAACAAAAGTTAATTCTTATAAGACATAAAAATATGGTTGATGTTTTGTTATGATCTTAACACATTTTAAAAACTTTTATAAAGAGTAACTTTTTTTTGTTTTAAAATCTTGTTTAGCTATTTTCGTAGTGTTAACATAAAAAGTACAACATTTTTTGCAATTTTTTTCTTAGAGTAAAACCGATGAAATCGCATTTTTAATTTTTTTTGGGCCGTAAGCCCCAATGGTTTTTTAAATTAAAGGGAAGTAAAAGGCTCAAAGTCTGTCGACCACATAAATTTATTAGGTTGGGTTGCAAGCGCTTTCGATCTAAAATGTCATCATCAGGCAAAAAATTTTTTTGTAAGTAGTAGGTAGGTACAATCACTATGTGTCCACAGAAAAAATTAAGTATGTTGAATTAAAAATTTTTAAATTGTAAAAATTGTTATAAAAAATTATAAAAATTGGCACGTACTGCCTCCCTCATTCAACATACTTAATTTTTTCTGTGGACACATAGTGATTGTACCTACCTACTCACTTACACTTCCCTTTAATCTACTTCGGACCACTTTGAGATATGGATAATATTTGGTTTTTTAAATGTTTAGAATAATACATTTACCCAGTGTTGCCAACCGTAGGATTTTAATTGTATTTATAGGATTTTGTAACTCTCTGTACGATGTACAATCGCATCAGTGAGATCGTACATAAAAATACGATCTTTCCTTTTTCAGTAGGTTTAGTTAAATATCTACAACAACTAAATTAATTTTAAAAATAAAAAAATTAAAATGGTGATTTTGTACCAACACCGGCTATCATGGCACAACAAACGCTTTTAAGCAAATTTTCAATCACAGTAATTGATTAGTTTAAATATGTTAATTTAAAGTTTTCTGTATTTTCTTTAGTTTTTTCTTGTTTTAAAAAAATATTATAAATAGATAAATAAAGTTGTTTTTTATTTTTTACTCCATTTAAGTTATATTATGCTATACATGTATCTATTGCACGATTTTTTGTCGATAAATTGGCTAATATACCATTTCCTATCTGTATACAGATATAAGGAAAGTATAGGAATCATGATTTTTTTTTACCTCGAATTTTCGACGGATTTTTACGTTTTGAGGTCCCCTGAATCCGTTTTGACTATTTTCGTGATGGTAAATCGTATCCAGAGTTATTGAGAGAAGTAATTACACCTGTAACAACAATAACAAAAAATGATCATAACCTCTCTAGATATTTGCTTGTCTTGCCTATACAACAATTTTTAAATGAAACTTTCCCCGCTCATTGGAAATGTAGAAGAGGTTCGATGATGGAGTGGCCACCTAGATCACTGGATTTAACATCCCTAGACTTCTTTTTATGGGGTTATTTAAAAACAAAAATGTATGCTACCCAACCGGAATCCTTAGAAGATTTATGACAAAAAATAAAGTATGAATTCAAAAATTTAAATGCAGACGTGTTCGACAATGTTAGAGAAGCCTTTCATACTAGATTATACCATTGTATGGAAGTAAATGATGGTCATTTAAAAAAAAAATTATAATGAGTTTTAAAAATGATATATATTCGTTTTATCATTGAAAACGCTTATAATAAAATCATTAAAATAAAAGTCTTGCATAATTCAGTTTTAGTTTAATTTAAAATTCTGTAGATCATAAAGTAATTACTTTAAACCCACTGTTTTATACATTTTTTAAATCAGATAAACAAGAGGAATCCAAAAATGGATAAACAAATGGGGCAAGATATTTAATAAAAAAATTGAAGCAGGGGTGAAACGGTGACTTTTTCAGCAAACCCAAATATGGCACAACATCTCCATCTTTTATGTCTGTGGCAAATGGGTTAAACCCGATACTAGTCAATCATTGCACATACACACACACACACACACACACACACACACACACACACACACACACACACACACACACACACACACGCACACACACACACACACACACACACGCACGCACGCACGCACCCCCACACACACACACACACACACACACACATACACACACACACATACACACACACACATACACATCTCCATCTTCGAATATTAATTGACGTATTTTTTTATTTTTATAACAATCTGTCCTTCAAAAGTTACTTAAGGTGGATACTTTTATCTTAAAAGCACTGTATAGGACAAATAAAATACAATATCATTTTACATAAAGAATAAATATTAAATCTAATAGATACATAACCTTATTTATGTAACTTAAATAAAAATATTTAAAAAATATTAACACAAATAGAGATACAAGAAAATAAATATTTTTTAGAAATTTGACACACCGAGCTCAAAAAGTTAAACACCCTGTATAACAATGCTTCTTGACACTCGATGTATATTTTTCTAATATAGCAAAGCAAACGCTTTACTAAACAAGTTTCTGTCATTTTTATTCTATTGCGGCATTTTTTGTTTTTTTTTTTTATTTTAAATTTTTTTGATACAACAAAGACTAATAAAATGAATAAGATTATTGAAATTACTTTTTGTACTCTGCAGATGCCAAGTTTAACACTTTTCATTCATTAAGAGTGGTCAGCACTTTAAGAGAGTGGGTCATCAAACAAATTAATAACTCCCTTGCTGCATAAGGTTGACACTTGACGCCACCGCCTTAAGGTATACAAACTGAATATTTCGTAATCATGTTTGCATTTTTAATAATTTTTTATTAACGTAATAACCTATATAGGTCAGTCATCATTGTGATAAAAAAAAATAATAATTTATAAAATATCTCTAATTTTCACAGAACATTTTTCACATTTTAATTAAACTGAACTGCAATTACCATAACACTTATTCCAATATCACTAATCCACCGGGAAAAAAATAGTCATAAATAGCACAATAATCAAAAATTCGTTTTCATTTCGAAAAAACACAACCCTCCCCAATGGAGGCCTATATTTGACTGGTACATTAAGTGTGTAAAATGTTTTAATAGCAACAATTGGACAATATTGGAGTGAATTGCATTAAAGAATCTGGTCTGGTTAAACTAATATACTAATGGCTGCACTAATAGTCATTGTCGCTAATAGGGAAAAATTGGGTAAATTGATAAATTCACTTACGGGTGATTGAGGCAAATGCGTGCGCCTGCCTTTTAAGATTCGTTAACTTCATCATCATATTGTTTATGAATAGCTTAATTGACATATTATATCTGTTAATTCTTTTAATTTGTTCAGTTACGGGTGCGCTTTCGTAAGGGATGCAGCGTTGTGAAGTGGTTAAAAACGGCGTGATAAAATGATGGTGATTCAGTGATTTATCTGTGGTCTATGAACTTTGTAATGGGAAGTGGGCGATTATGTACTGCTCTGAAAACGACGAAGCTCTGACGTCAACTAATATAGTTAAGCTGAAGTCCTAAATTGATAAAGGTAAATAAGATATTAAAGATAGTTTAAAAGGGACACATTCTAAATTTTGGCGAAGAATTGAGGTGAACATTTTCCGAGGTTTTCCGATATAGAATTCTGATTTGCGGTTAGAATTCAGATTTTTTTTTTTGTTTTCGTTTTAAACAATTGATATGAGGATAAATTGTTGTATACTTATTAAACGTTTATTAATAGTGCACCTATTCAATTGAAACAGCTATTTTGAGATATATTATTTAAGTTGTAACCGTTATACATTTATTTGGATTAAGCTTAAATACATATACAATAAAATTCCAGACAAATTATTAATAATACATTTTGATTCCAAATTTTTGTGAATGTTGGCTCCAAAAACCAAATCTTTTGTCTTACTATTCTTTCAGTAAAACCTTGGACTAGAAACTTCTTGTTTATTGAGTTCAACTCTTCTTGGTGAGTTTCTACAAACTGGTGTAAAAATATTCATATATCTATATTATATCTCCATAATATCTTAAAAATATCTCATAAATTATCTCAAAAATATCTTAAAAAATATCTTAAAAAATATCTTAGAAAATTTCTCGAAAATATCTCTAAAATATCTCAATAAACAGCTCAAAAATATCTCAAAAATAACTCAAAAATATTAGACCCGTTGTCATATCCCTGCCCTCTTATATCCTGTAAATTTAAACTCAAATAATTAAGTTCTGAAATTATAATTTCAAACTTTGCTTCCCTGTAAACCTTACAACTGGAAAAAAACCCAAAATATTTTCATTAATTTTAATTTCAACCTCATCATGGAATCAGTTTTATTGATTGAAACATACCTGATTACAAGAGTCATTTACTCCACCTTAGAAATATCAGGAGTGGAATCTAAAATTATCGAATAATATTTTTTTATTTCATTAATAATATAAGATTTTACACTTTGATGCAACAGGTCTATTATCTCGTTTTGAATATTATTCCCAAGATGGTTAGCTTTCGTTTCTTTTTTTAAGCACTCTACGTACGTATTCTTCCATGATGGGATCAAATTCAGATAGCAGCTCAACTATTTTTAAGAAGTTACCGTTATTATACTCAAACAGCTTGTCGTTTGTACCTTGAAATGGAAAGCCAGACAATTTTTACCAAGCATTTTAGTGATTGCTACGATTCTTAAAAGCACTTTTTCAAAATGGTTTATTTCAGCGTTAATAAGTCTTTGGGAATCCGCATCTGTAGTTTTACACTTTAATCTTAGGTTCAGTTCTAGAAAGGATTTCTGGGACTGAATATGATTTTTAGAAATTTCGTGGTCTTTTAGAGTTTGATTCACATACTTCCAACTTTTAAACCCTTCCTTTGAAAGGGAACTAAATACACAACCAAAAATTTTGCAGCAAAATATAAGTACGCAATTTATGAGACAGATTATACTAGCCAGTCTCTTAAAATTTGCTCTCCATCATTTAAAATTGTTTTATAATAATTAGGGCTAAATATTCTACCCGTCTCATCGTATGTCCTGAATTCAAATAACGTATTCATTTTTACCTAGGAGCTCAAATTTTTAAGATATACAATTTTAGAAAAATATAAGTTACATTATTTTAACTCAAATCCGTAAGTGTAGTAAACAAAAGTAAACTCTTAGAAAAAATCGGAATCATAATTGTACCAAATAACATTTTTGAAAATCAGCAAAAAAAACAGAAAAAATAATGGTACAACATCAATAATAAACGTGACAATACAATACTTAGGTTCACCCCCACTCTTCTCAGGGATAAATACAAAAAAATCGATCGTACAAAAAAAAAACAGAATTGTAGGAAATTTAATTTTAAACAACTTTGTTTATAACAATTTTTCTCGTAAAATTGAAAATAAACGAGTTATTCTATAACCAAAAATTCACCCCCTCTTTTCGGGTATAAATCGAAAAAAATCGATCGTACAAAAAAAAGGCAGAATTTTAGGAAATTTAATTTTAAACAACCTTGTTTATAACAATTTTTCTCGTAAAATTGAAAATAAACGAGTTATTCTATAACCAAAAATTCACCCCCTCTTTTCGGGTATAAATCGAAAAAAATCGATCGTACAAAAAAAAGCAGAATTGTAGGAAATTTAATTTTAAATAACTTTTGTAAAAACTATTTTCCGTGTAAAATTAAAAATAAATGAGTTATTCAAGATACAAAAAATAACCCTTTAAATCAAGATGGCGGAGGTAACGACAACTTTGGAATCCCAACTTTTTGAATTTAGACTACCAGAGACCCCCTCCAACGAATTCCGAAGGAAAATTGCTGCTTCGAATTTTTCAGAATCTAAAATACTAATCCGATTGGGCTATATGTGAACATGGCGAACGGCTACTGCTGTCTGGCCGTTTATGATCGACGTCAGAAAACGTTGGCCAATAGCAGAATTCTGTTTTGTTCTACAATATTATAGAATATTTTTGAAGAAGGGATGTAAAGTATTACTATTTTTTGTAGAGAAAATTACTATTTTTTGTAGAGATAATTATTAATATGTGTACAAATTTTTACAGAAGTTAGTAGTAGTAATTACGATAATTGTAATAAATTTCTACTTCTACAAACAATAGTAAAATATACTAAACATTGTGGACTTCTTTCCTATTGTTGTAGCATTTTATTCGACAATCCAATTGCTACAATAATTAATAGTTTTTAACTATAAATTGTAGTAAAATTTAAACATATTGTTCTCTTCTAGCATTTTTATTTGTATTTTTTTTTTTTTTTTTTTCAATAGAAAGATATCTTCTTACATTTTCTCAAAATAAACCGATTCAAATGTTCAAAAAGTGACTACTTACATAATTTTCAAAAAATAAAAAATAAACCGTAAAATTGGTGTACTATGAAACCCATTGCATATTATATAAATATGTCTATATTATTATTACAGAAATGATTTACATAAAACAATAAGGTGTACCTACAAATACGTAAACTTTAATTATCCCTCGTAAAACATCAGTAAAATATTTTGTAAATTGTTTTCATTCACAAATATTAATTTCTTAAAAATCTAACAGTGGCGCCACTTGCCAGACGAAAAATCTTGCAATGTAAGGGTTTCGTAGTACCCCACTTTTAAAGTTTATTTTTAAGTATTTTTAAAAGAAAAAAATATGTACGTGTAGATAAAGGTTAAATCTATGCTCCTCTGCAACCACTTTTTCAAAATACAATTTAGTTTTTTCTAAAAAAAATTGAGAAAATGGATCAAAAAACTCGAGTTTTGTATTTTTTTTTTAGAAAAAACAAATTGAAATTTTGAAAAAGTGTTTCCAGAGGAGCACAGATTTAACCTTTACATACACGCACATAATTTTTTTTTTTAATATGTCAAAAATAAACTTTAAAAGTGGGGGTACTACGAAACCCTTGCATGCTCTGCTCTAAAGACAAGTAAATACTCCTCTTAATGCCGAACCCGTTCATGTTATCGGTTTCAGCTGAAATTTGGTAAACATATCTATACTCAATCACAATGCAAAATTGTGGTGTCCAAAAGTTAAGACGTTTGTGACATATTCATATAATATTTGTTTCGATTCACCACTTGAAATTTGTGCAGAGGTTTTGGACACTCTGTATATATTTGTTAAGATACCAAATTTTTAAACGTACTAAAGGATAAAGTAATATTTTTTTGTTGTATTTATTAGCTATGTACTCTAATCTTGGTGTTAGGCCTTTAAGAAAACAACATAATTGTTTTATTATTATGATAGTATTTAAATACCTTTTCAGAATTTAAATACTTTTGTGTAAGTATTTATCCCAAACAAATATTTAAATAATGTAGGTATTTGTTATTTAAATATCTTTTACTTTAAAAGAGTATTTAAGATTTAAATAACCGTATTTATGAAAAAGTATTGAGTATTTAGTATTTAACAACTTTTAAAAAGTATTTTGCCCAGCTCTGTGCCTAACATATGACGAATTTAATCTGTCACTACATTTTTTGGATTTATTAGTATATTTTTACAGTAGGTATGTCCTTTTTATTAACAAAAATTAAAACCTTTATTAAATTTAGGAATAATAATAATAATATAATAATAATAATAATTAATAATAATACTCTCCCTAATTCACCCCCTTACGAGTGAATTTTAACCCCAAAAGCTGAGTTTCTCCGGGGAAAGGAAGAATTCCTATACATAATTTTAATTTTAGTATCAGAGATCTGAAAATTCAAATTGTAACGAACTTTTCCAAACTAATATTATTCTAGTGAATGATCTTTAAAATCATATTAACTTTTAGGTACACCCTCGGTTTTACAATCGTTTAATCTTAAGGGCTAATGACCATTCAAGCACAAATTCCCACAAGAAAAAAACCAATTAAACCAAACCCACATCATCGACATCCACGTGACCACCATCCGAAATGTCAAACCAAAGAAATAAAATAACAAACCAGACAATAGGACCTGTGGAGCCCTTATCTCGGCACACAATCCCTACGAAATAACGCCCCAGAAACCGCAAGCCACATCCCCTGCGCGTCGGACCAATGATGACAGCTCTGACTTCGAAACACGGGATTACGATTGGCCAGGATTACAACCTCCAATTGAGCTTGTTAAATATAAATTGACTAAAATAATAATGTCAGAAGTCAGTTTATGTGCTTAACTGAAGCTCGTCGCAATTGTTTCATTAAAAAATTATCGGTAAATTGAAATAGATTGCTCTGATTGTTTCGATCAATTAAAAGTATGGAAGGTGCGCCTTTCGACGATCAAAGTTTTAATGATTTCAATAATCAGCCGTTACCTTCATTGGCTTCGACGCTTCTAAACAAAAACCAAGAAAACTTAAACGTGCATTCCATACAGGTGATGCTAGGATTGCAACAGCAGCATGACATGTTCGGAAGCATGGGATCGCCCATGGAATACAAGGGCTCTCCACAGAAACTGGACGGATCGCCGATACACCAAGACCTCGGAATGTACTCACCCGGAATGGAAAACATCAACAATAATTCTAATAGTGCCAAAAGGAAAACTGAAGACGTAGTGTTACTTCAATCACAAAATTTGAGTTCTACGGAAATTGGGAGTACGCAGACAGCGCCGCCTAAGAAGAACGAAAAGAAGAAAAATGATAATGGAGTTAAAAAGAAAAAAACGAGGTAAGTCAAATTTTGCATGGTTCATTTTATTTATCTCGAATGCAAGGTATACCTGGCCATTTTAGGTTCTTTTAAACTATTGGAAGTTACCTACCTATTAAAAAAAATCTGATGTGTCCAACACATGACTTTCCTATCTAGTTATTATAGGCTTTTTGCGGTTGTTTTGTACAACCTATTGCAGCATCTCTATAAATGTTTAGAGGATAAACTAAATATATACATTGTCCACCTCGAAACATTTTTCTATAAATATTCATTGAAAACGAAAATACTGAAAAATTTAAATTTCCTACAATTTTTTCATTACGGTCCATTTTAGAAAAATCATGTATAAACAAACATTATAGAGATCGATATCGCAAACAACTTTTAGTTCAACAATTTTCATAAAAATCAGAATTTTGCACATTCTGTCAAATTTCTCGAATACGGACCATTTCAGGAAATTTTGACATTTAGCACAAATTATAGATAATAATATTAGAAGTAACTTTTATTTGAACAATTTTCTTCTCCAAACATAAATAACAGATATATTCCGTAAAATATAAAAACGGCCTCCCATAAAGTACCCCCTAGATGTTTCGACTTTGTCCAAAATCTAATCATTTCACGTCAGGCCGAAATAAACATTAAGTTTAAAATTTAATGTTTTTTTCTTTATCCGTTTTTGAGTTTTCTTCAAAATTCGAAATTTACACATTTTCTCAAATATCTCGAATACGGTCCATTTTAGAGAAATTATGTATAGAATAAAAATTATAGAGAATTATATTATAAACAACTTTTATTTGAACAATTTTTATAAAAAAATATTTTTTTTACATTTTGTCAAATTTCTCGAATACGGACCATTTTAGAAAAATTTTGTATAGAATAAAAATTATAGATAATTATATTAGAAGTAACTTTTATTTGAAAAATTTTCTTCTTTAAACGTAAATAACAGATATTCCATAAAATATAAAAATGACCACCTATAAAGTACCCCCCCAGATGTTCCGACTCTGCCCAAAATCTAATCAGTTCATTAGACGCTGCAATAAAGCTTAAGTTTAAAATTTGGTGTTTTTCTGTGTATCGATTCATGAGTTATGCGACCTACAGACACACACACACACACACACACACACACACACACACACACACACACACACACACAGACATCATCACGAAAATAGTCAAAACGGATTCAGGGTACTACCTCAAAACGTAAAAATCCGTCGAAAATTCGAAGTCGAAAAAAATCATGATTCCTATACTTTCCTTATATCTGTATACAGATAGGAAAGTAAAAATGAATAAAGTAATTGATTCTTTTTGTGGGAAAAGTTCGTTTAAATAATGTAATTCTTTATTATTACTTATTATAGGTCATTCACTGAATTTACACCCATATCGGATTAAGAAATAAATGAAAGATATGACTAGTCAGTTATATTTTAAACATTTACTCATGGGTGGCGTTATTTTGTATATTGCAAGGGTTTCTTATAGAAACAAAATAAATATAAATTTTAGGTATTTAATTTTGTCTCAGAAAGCTTAAAAGAGTTAGTTACATGATTTTGTTGTTTAATAATAGTTTATTCAGAACGAAAATTTTAATTTACATATACAGTTTTACCCTGCGATTAAGTAAGTACGATGATTAAAAATACCATAACTTTTAAAATTCTATATTAAACAGTGATTATTATAAATAATTGTTTTTTGACATACCTATAAATCTTCAGCATCACTCTCAAAATTTGTGCCACTAGCGTCGCTGTCATCATTAAGGTATATAATTATAGAGTTAATTTCTTTTATCCTGTTTTCACCTGTCCACCAGTCGTCAATTAATTTATCACATTTTTAAACACTTTTTTGCCAAATTTCTGGGGTTGATGTATCTATGGTTAGAAAGATTATATCAATACGAGGAATTTTTCTAAAGGTTTCAATTTTTTACTAAAAAATCGTGAAAAAAATTATCAATTTTTTTTTATCTATTACTTTGGTAGAAAGTTATGCAACAAATTTTTCATAAACATAATTTTTTTTTGTTATCCTGAAAAATGTTTCCTAAGTTGTCTCACATTTTCTTCTCCGAATCTGCATATACGTTGCTTCAGATTCCAAAATGTCTAATTCATTCTTTTATATTATCTGAAAAAATCCAATATGGATACACCGGAGATGAGCATAAACTTTTTCAGACATGGCAACTTTTAAGTTAATTTTTAAATATTTAGAAAATGTCTTCCTTTTTCTTTCTAAAAATGTAGTATTATTTTGTTTTTGTAAACTAAGAAAAGCGATTTACATTTAGAGTAGGTATATAATTATTTTTTTGAAAATTAAGGCTGGGTTTACGGTAAAATTGGCACAAACAAAATGCGTGTAAAAACATCGAACCTAGCCGTTCCAATTCGTTTAAAAAGTAAATCATTTTGTGGGTTCTCAACTTAGTTGAGAATAGCTGAAAGTATAATCTAAGGTGTGATATAATTTATATTCCGAAAATAAATTGAAAAAGTACTCAAATTAATTCTCGAAAATACAATAAATTTATCACACTGATTATTGCAGTCTCATTTAAATATGATCTTAATTAATTTTTAAATTCAACTATATTATAACCTGTTACATGTTTGTAGTATACAGGGGGTACCAATAAAAACTCCCAGACCGGATATTTTAGTAAGCAACAGAGATATTTTAATTCTGTAAAAGACAGTTCATAGATCACTAAGGGTGAGATTACAGAACGTCTGCAACTTTGCAGATATGGCGGCAACTTTGAATATCTGCAAATATGACTGACTTACACATGCAAGTATCAAGTTTTTGTATTCCAAATTTTGGTTTAGTGTTGTTGGGGGTAATAAACCACAATAAATATTGCGAATTTGCAGATATTTTTTGGAATACTTGCATTTGTAAGTCCGCCATATTTGCAGATCTGCAGTATTGCAGATCTACAAAGTTGCAGACGTTCTGTAATCTCACCCTAAGACAGCTTCAGTTTTAGATATAAATTGATTTTAAATAGGTCAATATGTAGATGACTCTACGCTTAATAATTTTTTTTCGATGGGAGGATCTTTCTTGTTCAACGCATCTTGTAAAAATGCAGTTTTATGCAGATTTTGTTCTATGAACTAATTCGATAAATCTAGCCATTTTTGATATACAGAGTAGGTCACTCAAAACAGTTTCATCCTGTTTTTCAGCATTAATCATTGGATTTTAAAAAAATGCTGAAACAGGTCGATTTTTATTCCAAATTAAAAACATTTTTACAATACAGATATATATAATGTGTCAACCCCCTCCTTTTCACTTCTCCAACACCTTAATTTTAAATAGGTAATGTACCATGTATGGCACATCATTGAGAAGGTAATTTAATGAGGGATTCAGAAATATTTCTGTTGATTGCGTTACTTAAATTGTATCGCCCTCTAGCGGGATAAAAAACTACTACGTTTTATAGAGTGTGACACTACAATGTGTAGTAAATCATTAAAAAGGTAATTTTATGGGGAATTTAGAAATAGGACTGTTCATTTCAATATTTTTCATTGTACCGCCCTCTATCGGGATAAAAAAACTGTTCGTATTATAAAGTGTGACACCTTATTTGAAAGCAAATTTAATTACTAATTCAATGCATCACATGACATTAATTAAATATCCTCCATATTGCACTTGCAATAGTTTGAAAATTAATCATGCATTATTTTAAACATTATTGCTAAATTTATTTTGTTGCAAGTGCAATATGGAAATATTTATATTAATCTTATGTGGTGCATTGAATTAGTATTTAAATTAGCTTTTAAATGAAGTGTACATGGTACATTTCTTATTTAAAATTAAGGGGTTGGAGAAGTGAAAGGAAGTGGGTTGACACATGACAGATGTCTGTATAGTAAAAATGTGTACAATTTGAAATAAAAATCGACCTGTTTTAGCATTTTCTAAAAATCCAATGATTAATGCCGAAAAACAGGATGAAACTGTTTTGAGTGACTCACTCTGTATATCAAAAATGGCTAGATTTATCAAATTAGTTTATAATACAAAATATGCTTTAAAATGCATTCTTTATAAGATGCGCTATATAAGAAAGATCCTTCCATCGAAAAAAATATATTGAGCGTAGCGTCATCTACATATTGACCTATTTAAAATTAATTTATATCTAAACCTGAAGCTCTTCTAGCGCTCTATGAACTGGCTTTTATAGAATTTAAATACCTCTATTACTTACCAAATCCGGCCTGGGAGTTTTTATTGGTACACCCTGTATACTGTATAAATATTAATGCTAATGGATATGTAATAACTACATGAGTTTGATTTTGCATTAAAATAATCCGATTTATTAGAGAGTTATTGCAAGTTCACATAAGGTCAGTCATTATTAGTGCCGCTCTTATTTTGACATCTGAGCATGCGCAGATCACTAACTTTAATAAATATTGTGCCTGTCCTTAATAGAGAGATATTGCAAATTTCTATAAAGCCAGCCACTAAACTTTAAATTATAGTTCATCTTTTTTGTTGTCTATAATATTAAAGAGGCATTAGAAATTATAATTTTACAAGGTTTAAATAATGATTATATTAAATATTTAATATTAAAAAACTTCTAACGGATACGAATGTCGGCGAGCGCATCCGAAAACTATACCGTTGCCACTACCTGCTGCCCTTAAACATCCACAATTAAGGACAGGCACAATCCTTAATAAAGTCAGTTTTAGAAAATAAACATCTACCCATGCTTAGATATCAAAATAAGAGCGGCACTAATAGTGACTGACCTTAAGTGAACTTGCAATAACTTTCTTATTAAGGACAGGCACAATCTTTATTAAAGTTAATGATCTGCGCATGCTCAGATGTCAAAATAAGAGCGGCACTAATAGTGACTGACCTTAAGTGAACTTGCAATAACTCTCTATAAATAGTAACTAGATTTTAGTAATAGAGAGTTATTGCAAGTTCACTTAAGGTCAGTCACTATTAGTGCCGCTCTTATTTTGACATCTGAGCATGCGCAGATCACTAACTTTAATAAATATTATGCCTGTCCTTAATAAGAGAGTTATTGCAAGTTTACTTAAGGTCAGTCACTATTAGTGCCGCTCTTATTTTGACATCTAAGCATGCGTAGATGTTTATTTTCTAAAACTGACTTTATTAAGGATTGTGCCTGTCCTTAATTGTGGATGTTTAAGGGCAGCAGGTAGTGGCGACTTTATAGCTTTAGGATGCGCTCGCCGACATTCGTATCCGTTAGAAGTTTTTAAATATTAAATATTTAATATAGTCGTCATTTAAACCTTCTGAATTTATAATTTCTAATGCCTCTCTAATATTATGTACTATTATAGACAACAAAAAAGATGAACTATAATTTAAAGTTATTAAAATAAGGTTAGAAATTAGTATAAGGAGGAGGATTCTAATGTCAAAATTTCAGGTTTGCAATAAGTCTGATTTTATCATGGAATTTATTTGACTCTAATTACGATGTCGCTATTAGTAGCTGGCTTTATAGAAATTTGCAATATCTCTCTATTAAGGACAGGCACAATCTTTATTAAAGTTAGTGATCTGCGCATGCTCAGATGTCAAAATAAGAGCGGCACTAATGGTGACTGATCTTAAGTGAACTTGCAATAACTCTCTATTTTTTATAAAGCCAGCCACTAATAGTGACATCGTAATTAGAGTAAAATAAATTCAATGCTAAAATCAGACTTATTGCAAACCTGAAATTTTGACATTAGAATCTTCGTCCTTATACTTATTTCTAACCTTATTTTAATAAATTTAAATTATAGTTCACCTTTTTTGTTGTTTATAATAGTACATAATATTAAAGAAGCATTAGAAATTATAATTTTAGAAGGTTTAAATGACGATTATATTAAATATTTAATATTTAATATTAAAAAACTTCCAACGGATACGAATGTCGGCGAGCGCATCCGAAAGCTATAAAGTCGCCACTACCTGCTGCCCTTAAACATCCACAATTAAGGACAGGCACAATCCTTAATAAAGTCAGTTTTAGAACATAAACATCTGCACATGCTTAGATGTCAAAATAAGAGCGGCACTAATAGTGACTGACCTTAAGTAAACTTGCAATAACTCTCTTGTTAAGGACAGGCACAATCTTTATTAAAGTTAGTGATCTGCGCATGCTCAGATGTTAAAATAAGAGCGGCACTAATAGTGACTGACCTTAAGTGAATTTGCAATAACTCTCTAATTAATAAGGACGAGGATTCTAATGTCAAAATTTCAGGTTTGCAATAAGTCTGATTTTAGCATGGAATATATTTTACTCTAATTACGATGTCACTATCAGTGTCTGGCTTTATAGAAATTTGCAATATCTCTCTATTATCGTATACAGGTCAGAACAGTAATGTCACAGGTCTGTCACTCTCTATATTTCCCATGTTAAATTCTGGCTCAAATCTCAATGACCTCGGAACCTCTTCCCTATTGGTCAGGGGTATTTTTGACAAGTCTGGGGTCACCAATCAGCACGTTGGTTACTGCCACATGAGAAAAATGACATCTAAAAGTAAAAAATATTCAGTTTTTAAGCCACTTGAAGACAAAATTAGTGGAGTTATTACAAAATTTATGTTTTTAAAATAATATTTATCTCGATACCTCCTCCCTATTGGTCTGGAGTGTTTTTGACAAGTCTGGCGTCACCAATTAGAATGTTGCTTGCTGTCACATGAGAAAAATGACATCTAAGAAAATTGATTAGTATTTTTGCAGTTTTTCACTGCACAGACCTTCATGATGCAATTTGTATTAAAAAATACAGATCTATAACAAAATTCGATTACAAATAAATTAATGTTTGCATCAAAAAGATAAATGATCAGAAAGCTAGGTTAGATTAGATACATTTACCCGCGTAAAATATTTTAAATTTTCAAGGTCACAGACTTTCAGATCGATTAACATTTTAGTGTGATCTCTTGTGTTAACTATACTCTTTGGTAATGTGTACAACATAGGTCTTTTCCTTTGCATCGAAAGTGTAGCACTAAGTTATGCCGCTTCTGAAAATATCGTTCTATCCATACATTTTGTATAAATGGAACGATATTTTCAGAAGTGGTGTAGCTCAGTGCTACACTTTCGATGCAAAGGAAAATACCTATTGTGTACAAGTTACACATCTTTAAGATGGCGGCTATCTTTAGTCTTTACATCTCAGACCTGGCACCTGGCAGACCTAGCAGTTCGTCCCGCATTCATAGATGGAGATACCAATGATCGCTTCCTACTTACGTAACCGGTAGTACTTTATTAAGGAGGAGTCTGATGCTCAGTTTTAAGTGTTTTAACAAAGTTCTTACTTCTACCTTTCATATTGATTTAGTTTAGACCATTGTGTTATCATACTTTTCCTGGAAAATTTCCTGGGATTAGAATAGAAGTTTAACTTGTCCTTCTAATCTAAGCTTTGAACTTCAAGTTTATTTATTTCTATTCTGTTTTATATAGATGAAATATATAAAATATTTATAGTCCTATTCTGTTTTATATCGATGAAATATATAAAATATTTATAGTCTATAATATACAATTTAGATAAAAATAAAAAGGTATGAACGTCACATTTAGTTTTCAATAATATGATTTTATTTTATGAGCTTTATAATAACATCTACAAGAAGTAAAAATACTTTCTTGAATATAACAGGAATGTCACATCTGGTTTGTTAAATAGACATCATTTTTGGGAACTTTCAGTAACGTTGAATAACACACAAAAGTAGACGTCCCTACTCTGGGCTTAGACGGTTATGAGTCCATCCTATAGATGAAAACAAGAACAAAAATGAGAGTTGCAATGTAACAATTAAATGTAAAAATCTCATTAATTTAACGTTTTTATGCATAGTGGGACCCTTGCTATAAAATAAATAAAAATAAATAAATTAATAAGTAGTTATTCATCAAAATTTGATTCATCGCTGAAGTAAATATTACTCCACCATTGCGTTGTCCAGGATCGATAACTTATAAATACCTATATTTTTTAACATTTCGTATATTGTCCGAACATATATTAAATTTGTAAGGGCTCCCTAGATAAGTTAACTTTTCAATTTCAATGTTTTTCACCGAAATTCAGCTATTAATGTTTAGCATATAAGCTACTCAATTGACTGTGACATGCGTTTATCAAGCATTTTATCAAGCATATGTTTTAAACCGCTTTAGAAGGGTGTAATAATTAAGCAAACATCCCCTGCTATTCTGTGTTTAAGTGATTCACGTGCCAAAAAATTCAAAATGCAATTAGGATCGTAACATGACGGAATGGATGGTCGCGCTGATCAAAACAGATGGTGCCCTCAACTCAACAAATGCTGCACGAAAATAACTTCACTTTTTACGGTACCAATAAAGGGGTTCTAAGTAAATTAGGCGCGTGTCGAATATTTAATGAATAGTGTTTATTTAAATGTGCCACCACTGACCCTATTCAGAATTTTTTTTCTGATAAAAATTGATAAATGATATAGATAAATAATTTGATTTAAAACATTTTTTGATAGTTATAAGTATGAATAAAGTTCAAAATTAATACCATTTATTAAATTTAAAATTGTTGTGACTAGTTTTGGGCTTACAAGTAGGGTTGCCACATTTCCGGAAGTGAAAAGCGTGGCAACCGTGACAATAGAGCATTTTTATGTAATCAGGTCCATATTTTGTGACCATTTCTAAAAAAAAAGGTCCTCAGCTTATTTTTCCTAAAACGAGTCGAACATTTTTATATAAATAGGTCCTTTTTTTCTGAACATTTCTAAAAAAAAGGTCCTCAACTTTTTTTTTATATAATCAGGTCCATTTTTTGTGGCCATTTCTAAAAAAAAAAAAAAAAAAAAAAGGCCCTAACTTTTTATATAATTAGACCTAGGAATATATGCACCCAAAAAGTAGTTAAATATGCCAATATATATGCCGCAAAATACTTCAATATATGCGTAAAAAATTGAAAAATATGCAGAGCATATGCGATAAGAGTAATTTGTTAATTGATCGAAAAAGTTTAATAATATTTATTATTTGTTTTATTTTACAATACCTAATATAATACTTAATAATTATTTAATTATTAACTAATTTTATTTACAAATCAACATTATTATAAAACGAATGAAAAATTAGATGTTTTTCTAAATTATCTGTATTAAATGATTGTCTCCCATCAGTAAGTATGTACTTGTATAAAGAAAAACTCCTTTCGACATCTACAGAAGTAATAGGTGCAAACTTAAATTTTCCTGAAATATCTGGATGAATAGTATTAATATCTTCAAAGTTACCAGAACTTCTTTGTATTAGATATTCCCTTAGATGAATCATCAAAATCAAATATGATTTCTTTAGTTTTTTCATAATTATCTGCGTAAAAAAAGGCAGCTTTAAGCCAGGTACCCCACCGAGTAATCACAGGTTCCGGTGGCATCTGTAATAAAGGAAATTTTTCTTTGTACAATTGAGTTCTTTAAGAAATATTTTTTTTTACATTACTAATTAAATCATTTATTAAAGGAAAGTTAGACCTAATTTCTTCTGCAACTCTGTTAAGGCCATGAGCCAAACATGTAACATGAATTAAGTTTTCAAAAAATATTTTTAAATTTTGTGCGGCTTTTACCATGTACGGGACAGCATCGGATAACAGCAATAAACATTTTTCTGTTGGAACGGCTTCCGGAAGAAAAAAGGAAGACAATTCTGTCTGGATAAAACGAGTTATTGTCAAGTTATTTGTTTTATCTAATTGCTTTGAAGCGCTTAGATATGGACCAATTTGCATTTGCTTCGCGTAATAAACCTATCATTAAATGGACTATATATCGACCACAAGAGTCTGTTGTTTCATCCACAATAATGTAGAAATGGTTTCCAATGGTAATCTCACGAATTTTTTCATGAGTCTTAATGTAAAAACTGTCAACACCACGTTTGCGTAATATACTTTGCTCTGGAATGTTAAATTTAGAGTATTTTTGCAAAAATGATAGGAGATTTGCATTATTTAATCGTATTAAAGGGATATTCGAAGCATGGGCGAAGTTACGGGGGGGCTTGGGGGAGCTAAGCCCCCCAAAAATCAAATTAGCCCCCCCAAAAATAATTCGAACATTTCTCGCACACTCACACATTTCAGAACAGAAATTAAAAAATAAAAATAATCGTGCTATTTGATTAATTCTGCAATTGTACATTTTATCCAGGAGACAGTGACTATTTTTGGTACAAATTTTTCCAGTTGGTGGCATTTATTTTCCCAGTCATAAATATTTTACATTTACTACACTAAAACATAAAGTTGATCAAAATAGCAGAATGGCTTATCTCAGAGAGCGGAAATTGAGTCTGACTGAAAATTTTCGGATTAAAAAAATTGGCTGATATTTTTCCAGGCTTAAAATTTAAATTAATTGATACAATCATGAACTGTAAATAATGATAAGTCTGGCAAGATCTTCAAAACCGGAAAAATATCATATTTTTGCTTTTATTTATATTATATTATAATTTTACACCTCTATTTTATAGCCGATCAAATGCTGTTATTTTAAAACGCTTTCATAACAACCAGAGGAAATTTTTCTCTTGGTGGGTACCTTAAATAAATTATACTGAAATTTTTTTTTACATTTAAAAAGCTCTTTCATGCATATGATATTATGACGCAACGCAATAGTGTGATTTAAAAATTTGCTATTTCAGTGGTTAATATTTTATTTAATAAAAATTATAACTAGCTAGAAATACACTACATTTATTTTAAGTAAAATAATAATAATTAGGTATTTCGCGTCAACTAAACGCCTTCAAGTTTTAAAATTTTGATATTTTGGTGTAAAAATTTCCGAAAATAATTCAGGCACTAGTGGTATTATAAGTGAAAATACACGTCTGTCTGACATTTACAATCACGAAGGCCTGCCAGACTCGCAAGTAGTGTCCGACCGAAAGTTCGGTCATGGTTTCGGCCAACTTCGGCCTAAAATAAGAGTTTCGACTACAGTTTCGGTTTCAGAGAAAACTAGCCGAAAATGCAGCTGAAGGCGAAAATATTTTCGACAGTTTTCAATCATACTCGGTGGTGTCCGACACAATGGCGACTGTGCCGGGTACCATTCCTGCACAGTGCACGTACACACAAACTTCTCTGCTGTGTTCCAAGTGAACAGTCTTCAGTGCTCCTGGCCTAATTTATTCGGATCGGAAGTGCAATTTTTTGGGTGGAAGTGGAAACATGAAAAAAATATTATTTCTAGCCTACACCGTTAGACTGTTTACTTATGAATATTAATTTAATAATAAGTAACAAACACATTTTATCAGCTGAATTCGTTTGTTTTTTTTTATCAAAATTATACATAACCTATATATAATTCCCTTTATAATATTATTTTTTGCTGATGCAGAAATGGTTGCTACTTTGTAATTCACTTGGTTTTTTTATTTCAAAAAACAATAAAAAAACTATGTCATTAAATTTATTAATGGCTTCTTTATTTGATCACATAAATAAATAGGTAATAAGTAAATGTAGCTAAAATTTATAATATGAAATAATTAGTCTAAAATAAGGATTACATTAAGATATTGCAAATTTCAATAAGAAATTGTCTTAAAAGAAAGTTCTTGTTTCTATTTCGGTTTCGGCCGAAACTAAGAGAGGAGCCAAAATTCTGTTTCTGTTTCGGTTATAAATCCCTGACAAGCCAGGTAGTTAAACGAGGAGAGAAAAACCTAAAAGTGGCGGTGGAGCTGAGGACAAAGCATCTGCCTTCCATGCAAATAGCCCGGATTTGAATCTGGGCTAGAAGTTATTTTTTTTATGTTTATTTTATTTTATACATTAATAAAATTCATAAATTATTTTAAAATTAGTAATTTTGTCTTAACTTAAAATAATTTTTAAATTTGTAGATTTTCGTTAGCGTGCCATAGAAAAAATATACTGTACAACTCAAGTGGATTTTCATATCCACTCTTGTTGCACAAACTACTATTCCATGACTTCCAAAATGTAGGAAATTTTTGTGATGAAAATTTTTCAGTATTTTCACATGATATAAATATATATTATATACGATATATTATCCATACTTACAGATTAGCCAGAATTTTTTTACTTAACTTTAATAAACCTCTTACTACTAGAACTATTACATATTATATTAGATGACTAGGGCTAGGGCTTTAGCCCCCCCAGATCTGATGACGTAACTTCGCCCATGATTCGAAGTCACTAAAGCTTTGCATAAATCTTCATTAAAAATAGCTTGTTCACTTCTAGAGGATGCAGATTCTAAATATTGTTTCAAGGGAAGTTGACTTTGTCTGCGAGTGTCTTTAGATTTCTGCTTTGCTATATGTGAGGGTGTTTTCGCGTGTTGGTCGATTTGAAACTTTTTTTTACATGGAATCTAAAACAAATAAATTCCTGTAGATGTTGAAGTTTTAATTAAATTAAATAAATGCGTACGTTGTAAAGTTGCCCTACTTTTTTTTTTAACTGTGAGTTGAAATAATATTTTACTGTCGTTTGATTTACTATTCTGAAAGGTCAAAATATAAAATAAGAAATTACTTACAATTTTAGAACATGTTTTACAAAACAACTGGTTATCACCTTCTACAACAATATCTGAAGAAGATTTTACCCACGACTAATTAATTTTGCCATTTTTCCCACTGGTTAACACAACACAACAATAAAGACTGAAATGAAGTTGAAAGTAAACTGAGTCATTTAGAAATTTGAAGATATTAATACAACTACCTGAAAGGATATTTAGCAAAATTTGTTGGTTTAAGGAGGGTGTTTATAATTTAATAAGTACCTACACCATTAACCGTAATTTATTACAGGGAAAAGTTAATCCTTCAAAATTTTGGAAAATCGACCTGTTAAGGCATTTCACAAAATATTATTTTGGTCAAAAACTCATAATTTTAATATGTCCAGCCAATTAGTATGTCAGATATATGCATTCAAAATCAAAAATTGTATATATGCAACATATGCAAAATATGGTGTTTTGCATATATTCCTAGCTCTATATATAATCAAGTCCATTTTTTGGTCCGGCAAGTCAAAAAGCGTGACTGCCACGCCGAAAGCGTGACGACTGGCAACCCTACTTACAAGACCAATCTCAGTTTTGGAATACAACATTCGAGAGACACTAAAATGGTGGTTTCCACCTTATCGAGACTGAGGCCCACAAGAGTAAACTCGTATCGTAAATAAAACTAGAAGTGATTTAACTTGGAACGAAAGACCGAAAGCCGATAGTAGTATTAAGACGTTGAATTTTCTGGTTTGTGAAGCATTGGCATTACTTAGGTCAAACAATGTAATCTTAGGGAGAAACTGTTGCCAAGAAAACGCTTGTCATGCTAACGACTAAACAAGTTATAAATGATTTCATTTTCACTTAAGTTTAGATTGAGATATTATGGTAAGAGTTAATCTAAATATAAGAGGCTACTGCGCATTTTCTCACCACCGGATTTAGGTTTTTGTTTAGTCGACATCACGACAAGTGTTCCTATGACAACGGTTTCTCCGTAACCGACTTGAGCTACACTAAAGTGAAAATTAAATGACCTGTAACTTGTCAACTATGCATTTCCTTACCACGGGAATTAGGTTTTGGTTTAGTCGTTACCATGACAAGTGTCTCTATGGCAACAGTTTCTTCGTAACTGATTACAGCTAAATTAACTCATCTATAACTTGGCAACCACGCATTTTCTCGTCACGAGATTTGGGTTTGTGTTTACTGGTTACCATGGCAACGGTTGCCATGACAACAATTTTTACGTAACTGATTTCGACTAAATGAAATTTGAGCTCAAATTCCGTTTAGAAATCATCAAACTTAAATTAAATTTGACATATGACATTATATAAAAGGTTACCACGGCATAGTTTAAAGAATATATATTCTTTAAACTGTGACCACGGTATGTGTGATGTCACCACAGTTACCACAATACTGTAACCAAGTATGTTGTGGTAAGCTTATAAAGAAATGCATTAAAAGTATCCACCGAGTGACGTCACAGTCAACCCAGCACAAATTTAACTAATTCAGCTATCCTCTTGTTAATAGTACTATTTTAACTTGGCTAGCGTCACTTATCAAATAAATAAATTCAATTGATTCAAAAAAGTTTTATGGATAACACAAAGTAATTATGTTTCAAAGTTTTCGAAAAGTACGAGTACATTATTTATTACTTCATAGATGACGTAATATTAATATTTAAAAATTATGTACTACATCAATTCAATAAAAATGAATAAATAAATCATCGGATGTGACCGGAAATAAATTAATAGAATTGCTTTTTAGAGAATATGGAAATGTTATGTCAAAAATAAGGTATTTTTTCATATTTCTTTTTTGTTGATTTTAATTGGACACTTGGCAACACCACGCTAATTTGTATTGACAGAGCATGACAGATAAAATTCTAAATTTTTATGAATGTTTGGAATGTTTGGAATGTATGGAATGTTAGGAATGTTAGACGTTAGGAATGATTGGAATCCGTAAAATAAATCACATCAGAAATGCATGGGCGCATTTTAAGAACATTGATATTAAAGTAGTTAGGATGAACCGAAAATTTTGAAAATCAATAGTGTTCTAAGTTAGAAGCAATTATTCAAGAAAATTAAATCTGCAAGTCAATCAGAACTTTCGTTCTAGAGTTATCGTGCCGGCATACACACAGACGACCAGACAATTTTTTTTTTCGGACTAAGAATGATCGGAAACGTGAAAAAAAATATAAAAAAATGGGAGTGAGAAAATTTTTTCGTCTGCACGAATGCAATACTGAGGCCCCATGGGAAGGGGCTCAGTAAATACAAAAAATTCTAGACAACAAACAATATACAATAAAAAGTAAAATATTTTCATAACGTGATCATGTAACATTTTTTTAGTAAATTTGTATTAGAATTCATCAAATGGGAATTTTATTAATGCAAAACGTCATTGGGATTTTTTAGAAACACAGGGTGTTTGGAAATATTTAATAAATTCCTAGATGTCAGTAATTTTTCAAAAATATTGTATGTAATACGTTACGAAATGCTATTTTATGTAACTCGTTCATGTTGCAGGATCTCGCTCTGGCTCTGGCTCTCGCATTTTGCAACTGGTTTCATAAATAGCTGTTTTGAATTTGATTTATATTTTGTTATATTTTACGTACCTATGCGTTATTTAAGTACATTTATTTATTAGTTGTATTGAATAATAAACAAAGGCTCAAACCGAAACACATGGTTTAAGGTAGTTTACTCGTAAAACGGCTTTTCTTAAGAATTCAATAAAATTGAAATATAAGGTTTATGAAAGTGTCGTTTACGTAACTAAAAAAAATTAGATTTTTTGACCGTCTGTGAAACGAGGTATTAACAATCAAAATGTACATAATTATCACTTTAAAGCCTGTCATGTACACATGCAATGCATTTATTTCAAGATATCTCGAAAACGGTTCTTACCATATTTTTTAAAAACTAATGTTAAATAAATCAGGAAGTTATAAAATTTATAAAAAATCGCTGAATTTTTTGACCGTCTTAGTAAAAAGATATAGATTTTTAAAATAAAAATATTTTTAAAGCAGTTGACGAGTAGTTTCGTAAAATTATTACAACTTGGCAACATTGTAACCACTTCACGTAACAAAATAACACTCTATCAGCTAAGAGGTTGTTATAAACTCGCGACGTGTTCTTGAAAAATTAATTCGACCACTGTGTTTGAGAACTGGAATCAGCGGTTCTATTGAACCAAAACAAACCCTTAAAATTAGTATGAGGAAGTCACAAATTTCTATTTTCTATACCATACCATTCATATATTTGCGAGATTGCCAGAAGAATTTGATTAAAATTATAACATGTCCATATGTATTTATATACATGTGTTTTGTACAGTCTCTTACAAAAATAAAATTGATTAGCATTGAGAATCTGGAACTTTTAGTATTCACCATTACGCGATAGTTTTATGTACGACTGTATCTAGTGAACTACCTTAAAAGACGGGCAAAAAATGTGTAATCTATGTATATCAATTATGCTTCTATGATTTTTTTGAATAAACGTATTATTATTCAAAATGATTTCTTTTATTTTTTTCAGAACTACCTTCACTGCTTTCCAATTAGAAGAACTGGAACGCGCTTTCGAACGAGCGCCCTATCCCGATGTCTTCGCCAGAGAAGAATTAGCTCTAAAACTCAGCCTCAGCGAATCTCGAGTACAAGTATGGTTCCAAAATCGAAGAGCTAAATGGCGAAAACGAGAACCGCCACGCAAAACCGGATACATCAGCTCAGCATCACCCAGTTCTAGTATCGCTACGAATTACAACAATACGATACCGTTCACTCAAGCGAATACTTTAACATCCACCGCTCCAGTAGATTCTTGGAGTTACCAGTCTTCTTACGATTTAGGTTCGCATTTAAACTTACTCAACAGTACGAACGGTTCGTACTCAAGTTTTGGCTCGCCGGCGTCTTACTCTAGCTTCGGTTCTACTCAGAATAGCTACTCTTACATGTTGAACTCCCACGAAAGTCAGTTATTCAGCGCTCCGATGCGTACTCACGAATACACAGCCGCTCCTCCAAATCAAAGCCCGCCCTTAAATCGAGAATACTCAATGCTTCAAACTCACTCGCCAAGCGCTGACGAAAACTCTATTGGCGTCAAGATCGAATACGTTGATCACAATGTGGCTATGAGCCAGTCCCCTGATTGGTATGAAAACGGATCTCCTAAGCACGAACACGGTTACCAGGAGGACGGGAGGCTGAAGGAACTGAAATCTGAAACCGGGAATGGAAACCAAACTTACGTAACGTTACCCCCTTTTCGGAATTAGCTAAAATTGTAAATAGACATTATTTTTAGCGCAACTAAAAGATGTAAATAATTTTGTTGGCGAGCATTGTAGTCAAAAGAGTGTATATATTTATTTAATAGATTTGCAAGGAAAGTATCAATATATAGCGTGTAACAAAAAGGTAGGTCACTTAATTGTCAACTCTTTCATGTCGATTTTATGAACTGTTTTCAAAAATAATATCTAAATTTGAATAATTCGTCTTTTCTAGACTCTCCTGACCAATTTGTATATTGTTATTTAGCATCAGGATATTGTCAATATTTGTAGAGATATTATAGTTTACAGCTTAAACTTATAATAGATGATTTCAACGGAAGACATCTTGAAGTTGCAAGGTCATTGAAAGATCTTTGCGCTATCTATAAGTTTACATAACAACTAATAAAATAAAAAAGAAAACTGTAAATTATTATTTTGGCATTGTATCTAAAGGTACGGCGTCGTTAAGTATAATTTTTTTCTTTTTTCTTGCCTTCTTCTTTAGTTGTATGGGCTCAGTTTTCACTCTCACTTTCGCCAAGATCTGGAATCTAATGGTGAGATTACAGAACGTCTGCAACTTTGCATATCTGCAAATATGGCGGCAACTTTGCAGATCTGCAAATATAGCGGACTTACAGATGCAAGTATCCAAAAAATATCTGCAAATTCGCAATATTTATTACCTCTAACAACACTAAATTCAAATCCACCCTTAAGAAGGTTAGCACATCCTACAACCATGAAGTCTTCTGTTTCTTTTGATTGAATACAGTTCATGGTAACAGATTATCGAGTTTTTAAACATATTAATGGATTTGGGTTTAGTGTTATTGGGGGTAATAAACCACAATAAATATTGCCAATTTGCAGATCTTTTTTGGAATACGAAAACTTGATACATGCATATGTAAGTCCGCCATATTTGCAGATCTGCAAAGTTGCAGACGTTCTGTAATCTCACCCTAGATCTACATGGCTTGTTAAGCGCGCGTTAGGTCGTTTTATGTTTTTACAAATTTTGACATGACACATTACTAAGAAAAAGAAGACTCTAGGACCTGTCACTAAGTAGATAGAGATGGTGAAAAACTGAGCACATACAACTAATGAAGAAGACAAAGAAAAAAATGAATACCGACGCCGTAACCTTAAACAGATTGCCAAAATAATAATTTACAGTTTTCTTTTTTATTTTATTATTTGTTTTGTAAACTTATAGATGGCGCAAAGATCTTCCAATGACCTTGCAACTTCAAGATGTCTTCCGGTGAAATCATCTATTATTAAAATATGCACATTATTAAAAGTATGAATCATAAATCTTATTATGGAAAATTAAATAATAAATTTCGTTAAAATACTTCAGCAGTTGCCAATATAGAGAGTTGTCTTTAAAAATGATCTTAAATAATAGTATACTTGTATATTTTTTAATAATACTGTCATTGTCATTATCGCCTAATTCAACACTAATAAATAGTTGTGGTTAAAATTGTTTAAAAAAATTTATATTCAAATTAAAGAGAGAACACAGATATACCCCATCTTGTAATTACTTTAGAGTTTTTCGTAATTTGGCAAGAATAAATTAATAAAATTAATTTTAACTTCTTGTTTTTAGAATTTCAATATTTTTACTAAATACAGGGTGTTTCGTTATTGACTGGTAAATAAAAATGTATATTTTTTTAAATAGAACATCTTGTATTTTATTTTTAGAATGGGCTGACAATACTGCATTTAACTCTAAAAACTTTTTAAAAAAATATTACAAGGTTGCTAAGCAATTATTATATTTATTAGAAAAATGATAATTTTTATAATAAAACCATCAAAATCTTGAGAAAAATGCGTTTGGGTACAGTCAATGCCAAACAAAATAAAAAATTTGAAGTGTCCAACACATGACTTTCTTATCTAGTTATTACAGGCTTTCTCGGATTATTTTGTACAACTTATTGTATCACCCCTGTAAATGTTTAGAGGATGAACTTAATACATTCATTTTCCACAAACATCTTACTCGTAATATTTTTTTTAATATGTACTCATTTCCAACGAAAGTACTGAAAACCTAAAATTTTACACTTTTTCTCAAAATTTTTTCATTATGATCCATTTTAGAGACATCATGTATGAGACAAAGAATATAGAGAATGATATCATGATATTACAAACAACTTTTATTTGAACAACTTTCTTAAAAATTTTGCACTTTTGTCAATTACTCAAGTACGGACCATTTTAGGAAAATTATGAATGGAATAAAAATTATATATAATCACATTAAAAGCAACTTTTATTTAACTAATTTTCTTCTCCTAGTGCAAATAACAGACATCTTCTATAAAGTAGAAAAAATGCCCCTCAGATGATTCGACTCTGTCCAAAATCTAATTAGCTCACCATAGGATGGAATAAAGTTTAAAATTTGGTTTTTCTCTGTATCCGTTTATGGGTAGTCATCGAGTATAGACCAAACGGTATTGTATTTGAAAAAATTGAGAATATCGTAATCTTCCATTTAGGTCCACCCTGTATACATTAACAAATTAATGAAAACAGAAAACATTTTAGGAATTTTAAGTCTATTAAAATTGTTTACCGATGTGAAAACAATCAAATCTGTTATCCAGATTGTTTGGTCTAAAAAGTATAATTTTGGTTCGCTCCTCTTTTATGGACTACCATGTATATTTAAGAATAATTGTAAAATATAGTCGTAAATGAAGATAATTTTATTTGGAGTTTACATCAATCTTAATTTAAAAAAATGCTTACAACCTTGTAATATTTTTAAAAAATAATTTAGCGTTGAAAACAGTATTTACTAGAATATTCTAAAACTGAAATAAAATATCCATTTGAAAAATATAAATTTAACGTCCTGTATATCAAATCCATATAACTTTTATTTGAACTTGTTTGGGTGTCTATAAAACACAAATTGATTTATTCAGAAATTACGGACACCCTGTACATGACTTTTCTCTTTAATTTTGTTTAATAATTATGTTATCCAGATATTTGAAATCAAATTTCTCTATACACTTAAAAAAGCAGGTAAAACCAAAATGGAAAAGAAATGGTCCAAAGATTGGTTACAGAAAATGTATTTTTGATTTATCCTACTTCAAAAAAACTGTAAATACAGAACAAATATTATTATTATTATTTACTTTTCTTGTGAACGTTTGTGCCTTTTATAAAATAAATATTACAATGTATATATTTATATAATGTGAAATTGTGAATCTACGTGCCATTAAATAATTTTATATTTTTGAATTTAATAAATTTATATATTTTGTGAACATATAAAATGCCAAATGTTGCCTTACAGTTACCAGAGTGCCATATTTTTCAGAGTTTTGTATCGTTTTTATTTTAAAAATAAAATATTTTATTTAAGTAATAACTTGATTATTTATTTATTTACATTTCTGTTACTATTTATTTATCATATTCAAATAAAAAATCAAAAGACACTAAATTGGTGGTGCCCACCTTATCGAGACTGAGGCCCACAAGGGTAAAGTCTTAGCGTAAAATAACAAGAAATGATTTGATTTGGAACGAAAGACCGAAAGCCGATAGAGGTATAAAAACGTTGAATTTTAAAGTTTGTGAAGTATTGCCATTACTAAGGTTAAACTACGTGATGATTGTCACAAGCATTGATTTTTAAAACCATTTCATATCTAATAATAATTGGCTCTAAAACCTGCTCATGTAAAATATTTGGACTTCTTACTTCTTAAGTATATGTATATCTAAAAATATTTGGTCTCTTTTATATCTGTCCATGTAATAATTACAAAAGATAGATTAAATAAACAATACGTATAAAATTTAGTTTTAATTACAGATTTAAGTTCGAATTGTTATTCTAATTAGGCTTCGCAGTTAACGTGTTAAGCCTATCCATGTAAGAATCCATGCATACGTCTACCTTAAGCCGGTCATAAAACATTTAATTCCTTTATCCCTTAAGTCTTCCATATCAAAATATTTAGTTTCTTTACCACTTAAGCTTGCCCATATAATAAAAAGGTTGTACCCTTTAAACCCCCAAGTAAAAATATTTCTCCCCTTTATCCTATACGCCTGCCTATATAACAATATTTGTCCCTTAAGCTCGCCTGTATAAATATATTTAAGATATTTTACCCCTTAAGCCTGCCCATGTACAAATATTATTCATACTCATATGGGCTCATGTCGCACTGATCAAGCTCAAACTGCATTGGTCTTTTCCTTTTTACTTCACATGTACCATTTGGGTTCTCAAATAAATTTACGTCTGCTTATTTCGACTTATGACAGTTCAACACGCATAAGTAACAGTTAACAGTTTGATGTCCTGCGCTTTGACACAGTCAAGCGAAAAATTGCACAACTATGGATATGGTCCGAGAGTGATAGGCATATGGTCCGTAAAAGTGCTGATGTAATGTTTTCCGAACTTCACTTTGTAACCTCTATGAGATATGCTATAAAAGTCTTGCCGTTGCGGACATTCAGTGGTTGCATGGATATTAGGGTTACATTAAAAGTACATTACATGCGAGCTTAAAGAGCCTAAAATTGCAGCTTATTAACGTAGATGGGATGTTTTTGTGCTAGCTGGATAAGGATTCGTCTATATTTTTTTGTTATTGGACAGTTAACTATAGTTGATTATATTTGTTGATAAAGCAGATTCCAATAAGCCCTTCTGATATTCCATTTTGATATGGGTGGTGTACCTATCTGATTTCTGTTCGATAATCTCTAAAATAATCGGGTAATGATTGCAGTTATATATGTATTGCATTCCATGCCATGAAAATAATGAGTATAAATCGCTATCGTATATAGATAAATCTAAGTTATTTTTATTAATAGGGAAAATTGTAATATGTGAATAATTATATAATCTATATATTAGTTGACATAATTTGTACAAAATTGTTTGTACTGAAGTTCATTTACTTTCACGGTTCACGAAACTTATACCCACTATATAGGTACTGAATAATGATAATGAAGACAATAAAGTTAACGGTAAAGTAAGTATACCTACATACCTAAAACAATTGGTAGGTAATTAAGAAATCCGCCTGAAAATTGTTTATATTTTTAACACTTTGTAGGTAATGCATGCAAGAAATTAAAGCATGATAAAATTATCTAGGTATAACTTATACGGAAACATTTTTTAAATAACAAAATGATGAAAATAATATTGATAGACAACTAGTTCTTCTCCAATCAAAACATGCAATTTTTTTCTATATCTACAAGTTTATTTTTTAAATTATTAAGTGACCTACCTTTTTTTTATTTATTTCAACTTACGTACACAGTTGGTGGCATATGAAAACCTTTTTTGTTATTAATTTTAGGAAAAAAAGTTGTTAATAAAAAGTTGAGCATAGTCTAAAATCTAAAACACAACCATCGGATATCAAATTTTATCAGTGGTATAAGAGGTTTGTCAAAAATAAAGGTACTTTACTTTTCAGCAAAAATCATATTTTTTGACAAACCTCGTATACGGCTTAAAAAATTGATATCTGATGGTTACATTTTGGGATTTGGGCTATGCAGAACTTATTATCAAGAATAGATTTTTACAAAACCAATAATAAAAAAGTTTTCCATATGGTTCCAACTTAGTCAGACATATTGTATATAGGACGTAGGTACCTGTTTTTTCATCTGATCCCTGTCGTCATCCTTGCCACCTTTTACTGACCTGGATGATGTATTATTATTTTTTAATAAATGAATATAATTCATACGCGCAAATAAATTATTTATCATTTATATAAAATTTTACTGATGTATTTTTTTTTCGAATCTTGGAAATGTCTAGTATGACCCGAGAATACCGATCAAGGAGAAGCGACAGCTTGGTTTGGTTTGGTTTCAGTGTACCGTTTTATAAGGCCCATGTGCGAAAATAAGTTGTGCATCACTCAAAATGATGTTATCTGTCAAAGTCAGTCCAAGTTGTGTTTAGGCTGCGTTAAGTCAACGGTCAAGTTGACTGGTATGGTCGACCGCTCGCTAGGCAATGTAGTCGAAACTGTCTAGTCCTATTTTGTAAAATTCATGATTAGCTAACCGAAAATTACAAGACCAGGCAGTCCCTCCTTTCTCCTGTATTTTGTGAGTCCCTCGACACATCGACAGTTCTAAAGAATGCGGTAAACTCAAGACGAAGGCATTTAAAAAATATATGAACAGCAGAAAGAGAAATAAAGTTATTATGGCTATTTGTCTGTTATCTTTTCAAACTGATGATGAAATTTCATTAATAAATATAATAATTCTTTTGAAAGTGTAAGTTCCAGCATCAGCATTTTGAATAGAAAAGATTCTTGTAAGTGTTGATTTTCCGCCTATTTTAGAGTAACTGGTGACTAATCCCATAATAATATTACATAATATTTGGTTTTTCCCGTTTCATGTTTTAAATTGGTTTTCAACAACATTAGTTTATCCATAACTAATAATTTCTTGTATGTTTAAATTAAATAAAAACATGAATTGACAATTGGCCATTCAATGGACAGTTTTGACCAAACAAGTCAAACTCAATTTCTCGACTGTTCTGACTGACTGACCGATCAGCTGATTAGTCATGACTGGTCATGTTGGTCGGTTTTCGCTTTCGCTAGACAGTTTCGACCGGTCCGACCGCTCACTTAACGCACCCTTAGTACGTGAGCAATGTTAAGTGATATTTTTTGGTGGTTGTTTTGTGTAGTAATAAGATGAAGATTTTTTACACAATTAGGTATTCTAATACAGATATAAAATGTGCCAAAAAAGTTATTGGGAAACTAAGAATTTTATCACATGTATAAATATTAAGTATAATAATTTAATCATTTTTGACATTTTATTTTTCATATGTAAGTATTGGATTTTCTGAAATATATGTTTATCTTCTTTTAAATAAATTTAATAAACAATGAACTGCAGATTTTGTTTATTTTATTTTGAAATTATATATAAAAAAATATAGTAAATCCGCGTGTTTCAATAAGGATTGGTCAAAGTAGGTGAAATTCCTTTATTATGGTTAAATTGTAAGTTACAATTATGTCAATATAATGATGTTTTGTCCATTCATATTTATATTAATTGAATGAATCATACAGGAGTTGATTTTGAAAATATTGGTACATACTTAAATAAGTACTATTTCTAAAAATTCGTCTATGCCCAGACAGCACACAGTGCAATGGACGTACATTTTAGATCCATTTAAGGGTCAGGACGTCCATATCCGGGCATTCAGTGTACGTTCGTTTATGCTAATTAATTTGACAGCTGAATATCGATACCCAGAGAACGTCTGTTTTTGGACTTAATTTTAAGTTTAGTAGTATTTTGACGTCCAATTTACATCCCTCTTAGGTCATTATTTATTAAGCATACGAGATAATTCCCATCTATATACACTTCCTTTTTTTAATATAATTTGGTCATTAAAAATTGACAAATTGAATCTATTGCATTTCATTCTATCAGCGGAAGTTTTAAATCTTATTCCATTATAAGTATATCTAGTAAAAAGTTTTCAAGTGGTTTCTTGGTCGAGCTCGTCTAGCGATTGAAAGCGTAAAACGATAATAGATGTGTCGTGATTTCGATACCTGCTCAGGTCAAGCGATCTTTAATTAAAAAATATAAATAGTGTACAGCGGTTTGCGAAAATAATAAACAAATTATTAATAATATAAAATAGTGTGTGGTGAGTTGCGGTTCTGTAAAAAAAGTGGGGATGCGGTTTCAATGAAAATATAATCCTGGATGTTTTTTGAATGTCCAGTATTCGACGTCCATATTTCAGAATTGGACGTCCTCTGAATGGTCAAAAGTGTGCCATTTTTATATTTCACTGGACGTCAATTGGGTGTCGGAAGTCCAGAAAAAACTTATTTTTGGACGTCTAGATATCCATAATTGTATATCCTATAAACGTCCAATGGACATATTTGTATTGTCTGGGTGATAGCCAGGCCAAGTATTTAACTCTAAATACATAAACCTTAAGTGACATCTGGCTTATCTTTTCGGGAAAACACTTGTTTCTACTTTTTAAACCTAAAAGCTTTGAAAATATATCACATTGCAAATATTTAGTTAAACCTCTCAAACCTAATGTCTTTTTCTTGGTACCCTTAATTTTATTTGCCTTATTTTACTTAAGGAAAAGGTAATTTTATTTAAATATGGGGCTTTTATTACATTTTTAACAATAAATAAACCAAATATTGAACAAATGTTATAGATAAATTATAAAATAATAAACTTCTTTTACTTTTTTAACAAATTAATTATTACATAATGAATTATATTTTGGTCCCGAAATTTCCCCATTGCTAATTAACCCTAACTACTTCAATGTAATTAAATCACATTACAACATTTGCGCATGGACTATAACAATGATTTCAGATAATTTGCCAAACTATTTCGCTCAGTGTAGAAAATAAGCATGTCTTTTCAGCGTATTAAGTTGTATATTAATCAAAGTCATGTTGTGAAAAAGGTCCATCCAATATCAAAGGCACCGACAGCTACTGTCGCTTCTCCTTGATCGGTATTCTACAGTACATAGGCCCAGTGCTGCTAACCGAATGAAATTAATAGCCGTGCGCATGAACGAAAATTGCCGTGTTTTTACACTTTTTACGAATTATGGCCATGTCAAATGTGAAATTCATTAATTCCCTTTGCATAAGTCATATATTTATTATTTAAAACCACAGCAGTATGGCAGTACCTATTACATAGCCCGTGGACCATATAACACCGGCACACCAAAAAAGAAGTGCTCTGTTCTTTTGACCGGATCCATCTATCTCTATGTATTTTGACCCGCTGAATCCGAATCTGAGGTCAGTTTGGCCAATACACTTCCAAAATTTCGAGAAAACTTTAAAAAACCCAAAAAGTGATGAAAATCGGCAATTTTGGTGATAGAAAAAATTTTAAGGACCTAAACCAAGCATGATTTTTATGTATTTCGATCCGCTGAATATGAATCTAAAGTTTACTTAGACCATAAGACCTTTAATATATAAGTAAATTCCAAAAAACCCTCAAAAATTGCTGAAAATTGCGATTTTAATAAGGAAAAATTTTTTTTTCGAAATTTTTCATGATTCTTATGTATTTCGATCCGCTGAATACGAATCTCGAGCATATGTAGTCCATACATACTTAAAAATGTACGTAAACAGCAAAAAATCCCCGAAAATTTCGAAAAATTGGAGTTTTCATGATGAAAGAAATAGAAATTATTCATGATTTTTATTTATTTTGATCGACTGAATCTCAATCTCGAGCGTAGCAATTATACGTAATAGTCCTGGAATGAAATCTAAATTTAAGGTCCATTGAGAATTCCTTTTTCTAATTTGAGAAAGCGAACAAGGAACCCTTTACGTAGGTCATTTGAAGACAAAAGGATTCGATATAAGCGAAGAAGGGATTGAAATCATGAAGACAAAAGTTTTAGAATAGATTTTTTGAAAAAAATAACTTAATCAAGTACAATCAATTTTTTGAATTATTTTAAGTGCAATTTTTATAATTTTTTATAGATTTTTTTGCAATTAACTAAAATCTTTTTAGGGCTCCGGGCCAAATAAACTTTAAAATTATACTCTACAGATCAAAAAAACATGTAAAATACATTTTGTTTGTATTTAAAATTTGATTTTCATCATAAAAACTCCAATTTTTCGAAAATTTTGGAGATTTTTTTTACGTACGTTTTTAAGTATGTATGGGCTTAATATGCTCGAGATTCGTATTCAGCGGATCGAAATATATGAGAATCATGAAAGATTTCGAAAAAAAAATTTTCTTCATAAAAATCGCAATTTTCAGCAATTTTTGAGGGTTTTTTGGAATTTACTTATGTATTAAAGGGCGTATGGTCTAAGTAAACTTTAGATTCATATTCAGCGGATCGAAATACATAAAAATCATGCTTGGTTTAAGTCCTTAAAATTTTTTCTATCACCAAAATTGCCGATTTTCGTCATTTTTTTCGGTTTTTTAAAGTTTTCTCGAAATTTTGGAGGTGTATTGGCCAAACTGACCTCAGATTCGGATTCAGCGGGTCAAAATACATAGAGATAGATGGGTCCGGTCAAAAGAACAGAGCACTTTTTTTTGTGTGCCGGTGTAATTAATTAATCTAAAAAGCCGTGAAAACACGGCAATTTCCGTGTCTGTGGCAGCACAGCATACGTCTTACAATCATGAAATTAGGCTTTTAACGAGAATACCTGAGATTCCTATATTCCCCATAACATGGCAACATTTTATTCGGAAAATCCTTCATTTAAAGTAATACTAAAAGAAGTAGGAAATGAGAAATGATTATTTACCTTTACTTGTGTACTACAGCTAACGACGAACAACTTAGAATATAAAGTAGTAAATATTTCCAATAGAAAACGTAGGTGACAAAGTCGGCCATTTTGGTTAACGATTTTATGTCATTTGAAAGTTGGTTTCTGTATTATATTTTTAAGTTATTAGTTGTTGAACCATTTTTAATCAATATAGAATAGCTAATATATAAAATCTAATTTTAGTTCACTATTACACAATCTTAGTACAATAAATATAGTGATAAATGCAATGGTTAGTTAGTTGTAAATGTTCAAAGACTGCTAAAAACTACTTTTTGAAAATGAGTTTTCATCAGTAAGTACATTATCGTAACACCATTCATTTTATTGGTCTAAGTAATATGTATTGTATGTAAAATTTTAATTAATGCATAATAGTTGTTTCTAACCTAAAATTACCATTGACATGGGCCTACGTATCCTTTTTATTTTAAGTTGTTGTTGTCTTGTTGTGGTTTTTGTTATTGTTGTTGATGTTGTTATTGTTGTTGATGTTGTTATTGTTGTTGTTGTTGTTGATGTTGTTATTGTTGTTGTTGTTATTATTGTTATTGTTGTTGTTGTTATTGTTGTTGTTATTGTTGTTATTGTTTTTATTGTTGTTGTTGTTGTTGTTGTTGTTGTTGTTGTTGTTGTTGTTGTTGTTGTTGTTGTTGTTGTTGTTGTTGTTGTTGTTGTTGTTGTTGTTGTTGTTGTTGTTGTTGTTGTTGTTGTTGTTGTTGTTGTTGTTGTTGTTGTTGTTGTTGTTGTTGTTGTTGTTGTTGTTGTTGTTGTTGTTGTTGTTGTTGTTGTTGTTGTTGTTGTTGTTGTTGTTGTTGTTGTTGTTGTTGTTGTTGTTGTTGTTGTTGTTGTTGTTGTTGTTGTTGTTGTTGTTGTTGTTGTTGTTGTATATGGTTCTCACTAGTAGCTAAGGAAGAAAAGGTCAACTGACGCAGAGCCATGCATGCGCCGGCAGGACTAGCTACAAGAAGGTGTCGCCAGGTACCCTCAGGGGAGCGTTTGCTGCCTTACACTTTAGATTGGTGGAGTTGGTTCTTGGCGGTAGCCTTCGAAAAACATGTTGAGGGTTTCTAGCCTCTCTCTCACTTTACTTATGTCTACCAATAACCAGGGAAACCCTAGCCGTTTCCCTATCCACGACCCGGAGACGCATCCGGTTGGCACTCAACCGCTAAAATAAAAATATATTAAGCCGTTTTAGAGTAAGAGCACAAAATCCCTTATAAAATTTTTACTTTAACATCCTGTAACTTTTTTGCTATTAATTTTTTATATAAGCAAGTTAGCTTACAACGAACCCGGAAATTGTGGTTAAATTTACTTTACATCTTTTTGTTCCACCCTGCATGTTGTATATAAATGTCATATATTAGATGTATAAAGTGTTGCCTACACGTAGGTCGAACTTATTCGTTGCCAAACAAGCATGTGATTTTTATTCAACGATGTTTCTAGTACGTTATTGCATATATAAGAAAAAGTTCTTTGATTAATAAAAGTACATGGGAAACCTTTAAGCGATTGTTCTATCGTTTGACTTTTGACATTTTTGTCAAAATCTTCGTTTTTAAAAGTTTGTTTAAAGAAAACTGTTTAATATAGAAATGTATACAAACATCAGTATTTGATCGACACATATAAATTCTCCATTTTATTTGGGATAATGTGATTGTCATATTGTTTGTCAGTATGACAGTTTAGTATTGCTTTATTGAGTTTCTGATACCATTGAAATATTTTGACATAACAAATTTTATACAGAATTGATTTTAATATTAATTGTGTAATAAAATAATAATAACTAAATTATTTATTGTTTTCCTGTCATTACTTTATGTTACAAAAGTAATTAATAATTGAGAATTACAAAAACGTTAAGTACTGGAAAACCCCATTTTGGTATTGTTACTAAAACCTAACCCACTCAATTATTTAATCATTTAACTCTAATTTTATTGGCGGTTTATATTAAAATTTCAATTGTATGTTAATTTAAAAATTATTTACACACTATAAATTTTTATACAATCATAAAATCGTTAGTTTTTAATCTTGATAAAATTTCTTCAGGAAAACGTTACGATTTAGAATATATCTATGAGAAACAAATTTGAAGAAGTATAGAATAATTCTCAGGAATTATGGAATAAATAATATACCGACTAGAATTAGACCAGACAGTTCGTAAATAAGCCACAGTGTTGCCAAGGTGTCAATGAAAAAATCCGCTACAGAAACTGAAAAATTCCGCTACGCGCTACTGTCTCTTGTCATATTTCATATAACATATGTCATATGTCACATTTTGCTTGTTTTATCTTCACAGAACTAAAGTGGGTTTGAGTTTATTGGTTTATTTTAACATTTTTGTGACAAGTGAATTGGTAAATCCACGGAAAATTAAAAATAGTAGGTCTTTTCCTTTGCATCGAAAGTGTAGCACTGAACTACGTTACTTCTAAAAATATTGTTCCATCCATACAATTTGTATAAATGGAACGATATTTTCAGAAGTGGTGTAGCTCGGTCCTACACTTTCGATGCAAAGGAAAAGACCTAGTATGTTAAATCTTAAGACAGAAGAAATATTATATGTTCCGTGATTTTAACCTAATTTCATCTTAACGATATAAAAAAAAACAGGATGTCGCTACCATAAAAGTTACCTGTTGATGTTGATATTAAAAAAAAGGCGCAAGATATCGCAACCATAAAAATTACCTATTATTTGACTGAACTCGTCTTTATAATAAACCGTACAAATAATCTTTATACAATTACTACAAGATTTAATATTCTTTGATAAAATTCTGCTACGAATAGCGTGCGTGCGTGCGTGCGTGCATGCGTGCGTGTGTGTGTGTGTGTGTGTGTGTGTGTTTGTGTGTTTCTGTGTGTATATATATATATATATATATATATATGAGATAAAGGAGAGGGACCAGGACGGAGCCGTGTGGGACACCAGCAAGTGGGGTAAATGTGTCTGACAGGGAGTCGTCCACTTGACTGTGATTTTTTTGTCAGTGAGGTAGGAGAGAAGAGTTTGGAGATTCTGTTCATAAGCTTTTTGACTAGTCCGGCGTGCCAGACTTGGTCAAAGGCTTTTTGAACGTCTAAGAGAATGGCTGATGAAATTTGTTGGGAATTTACTGCAGTGTGAAGAGAGGAGATTGCGTCCTGTGTAGAGTGGTGAGGTCTAAAACCATGTTGGGATTGAGGGATGATGTTTCTTTCTTCACAAATTTCCCAGGTTATTTTCTTGAGCAGAAGCTCGAGGAGTTTCCCTAGGACTGATATGAGAGAGATAATATGGGCCTGTATGAAATTACGAATTTGGGGTCCTTGTCTGGTTTCAGGATCAAAATAGTGTTAGTGGATTTCCAGGAAAATAGGAGAAGTAGAGACAGGAGTTTAGGAGAAGGGTGAGGATGGGAAAGATGGTATCAGGAAGATGCTTCAGCGTTCTTCTATGTATGGAATCAGGCCCGGAGGCCGAGTTTTTGCCTGCTTGGCAGACATATTAGATATCTTGGAGGGTGAATGGGGTAGTGAGGGGGTTTTCGACATCCAAAGGTGGGACAAGTGTCTGAAGGTAGTTTAGTTCGGTCTCGTATTTGAATTGGTCGTCAAAGTGGAGGTGGTCGGGGGTTCTGAAGGTGGCTTAGAGATGGATTTTTTGGGCTAGGGCTTTTTCGTCGGGGGTTATGTGGATTCCTCCGTCGATTAAGAGGTGGCAGTGAGTTTTGGATTTTTGATTCGTGATGAGTCGGAATTTGTCCCAAAACTTGGAACCGTATTTATGATCCAAATTAGAAGTAGTGTTGATCCATTGTTATTGGTTGTGTGAGTTGGTTTGGAGCCTGATCAGGACGTTTAGGCGGTTCCATTCAGTTTTGATGACTGGGTCGTGGGTACGAACATATTGTCCATACAATCGTCGTTTTTGGGAGATGAGATTCAGGATGAATTGGGGGAGGGCTTTTTGTGACGTGTTTATGGAGGTGATTGAGGTAGATGTTTCGACGGCGTGGGAGATGGCGGTTTGGACTTTAGCTACCATTGTGTCGATGTCTTGTGGAGAATTGAACGGGCGTTACTCAGGCATGTGTGCAGAGATGGTTTTTTGGAATAGTGGCCAATCTGCTTTTTTGAGATTTCGGAAGGTGTAAATTGTAGCTCTAGGTAGAGCAGGGATAAGGAGAGATGTGTGTAACATCAAAGAAAGATGATTGGATGTGATTGTCTCTGCACTGAAGTATTTATCAGCAACCAGTCTAGTACAGGACTCTGTCAAGAGGATGTGGTCAATGGTAGATGATCCTTGGTGAGATACAAAGGTCGGTTTGAGGCTCTGAATATGGAGAAGTCTATAAGCAGATTAGCTAGGTGGATACCGTTTGGATTTGAGGCATGATCTCCGAACATGGTATGCCCCTCCAAGCAAAAGGGTGCGAGGAAGTGATGATAAGTATTCTATCAGAGAGGTGGAGATGATTTGGCCTGGGCGGTTGTTTTTTGATTGTCTATTGGGAGGTATATTGCTATAACATTTAGGTCTGCTAGATGAGCAGGGATTATATGTAAATTGAATGGAATTAAATTTTTAATTAATAGAACATTCCCAAAGCAGTTTTGGGATTTATTTTTATGTACAGTTTGAAACCCAGTGAAGCTGGGTGGAAGTTTAGACTTAGTGTCTGTTAAAGATAGTATTTGCAGGTTTTCTGTGATTAAAAGGTTCTTGATTAAAGGCCTCTCCGAGCGAGGCCGTTGCAATTTATAGTTCCGATTAGACAATCAATTAATAGTCGAGGTTTATCGGAGAGTAAGTAAATATGGCTAATTTTTCATAACCAGGGATGGTTCATGAATGGCCGAAGCTGGCCGGGATTAGCGATTCAAATAGTTTGGTCAGAATGTCTCGACTATAGGTAGGAGGTTCATCAGTAAAGTCGAGAAGATTTAAATAGATGTTTTGAACTCCGATGTCAGATCAAGGGGGGGGGGGTGGATGTTAGGAGGGTGACAGGTGCTACCTGTTCGAGCATTTGTGGGGGCTTTTGCCGTTCTGGGCAGGTTAAGGAATAGGCGGGGAGGTTGCCGCAAAAAAATTAACGATAAACTTAATTTTAAGTTTCTGATAAAAAAGTTGTTTTTGTATTGTATGTGTAAAATTAAAAAGAGCCTGATGGACGTGCTAATCTAAAAGAAGTTGATCAATTTTCTTAATGTTAGTGAAAAGTTGAAATTAAACATTGTGTTCGATGAACCAAACGGGAGATCAACGCTAACCTCCTTCAAAGGAGACTAGACAACAAAGTTCAACTTCCGCACAGAAGGCTGTTCAGCGACGCTCACCTCAAAAAATGAAGGTTAGACACCGTAGTTAACTTCCAACGGGCATGCCCCGGAGAAGCAAGAGGATCTCTGGGTTTGAAGCAAAAAAGAGGAAGAGGGATAAGCTGCAGGTAGACAGAGCTATGGAAACCCTCACTCTCAGCAAACGCCCTCACTCACTTTTAGAATACTTTTTATGTTTATATAGGGAATTTGAAGAAAAACAATATAACTTCTAGTACCTAAGTAAAATATTGACTTTCAACATGTAATGCACAAAAGTAATATTTTTTACAGCAACTTATCTAATCTATTATCTATTAGCAACGTAAACCATTCTATTAATAACTACTTAAAGTATTTTTAATACAAATCCCGATGCACGTCAGCAATGACGTCGGTCATTCGTCATAGTACTACCAACTAATTAAAATGTCCCTAACTAAGCTAATAATCCGAAAAAGTCACGTATAGTCACGAGCATTCATGAACGTAGTCATATTACTAAAAAGTCGAAAACTTTTATGGTGATTATTTTGATAATTTTAAGAATTATTTAAATTATTTAGTTTATACATGTCTAATTCTTGATAATATAAAATTTATAAAAACATTATTAAATGTTTAGTACTCAAAAAATAATACTTTACATTAAATAATTTTGACATTCTGTACGCCCATGAAGCTCGTATTTATAGAGAAGAAATGTCATTACAGCAATTGGTACACCTTGTTGCGGTGTTGCAACCCCTTTTTAAAAAATTTCACTAATTTAGTTAGGTTATGTTTATGTTGAGTTAATTATTGATTGTGCATTTTATTTCTGTAATTTAAAATCCTTTTGTCTGTATTTTTAAGCTTTGCCAGTTATAATTATAAAAAACTGTTTTACAAAACAACCATAGAGTGTATAAGCTGATTATTTGTCCTTTAATTTTTATATATAAAATGCCTAAAAAACTGAATAGTCCTTGTAAGGAGTTGATAGCTTCTTTAATCCATTATTTTGAATGAGAGCGTGATAATGATGGACCACGTTTACCTTTAACTGCTGTAAGAGAGGTAAGTTACCAGTTATAAAATTTAATAGAAATATGAAATTATTTTCTTGTCTTTTTTAGTGTGTTGCAGCATCTCTAAATAAAAATATTTCTACTGTCAGTAGTATTTGGCAAGCAGTCAAGAATACTGAATGATTAAAATCGCTAATTAAAAAGCATTCATATAAACAAAGGATTACCTACTAATACAATAACACTGGATACAAGTGGAATCAGAAGTGGTATTTATAATATGTATGAAACAAGTAAGTATAAAGACAAATCTATTTATTCAATCATAATTTATTTATATTACCTATAAAAGTTTTAATTTGTATACAGTAATATAAATACATACTTATTTGCAGGTCAACATATAACTTTGGAACCTTTAAAAGAAAAGTTGATTGAGAGACAAATGTTTAATGGCTATATTGCATCATTGTCAACTGTATTAAAAGAATGAAGGAAAAAAGATAACCAAGACGTGAACTGTAAATAAGTCAGTTTTTAAGAAATTATAGAATTACAACAGAAGCAGTTCGTTGTCATTGATGAAACATGTATCGTTCAAAATGAAACATTAAACAGCTCCTGGGAAAATAATGACAAAGGGTGTTAGACCTACAAAAATCGATGGCAAGAGATAAAACCAAATTTGAAGCAAATTAAGGTATCAGTAATTGTGTAAATCAAGTAAAAAAAAATATTAATATTGAAATGACACACCATATTGAAGATTTAATGGTAGAAACGCTATTCTAGCAATCATATAAAGACAATTTAATTGGAAAAATTTGATTACAGTGGTCAATAAACATCTACATGTTTTACACATTTTCAAGATATACAGTGACACCCAAAAATGCCTTTTTTTTTCAGAAATAAACTTTAAAACAATATCAAAAAATTAAAAATGAAGTTACAAGATTTGATATAACGGTGTACCTAGCATTAAATTATTGATATAATGTGTTGTTTCGATATTACAGTTTAGAATATAGTGATATTGACACACGTTATACGAAATGGCAACTAAATAGAACTAAATAAAACATTCTTTTTTCAGGTGCAAACCGCCAAAGAAATATATGGTAGATAATTACCTAAGCAGAACAATATAGACAAAGTATTACGTAATCTTCCCAGCCATTTTATTTTTAACTCCATTGAACTTATTTGTGACCTTTCTAAGCAATATAATAATAAACATATTGGCAGAGAGGGATTTTTTAATAGATTGGAAATTATTTTTATTATAATTAGCCCTAATAGCGATATCGATGACTGCGATTCAAATACTTGCGATCTGGATTAGGAGAAATAAAAGAATGTTATAGGAATAATGAAGATTAGTAGATGAATAATTGTTTTTTTATGAGAAAATAGTGTAATTAAAAAAAAAAACATTGTCTAATATTTAAAACAATAAACAGTTTGATATATTTCTTATATATCTGTATTTTTATTTAATTTATTCCAAGATATCAAAAAAATATTTGACTGAGAATAACATTTTTCAAATGTCTTTTGAAGCTGATAGAATGGAGAATCTTGATGTTTGAGTGATGAATCTATTGTTCATACATGTTTCGATAACTTTAGAGTTGAAAAGAAGTAGCGATATCTGTTTATTTTTTAAGCATTTCTGGCTATCTTGAATACTTGAGCTACAGAACCGTTACTGAAAGTGAGATTTACTAAAGCACCTACTCAAATATTTTAACAACTTCCTTCTTGTATTCAAATATTTTAGCATTTTCAAACTTTAATTCTTTAAGTATAGGTATCTACTGATATTATGAATCCTCCACATGCCTTTGTAGTTTTCATTTTTTCAATGACCTCTTTAATTTTATGGGGTGTTGTGGTTTATAACTTAAATGTAGTTCTGTTAAATAACTTTCTTGGTGAAATTAAATTAGTTTTAGATATTTTCTGTGCTAATTCTAAACCAATTTTGATCCATCTGCAATATACTACCTTACAGTTTTATTTTCCATGACTTGCATAATATGTTTAAAGCTGTTTTGTTCAGATGTTTATTATTCATAAAGGAATTCAATATTTTCCGTTAGTTATATACATTTAAAACTAATTGTTCCTACTATATAGTAACATAACAAATACATAACCTTACAATTTTAAAAAATTCTAAATTCCTCAACTATTCTGACGATTAGGCAACACTGCAAGGCCGTGACGTCATAAATGATCTCTGACGTGCATCGGGATTTGTATTAAAAATACTATATGCCGCGTTTGAGAATCCACATCGGATGCATCTGAGATGTAAAAAATCTTTGATCACGTGATTCAGTATACGTAAATGTAATGGGACAGATGTGTCCGATGTGGATAAAAAAACGCTCGAGATGTAAAAAATGCATCCGATGTGGATTCTCAAACGCAGCATATACTAGTACATTATATTAGGGATGGGCAAGTGAAAAAAAATATCGATATATATCGAATCGATATTTTTAAGCTGTATCGATTATTATCAAGTAAAAAATATCGATATATTGATATATCGACATTTTTGTAAAAGCGTGTTTGGTGACCTAAAAGTGATACCAAAACATTCAATTCACAAATAATGAATGCACATGTAGAAAACAAGTATTTATTTTATTTAATGAAACAATTTTAATCAAATCAAAAAAGTCCACCTCATTGGAGATACACGGAAAAAAATGTGACTAAAAAATTTTACTACAATATTGTAGTAATAGACTTGTAGAAAAATACTTAACAATTTGTAGAAAATTTTACTACAATTTATAGTTAAAAACTATTCATTATTGTAGCAATTGAATTGTCGAATAAAATGCTACAACAATAGGAAAGAAGTCCACAATGTTTATTATATTTTACTATTGTTTGTAGAAGTAGAAATTTATTACAATTATCGTAATTACTACTGCTAACTTCTGTAAAAATTTGAACAAATATTAATAATTATCTCTACAAAAAATAGTAATTTTCTCTACAAAAAATAGTAATACTTTACATCCCTTCTTCAAAAATATTCTATAATATTGTAGAAATTCTAAGTCATGTGAACAAAACAGAATTCTGCTATTGGCCAACGTTTTCTGACGTCGATCATAAACGGCCAGACAGCAGTAGCCGTTCGCCATGTTCACATAACAAAGCATGGTACATATACGAGTACCTATAACACATTATTATATTATAAGCACCGATGCGTTTGAGAAAATTTTAATAATAAATTTTATTGGTGGTAAGTACATTTATTATTGTTTCTGAATAATTTACCTTTAGATAACTAATTTAAATAACCTTAGTAGATTATTTAAAAAAAATAGTTGTGGCCAACGATCGAATGTTGTGCCCAACGATCGAATGTTGTGCCAAGTTAAATGATGTTTTTTGTCTTAATTGTGACATACCTACTTTCTCATTTTTGTTAGTTATCTGACTTAGTCATTTAATATCCAAATCAGTGTAAAGGTGATAAATATCCCCGTTTTAAGGGTATGAACAATTCAATTGGTATTAATTTTTATTTAATATTTTTCAGGTGCAGAAAAGCCAACTGAGACTGAGGGCGCTATTATTACTATTATTTATTACATAATGTAATTAAGAATTTGTATCTTTTATATTAAAACAATAAATTGAACATTTTATTGAGGAACATTTTTTTCTAGGTTATAATTATAATAATTATGGAATACTACTACAAATTTTATTAAAAATTACTACAATTTGTATGAATTTTTACTATTTATTGTGTAAAATTTTCGTATTTATTTTCATAAAACGCAATACATTTTTAATATAAATTCATACAATGAATAGCAAAAATTATAACAATTTGTAGAACAATTCTTATGATGCATTTGGATCTTTTTACTAAATATTGTAGATAATAACTCTACAATACATTCTCCACAAATATTTGGAAATTTTTACTACAAATTGTCCCTGTCCCTATATGTACTATTTATTGTAGAGACAAAATCTACAATTGTAGAAATTTGTTCTACAATTTTTTTTCCGTGTACCGCCTCAAGTCGCCATTGCAAATACACTTTGTCACACGTGACAGTTGACACTAAAGTCACTAGTCACCACAAACAACAGGGGGGCTATTTTCAAACTCGAGAGAATTCATTTCTCTCAAGAGAAATGTCATACGTCAACGTAAAACCGTATTTTTAGGGCTCTTAGGGCCAGTGTGAATTCACTGACTGTTTCTCTCGGTTTATTTAGAGATAATTAAAATCTTCCTAAGAATTTTAATCCTCGATGCCTTTAAAAACAACATTTCCACATTGACGTATGACATTTCTGATGAGAATCTTGAGAGAAATGAGTGCTCCCATACTTTGAAAATAGCCCCCCAGATACACATGCCGCGTTTGAATATCCACATCGGATGCATCTGAGATGTGAATTTTTTATCACGTGATAGAGAATTAGATCTGAATGTAGATGTAATAAACAAACGCTCTAGACTTTATTGGTCACGTGATAAAATGACAATGACAAGTTAGAAGTTTATACTTTTTAAATTTGTCTTTTGAGACTACAAATCAACCTAAATTTGAAATCTAAACAAAAATTAAACAAACTATAACCACTTTTATATTCATGCTTAAACAAAGGATAAATTGACAAACTTTGCTTCACAGAACACTTTCTGGCATGGAACGAACATCTCATTCACATCTCATTTCAAATCGAGATGTAAAAAATGTAATCTGGACAGGTACATCTCGGATAAACAAACGCAGATGTAGATGTATGCCGCGTTTGAGAATCCACATCGGATGCATTTTTTACATCTCGAGCGTTTTTTTATCCACATCGGACACATCTGTCCCATTACATTTACGTATACTGAATCACGTGATCAAAGATTTTTTACATCTCAGATGCATCCGATGTGGATTCTCAAACGCAGCAGTAGTAAATGTGTCCGATATGTGCTGCGTTTGAGAATCCACATCGGATGCATTTTTTACATCTCGAGCGTTTTTTCATCCGCATCTGACACATCTGTCCCATTACATTTACGTATACTGAATCACGTGATCAAAGATTTACTACATCTCAGATGCATCCGATGTGGATTCTCAAACGCGGCAATGGATAAACAAACGCTCGAGATGTAAAAAATGCATCGGATGCAATGAAGTGGAGAGGGGTAGAATGATAACTGTCAATGAAAAAGTCTGGACACTATGCACAATTTCGTTTTGCACATTTTGTAAACAAAATTCAAGGACGGTTTAACAACATTTGGTGCAACAATTATAAAATAGTGCATCGAAAAATAATTAACAAGTATAATTTAATACTAAATCGGAATAAAAGCATAAAAAATCATAAATATAAGCAAGATAACAAAGAATTGACGCCAAAAAATCTTACAACAGCCAAAACACAAACAAAAAACAGAGCTGAACATGAACATAATCGCTGAATAAAGTCGATCCTGGAATTTGTTTACAGTGCTTTAGGGCAACCTCTCCTTGTCATTTACGTGTGTAAGAGTGGAAGGCTGAATCACGCATAATTTCTACACTCGTGATGGATGCGCAGACGGTACCTTATCGTTCTACCCTCTCTACTTCTTTGATCGGATGTGGATATTCAAACGCGGCAACATACATAGGTATGTTCCAATAGCATTACAGAACCGTTTTGAATGTATCTGCACATGAGCAGTAAGATTTAACTATTCTATTTTTCATACTACTCATGCGCAGATAAATTCCGAATGGTTCTGTACTGCTGATGGAACAAACCTTATACTAACTTAATTAAAAAATATATCGAATTCAATACTCGAAAATAAATATCGATTATCGATTAATGAAGAATAAAAAATATCGACGATATTTATCGAAATTTTTTTAAAAAAATATCGATATTTTGATATATCGATTATTTTTACCCATCCCTACATTATATGTTTATCTGTTGATTAATAACAAGTTCTGTGAATAACAATAACACTTACAATGGTATTTATCGTGCCAGATACTTTTCTAGAAAATTACACCTGTAGTGTGTGTTATAAATATTTGTCGGTGATACCAGTTAAAATATGTCGCAAAAAAAATATATGTGGTAGATGTGTAAAAAATGAAAGTAGTGAGACAGATTCAATGTATAACAAAATTGCCGTTGGAGCACTTTTCAAATGTGTAAATCAATATGACGGGTGTAGAAGTATTCTACCAGTTAATCAAGTAGAAGCTCATGAAAAAATATGTAAAAGTAAGGTACATGTATGTCCATTGTGCCCAGAAGCAGTAAATCTTGAAACGTACCTGTTTATTCAACACTTTAGACGGTATCATAAAAATCATATTTTAGAAAAATGTTATTTTGAACTGGAAATGGATAACTCGTTGTATCAGCATCAAATTTACCTCTACAAATCAAAAAACAACTTATTTTTTGTAAAAGTTCAGATAAAATCAGCCACATTGACGTTTACTATATCTGCATTGAGAGATGAAAATTTGGAAGAGATTTATCAAAGATTTCGTATAATTTGTGTAGATTCAATTATCGAAACAAATAAAAAGTTAGTACTGTCAGTTACTAAATCAGAAGGTAATTCTTTTATTATTTCGAGATCTCTTTTTATAAAAGGAAAATTACATGTGCTATTCGAATTGGAATCCAGTGGCGTAACGAAAGTAATTGAAGAATCAGGTGAACCCAGTACTTTAAAGAAAAACAATTCTGTTATTAAAATAGATAGAAAAGTAGCTTATAAACTACAAATCAGTAAGTCTGAAGTAAATATAAGAGGAAAAATATTTGTACCGTTTTGTTTTGTTTGTTCAGATGTGATATGTATCGATGATGAAAATGATCTTAATTACATTATGTTAAAAGATAGATATATCTATGTTTGTCTACATTGCCTGCTTTACATAAAACGCATTAAATCGTTAGACTATTGGATTGATTCTGAAGATAGTTTTACTACCAGTTGTTCTAGGATATTGTATTATTGTCAATGGGAATGTGGAACTGCTTGCTATAGCGAAGAACTTTTATTTCATGAAATAAATTGTATTAATCAACCAACAAGAAAGTGCCCTTTTAATGATTGTGATTTTATGGGTAAATTAAATGACATAGAAAGGCATTTTGATTCAACTCACAAAACAAATGAAAATGACATTTATGTATATACAAGCTTTGTTCTTATTTTACCAAACGTAGAAATGTACGTCTGGTTGAAGGGGTATTTTGTTATTATTAAATTTACATTTAGTACTGACTTTTTTAATTTAAAAATAGATTATAGAGGACTACCAAAGCAAATGACATTAGTAATTGTGTTGGAAAGTGGTCGCGGTTACTATGTAAGTGGTCCTAATGGAACAACTTTGAGGTTAAATTTAAGCGAATATGATTACGATGATATACTAAACGGTTATGCTAAAATAATTATTAGAGAGGAAACTGATAATTTTGATAATTGTATTTAGTGCTCTAACAAGTATAAGAGCAATTTTGTTTTTTTTTTGTATAGGGTTACCAGATTCAAAAATACAAACTCCTGACATTCCTTACGAAAATTCCGGACATTTCTTTAAAACTCAGAAATATTTACTAAACGTTTTATTTAAAAAAGTACCTATCGTTAAAAACTAAAAACAAAAACAGTTCAATTAAAAATTTGTGAAATTAAACATTAAACATTATTTAATATAAAGGCCATACACAAGACAACAACAACAACAACAACCGTCTATTAAAGAATATATACATAAAAAATAAATTATGAAAATATAAAAGAGAAGTTAGATTCAGTTTCAACGGCTAATAGAACTGTTTATACGGGATTTTAAGTATAGCTTAATACGTTTGATGATTTTCTTGAAAATTCCGTACAATTTATAATTCCCGGCACATTCCGGACAAAGCGCCAACATTCCGGATATGTCTGGACTTTTCCTGGCATCTGTTAACCCTGGTTAGGTATAATTTTGTCACGATTTCTAAAGGTTATTATTTAAATAATAAATTTACTTTACGTTTATATTTTTTATTAATGATACGTGTACTTAGAAATAAGTTTTGTTAATAATAGTATTTAAGCAAAATAATATAATTTTTTTTTCTTGTACTATTTTTAATAAAAATTAGCAAACTACTTTCTGTGATTTTAATTCATCATTATGACTTGTGCTCTGCTTGGGTGGTATACCTACTCGTAAAAAGGTAATTTGCAATAATATGCCAATCATTAAAGATAATCAATTCACATTAATTACAAAAGTTTTCAAACTTTATTAAATTGAAATAATTATAAATTTAATTTTGAAACTTTTTCTGAGATCCGGAACGTATTAATAATTAAAATTATAATTTTCTAAAAAGATTTTTCGTATTTTATATAAGACACTCTTGGGTTACTATATCCACATTACAACCTTTTGTATTTCAAACATTTTTAATACTTATATCTACATAATTTATTCATGCTCGCCTTATGTTAACATTTTTAAATGAAGTCAATTTACATGTACTATTTTTTACAAAAAGGTACATCAGGTCATGACAGGGCTAGGAAACTGATTTGGAACGTTTCTGCCAAAAGGTCTAGACTGATGCCAATGCGATATGTTCACACCTTTTTTCTTTTTGTTTCTTTTTTTGATGTATAATTTTTTTTTTACTATTCTATTAATATGCTTAAAATATTTACCATTCCTTATGAAACACCCTGTATATGCTTATTTTTTATATATCTCAGTTCCATATATTATGCAAATTATTAATAAAGACACAATTAATTTTTTTAACTAGAAATATTTCACAAATTTTCTCAAATCACAGATAGGAGATGCTATTTTTACATCTTACACTGTTGCCAAGTCGCAAAAAAGTTCAGGGTAAGGGTGGGCAAAGTGGCCACGCTAAGGAAAAATATTTTTTTTCGAAAAGAAAATATTGAAAATAGCAAATGAAACTTTGACATTAGTTAGTTTGGTTATTTAGCTATAAGCAAAAAAAAATGTTGGCTTAATTAAATTTTCTTAATGAGATAACGTAACTAACCCCCAACCCTACCAAATGGCCACTTTGTCCGAAGGGGTAGAGCAAAATGGCCACTGAGTAGCCACTTTGCCCGATATAAAAAACTATAATGTTATCTGTTGCCATTTTATTAATTATTTATCTGCAGATGTCACAAATAAACTCATTATCTTCTTCCTCGCACCCAGCACAAGCCTCGTGTGCCCAGAGTTGACAACTTGCCCAGACAGCACACCAAATCCTTTGGATATCTACTGAACATCCCAATATCCACTGAATGTCCAGTCCATGGTAGATATCTATTTTATATCCATGAAATGTAATTTATAGACATGCAAATGTCCATAAATTATTAAAAAATTACGCCATTGAGCTCGCCATTGTGGCTAATAGTACCGTTCAGATATTTAAAATTAATTTTTTTAAGGTGTATTCAATATCCCATGAACATCCACTAAATATATCAAAGTCTAGGCGCGAACGCAAACCATCGTGGATATCCACTAGATGTTATTTGATTCTGCTTACTAAATATAGATGGCGATACCACTATCGCATCTACTCATGCTCGACCCGCCGTAATTGAGTTCGATCGAAATATGTGTGTCCTAATCACTCCATTAGAGACTGGAGTCGAGAATTTTCATTTATTGCTGAAGAGTCCTAATAAGGATGACTTTCTCCTTAGTGGGCAAAATCAAAGGCAGAGTGTTGAAAATATTTTGAGTGTTGAAAATATATTTTATCTCTGCTATTTTCTTTCGACGTTATTCAATAATCATTGGTTACTTATGAACCCCTACTAAAGATACCAATAAAATATTTTGCTGAATATCCGAATATCTTCTATATCCTGGGATATAGACGGACATTTGGTTGGATATCCATATTGGATATATTGAATATCCACAAAATATATTATGTGGATATCTCTGTGATTTCTTGTATTTTCTGGAAGATACCCATTAGATATTTTGCTGAGTATCCATTAGGATATCTTCTATGGGTGATTCTCGGATAACTGTGATTTTTTATGTCCAGTGTTTTATTTATCGTTTAGCATAAGTTTTCTTCATCAAAAAGTTATTAATATTATAAATTTAGAGGTATTTTACAACAGACATTATGAATTAGATCATAAACCTTCGTAATTTTTTTTAAGCTGCATATAAATATACTCGAAATGTTAGTACCGTGGCATGTCCGATTCTCATTTTTGAAATTAAATATATAAATTTCTATCAAAATTCATTTTCTAATATAAAATTTACCTCTTATAACTACAATCCAATGCATATTGCATTGAATTTTATTGCAATTTTATACCAATCGTGCGATTGGTAAAAAAAAATAATCATTTATATGTCAATACCGTGGAAATAATGTCAGTACCGTGGCATTAAAAATTTTAAATTTTGTCACAATTTTCGTTGTGTCATAGCTGTAGTAGAACCACTTTGTAGGCTTTATTCTGTGCATAAATAGAAAACAAAAACGCGTAAAACATACGTTTTAAAACATTTTTAACTTTAGAAAAATGTAAGTTGTAAAAATCACAGTTACACGAGAATCACCCCTATATCCTGGATATAGACGGACATTTGGATATCCATATTAGATCCACGGAATATTTCTGACATCCTGTGGATATATTGGATATCCACAAAAGATATTCTGCGGATATCTCTGGGATTTGGTGTGTCGTCTGGGTGAGCACTTGATCCATCCTTCTCTTTCCCTTGACTTAGAAAAATACTCCCCACAAAATAAGCATTCAGTGTCACTGTGGTCACTGTCATCGGAATCCTCAAACAAAATACGTTTAGTTGATTTCGATTTGTTTTTCCCTGCAAGTTCTCTCTTTTTTGCTTCTTCCTTCTTCTCGTTTTTTAATTCTAGTTTGATTTTCTTTTGTCTTTCTTTTTCTTCTCTTTCTTCCTTCGCTGCTTCAAGTTCATTCTTGTATGGGCTTGATGTCAAAATGGCCGAGGTTCCTTTTTTCCGGATACTTTTTCTTTTGGTAATGTTTGTCTTAGGGATTGGTAGAATATCTTTAGGACTTACTGCAAATGAGGATGAACTACTAGGCAAGGCGTGTTTGTTTCTCGCAGATGAAATACTTGGAGTGGAGAGCAGGTTTACAGCACATGATATACTGGGCTTGATGAGTGTGCTTTCAGCTGACGAGGTGACCTGTCTTGATGAATTTCCATGGATGAGAAAAAATGCACTGTTGGGATCTCCGGAACCTACAGTGATATTTGCCTTGTTGCTACCATAAAATGATACTACAGAAATCGAATTCTTGGGTTGAGGATCTGCAGATCTGCCGTCAGTCTTATCAGAATTGGTTTTATCTTGGTCTGAATCCTGTGACTCACAATTAACATCAGCTGGTGGGACTTCAGCTAAGGAGTCCTCTTGGTCCGAATTCTGTGACTCACGATTAACATCAGCTGGTGGGACTTCGGCCAAGGGATTGGAGATATCTGTGGTCGCTGCTGGAGCGAATTCGTCTTCAGAAAACTCATTTCTGTTGATTGGAACTATACCACATCTCCGAAATCCTTTTACAGCAATGGTCGGAGTAGCTGCATTCAAAAAAGCTTCCCCAAGAAGGCGGGACACTTGATATTGTGTTACAACCCTACCAGGATTATTTCGCAAGAATCTCTCCACTGCTTGAACATAATAAGTGTTCAGTGGCCCCATAAAAGATACATCCAGTGGCTGCAACTTATGAGTGCAATGTGGTGGAAGGCAAACTACAGTGGTGCAAGTGTCCCTAGCCTTTACAATGAAATCAAGGTTTTTTGTGTGTGTAGCGTGTCCATCCAGTATTAGCAATACTGGGTCTTCTCTCGATGGTTTGGCATACTTCAGGAAATGTTCAAACCATTGAATAAATATCTCACTCTGCATCCACCCTGAGGGGTGGCAACAAAATGTCGTCCCAGGTGGAGCACCATCTTTAAGTTCTTCTTTCATCCGCTGTCTCGGAAATATGACAAAAGGAGGGATAAAATTTCCTCCCGCTGACATACAAACTACAGATGTAGAAAGAGTTCCTCTTTCGGCAGATGTAAGGGAGCCAACTTGCCGTCTAACTTTTAGTGCAAAATCTTTTGAGGATTTTTCCAAAAAAACGAATCTCCATGTCCAAAAGGTAATTTACAAGCTCCTGTTCTTGTTCTTCAGTGAAAACAGCACGATAACGACCTAGGCATTTTTTGTTAGAAGTAGCTTGCTGGTTTTTCTCTACAACACGTCTTTTTAGGGTGTTCCTCGGCACGTTAAATTGTTTGGCAGCAGTTAGCCACGCCATATTATCATTTTTTACTGCATCTATAGCTAGTTGCATAGCCTTCGGGTAACAGGACTGCTGCTGGCTCTTCCTTTGGTATTTGGGCTCCATAACTGAGTCTGAAATCAAAATAAAATATGTTGATGCTAAAAAAAGCGATACCATAAATACCAAAGTATGATTTGACTAATTAGGATTAAATTAAACGACGTTTTTTTATCGCTAAAATATTTACCATTTCTTATGAGACATTAATGTACAAAATCTATAAATATTTTTATTTATTAATATTCTCCATAAAAAAAAGCAAAAGATTTTATTTCGGGTAAAGTGGCCACCATCGTGTCCGCTTTGCCCTCTTTGACGCCATTAGATACAACTGATCCTACAGGACAACCAACTAACCTTACTTAGTACTTCGATCACACTTTTATAGCCTAAATCGTGTTCTTTTAAGTGATTAAAGTGAATCGTATGTTATTTGGAATTTGTACATCAGCACCTTGAAAAACACGAAAAACTTTAATTACTTTTGATCAAGTGAACTAAACAACACCAAACGTCGGTATGATAATGATGACGAACTATTTAAGTAGACGAGGCATTTGCCGCTTCGTGGCAGCACCGTAAGATGAGAAAGTAGTCAGTGGCCACTTTACCCGCGATGGCCACTTTGCCCACCCTTCCCCTACTATTACAATTATTTAGTATCAAAAGTACAGCAATTCATTTGTAATAAATTTCCTTGATCCAACAATATCTTATAATATTATAACTATTTACGTTGTTTTGCCCACCCAGCATCCCTATTCGTAAAATTGATAAAATTATTAAAAATGGCATATAATTTTATTTAAAAAAATTATTTGTTTCTTTATTATTCATTTGCACAAGATATGGAACTTTTTGTTAACAATAGCAATACCTATTCTTAGTTTTTGTGTAATCGAAATGAGCTCAAACTAGACATTTACTAAATTTATCACAATCTGTGCATACAATTATTTTTTGTTTGTTTCTGTGTTTTCTACTTAAGGCCACAGTACCACCCCCAATATTCGTAACATGAACTAATTTTGATAGATGTCATTTATGTGTCATAAATTAAGTATCCTTTTGTTCAAGAGATGGAGCAATATTCCATATTTAATAGTTCTTTTGTTCAACAGATGGCATAATAATTTTATTAATTCTAAATGGTAACTGTTATAAAATAACAAATTCACCACCCCTAGCCACTACGCGATGATACGTAAACGGAGTTCTTGACCTTGTAAATATTTTCGATGTAGCAGGTACCTAAATAAAAGTTTTGGATTAGATTTGGCACATCGGTATATTTACTTAGTAGTTCATTCTTATGTCCAGTCAACAAAGGACAAAGGTCTTCGTATCATTACGTAGGGACCTATTATACTATACATGGTGTTTCGTTAAGAATGAAACATAGAACAACAACTGACGATTCTCTGATTACAAATAAGACAACTAAACAAATCATGCTTAGATAAAATGTTTCTTGTTTCCGAATTACGGTGTTAAAATCCAAAAAATATTTATGGCTATATTTTTTTTATTTCTCAACAATTTTACTAAATTTGGCAAACGTTTTTGATGTCATAATATCCACCTATCAGCAAAAAAATTAGTTACCTTAATTAACTTTTCCAGTCGCGTACAGCATTGGTACATAATACCGCATCCCTCCTAAATTTTACATCACTATCCAAAAGGTTATTTGGACATAAAATTTTAAATTTTTTGATGTTTTTTAAATAAATAATGTACTCTTCTTAGAAATTCAATTAAAAAAAAAATCGAAATTTAAAAATTTTAGAATTTTCAAATATGTGCGAATATCTCAAGAACTAACTCAACTTTATTTGAAAAACATCAAAAGTTTTTGGACAGTGGACTAAAATTTAGAAGGGAAAAAGTTGTTACTTGCCCATGACGTACGCCACTGGTAAACCTTATTTAACTTATTTTTTGGCTGATAGGTGTATTTTATTACACCAATAACGTTTGCCGAATTTAGTAAAATTAAACTGAGCAATAAAAAAATTGTAGCTATTCATAATTTTTGATATTTAACTTTAAAACCCTGTTTTTCGGAAACAAGTAATCTTTTACCTACGGATATTTTGTTTAAACGGCTTATTTGTAATTAGTTAATCTTCAATTGCTCCCATTCTTAATGGAATACCCTGTATATTCCGAAAGGTCTTACAGCCAAAGAACCAAATAAAAAAAAGAAAAATGTAATAAAAAATTGTTTTTATTACCTTATTTAGATCTGCATCAGTAAAAATTATTTTCAAAAAATTTAATCTCATTTATATATACAGTGTGTCTACTTAAGTTGGCGGCATACGGAAAACTTTATTAAGAATTTTAAGAAAAAATACTTATTTCTCATAAACAATTGCATGGTCTATTAATTTTAGAAAAAAAGTTACTTTGCATAAAACCTAAAATTCAATCATCTGATATCAAATTTTATCAGTCGTATACAGGGTTTGTCGAAAATAAAGGTATTTAATCTTGAGCAAAATCAAACGACTGATAAAATTTGATATCGGGTGGTTGCATTTTCTGTTAAACCATGCATAACTTTTTTTCGTAAAATGTATAATAAAAAAGTTTTTTATATGCTGTCCACTTACATAGACATACTGTGTGAATGCAACTTATGACATATTGCTAAGATAATGTGTTTGTAAGAAAAAAAGAAATTAATCCTAAAATTTTACTTCACTTGTAGAGTAATTTATGTTTTCATATTAAGTTTTTATTTTCACTTTTTTTATCAATTGAGAATTACAAAACTATTTTCAATTATTAATTTTTAAAATATTAATAACTAAATACAAATTAAACAACAAATGAATAAAAAAGCATTTAAAAAACGTTGACTGCCGAAGCAAATGTTGTGGTCGGGTCTGCTGAGCCGAAGTAGTTTTTCTAAAAATTTAAGTCTGTTTTTACGTTTTAAGAGTAAAGTAGTTTAAGTAAATACTTAAACTGCAATATATGTATAATAGAAGCGCGAATAAAATATATAAACGCGGCGCGGGATTAAATTATTACAAACATATGCCGCGTGCATATATTGTGAATAATATATTCAGGTTGTTCCATTAGTGCGCAATTATTCAATATTTCAATTTGTGTTATAGACACGTAAACAATTTCTAAATAAAAGTTATATGAATTTCAAAAATAGGTATTTTAAAGATATTTTTAGACAAACAGGGTTTTGCGTTTTTGTCTGACAAATAAAAAGGTATATTTTTTAAATAGAAAACCCAGTATTTTACTTCAGTTTTAGAATGCTTTGGTAATACTGTATTTAACCCTAGAATTTTATTAACAAATATTGCAGGGATGCCAATAAATTAATTTTTTTATGAAATTAGAGAATGATGCAGACCCCAAATTAAATTATCATAATTTAGGTAGGTTTACAATGATTTCATTTTTTTTAATGTAGTAATAAGATACTTTTCGCCTTAAATATGGCTATTTCCAAGTTAAATTTATTTATTTTTTTTCAAATGCCAAACCCTGTATATTATTTAAGCATACAGTTCCTTATAAATTTACATATCCAACGATACCAATAACGCATATACAGGACGGCCCATGAGTGCGTAATTGATCGATAGCATTTTTATAATAGGAAATACGAAAAAAATTAATATAAAAGTTGTATGACCATATTTAACAATTATTCATAAATATACAGGGTGATCCATAAACGATTGTTTGACCAAACCTATACATTTTTAAAGCAAAACACCCTGCAGGTAGTTGTACATATTGATTGTTTTCACATCGTCAAACAATAATTTAAATTTCATTCATTTGCTATATTGTATATAGGGTGTGTCAAAATGGTTATGATTTTCTCAATTTTCTTAATGTATGTTATGTCACCAATTAATTAATACAGGTTATTCAATTGAAAAAAATTTAAACATTTGTAACCTCGCGTGTTGACACATTCCATACATAACATAGCAAATGAATGAAGTCAATTAAAATTATTTGACGACGTGAAAACAATCAAATATGTATAACTAACTACCTGCAGGATGTTTTGCTTTAAAAATGTATAGGTTTGATCAACATCTCGTTTATGGACCACCCTGTATATATAGGAATAATTTTTAAATATGGTCATACAACTTTTGTACTATTTTTTTTTTCTTATTTCCAATAATAAAACAGCTATCGATCAATTGCGCACTGATGGGACACTCTGTATATATGTTATCCTCTAACATGTTGGTATCGTTGGATATGCAAATTTATAAGGAATTGTATGCTAAAATATTATACCGGGTGCTGCCTTTGAAAAAATTGAGTAATTTGAACTTGTAAGTAACCATATTTAAGACATGTTTCAAAACACTCGCTATAAAAGAATCCAGTACTATCACTACTATTCGTTATCTTAATGTGCTATAAGTCAGTATATTAAACAATTTTGAAATCAATGTAATCCTACCTAAATTATAATAATTTAATTTGGGGTCTGCATCATTCTCTAATTTCATAAAAATTTTATTGCTTGGCAGACCTGTAATATTTTTTTAAATTATTCTAGGGTTGAATACAGTATTACCAAACCATTCTAAAATTGAAATAAAATACATGTTCTATTTTTAAAATATGTAACACCCTGTGTATCCAAAAATATTTTTAAAATATGTATTTTTCAAATCCATATAACTTTTCTTTGAAACATGTTTGCGTGTCTTTAACACAAATTAAAATATTGAATAATTACGCACCAATGAGACATACACATGGGTACATACACATAGCAGTCAACGTGTTAACTCAGAAATAAGATTCCTTATAAAGATAAAATAACATTTAGAAGAAGAAAGCCAAGTCCGCAAATATTACGTGCGTATTATACAGTGATGCCAGGTCATTCGGATTCAAATTACATCGGAATGCAATAATAGTATATTACACACCGAGGTGGAAAGAGCTAACCTCGACGCTTCGCGTCTCGGTGATCTAACTAATCTCACGACAGGAATGAAACTTCCTACCGAGGTTTGTATACTATTTTATTTACAACCATCATATTTCGATTAAAGTTAATAAATCTCTGTTTCGTTCTGAACATACCTAAAATATTACATTTAACGACAAATTACCAAGCGCGCGGTTTTCTCAGAATAATCAAGTAAATATATTGTTACTGTGATTACGGGGTAAACAACTGTCACCAATATAAATAAATGTCAGATTAAGCCGGATATTAAATTCGCGAATAATAAATATCAATAAGTAGTTTGTTGTATTTTAGTTCATTGTTGTTTTTTATTGTTTGTCATTAAATAGGTATTATAAAATTTGTCAAAAAATGTGTTATTTTTTTTTAATATAAAAAATATTCATCTAGAATATATGAAAAGAGGGCGGGAAGTAGAGGTGTGTAATGTGACACTTCCCACCTTCAATGACGTTAGTAATGACAACATTACATATATGGTTGTAAATAAAGTTCCTTCCCTTTCATGCATTTCACCATTGTATATTTCACCCACTTTAAAATGAAATTCGTCCTAGAAAGAATTGTGAAATTATCGTATAAATCGATAATCTGGCAACGTGGCCAACACTTGTTCATACACAAGGAAAATAAATCAATAATTTTGTAGTTAGAACCAAGCCAGACAAATATATATATGAAAATCACGAAACAATAAATGACAGCATACAGCTGTATCACTGACTCAAAAATTGGTACCTCTAAACAATCATTCACCTATTAAAACCATCTCTAAAATAGAGTAGCTACATTGTTTTTTATGATGACATCTTCTTAAAAATAGATTAACTACACAATTACACGAATTCATAGAAAATATCTAATTTGACAAATAAATTTATCAAATATTTGTTAATCGTATTTCCACTTAGATTTGAAAAATACGCAATAAAATTTAGAAATATTTTGGCGGGATTTGGAAAAATATGTAGAATGAAACTTTTTAGCTCTGGTTTTAAAATCACTTTTTATGATTTTTTTTTTAAATTCAGTGTATAAACAGGACAATTAAAAAGTAGGAGATTTCATTCTCCAAACCTTATACTTTAAACTGGTAGAAGATTCATTTTAATACATTTAGCAGGATTTAAATGCAATCAGAAATGGTGAACCCTTGCTTCTTATATGAAAATTACAGTGATACTGCGGCCTTCAACATCTGATTTTCATGTTTACCATAATCGACTAAAACATACCGTTTTTAATTTCTAATTTAACGAATGCAAATGCTAATAATGTTTAAGGTTAAATCAGCTCATACCGGTTATTTTAAACCTAACATATAAATCAATTCAATTCAATTCAATATTCGGCGGTATATGCGTCAGTTAGCAAAATATATAATAATATGTTCTACTTACGGTTTTTCTTTTATTTTATATATTATTGGCTCTTACAAAGTTTTCACATAAAGCCAGTAAAGTTACAACTCGCCACACCCTATAGAGATGAAGTGAAAACTGTACGACGTTTTTGACAAGACACAATCCAAGCATGTTGTGTAACATGTTTCCGACAGATATACCAACATTTCAAAATTAATCAAATCGAACAGTCCATAAACATCGTAGTGCCGGCCAGGCAAACATGATGTAATTTAAAATGTGACTGTTCGCTCAGGTGAAAAAATGTGCTTAAAAGGCGATTGAGAAAAGTATGATTGAAATAACATTAATTTTCACTTAATATGCAGTAAAAAAAGTGCCAATGATTATAAATATGGCACTACACGTTAAACTAAACTGCTGTATTTTTGTACCATAATTTTAATCATCGGCCGACAAGTTTCCCCTATATCAGTGTGTGCTGGGAATCGACCTGTTTTTTTTTTTTAATTTATGCCTAATCAGACACCCTTTACATAACAGAATCCTGGACCTGAAACCGAAACGAAGTTCCGGGCAAGAGGTAAAACTTTTAATTTGCCTTTAACAGAAAATCCTTCCTCGGTCATTCCTACTTTCTTTGTTAAGAACAAATTGTTTTGATTCGTCACCCATGCAATAAATACAAACCTGTTTAATTTACTCAATTCTTAATTCTCCATTCAACTTAGTCGTCTAGTACAGGTACGGTGGTGTGTACGTTGAAGAGTGACACGAGTTTATGCAGTAGTTGTTGATTTTTAAGATAACAGGCGGTAAGTAGGCATTTCTTGTTTTTGTTCTGTGGTAGATATTAATAAAGTTAGCATTTTGTAATTATTGATAACAATTCAATGTTGATGTAAGTAAGAAATAATCACTGTTATATTTTATTTAAATATAGCTAAGAATAAGTAGTGTACATAAAGAGGTAAACAAAACATCGATTATTTCTTAAAAAAGGGGCAATGGGTAAATAATTACCTAGTAAAAATTATTCAAAATTAAATAGTTTTACATTTTTTATTTAAAATAAAATTTTTTCAATTATTTTTTGAAATATTAGCAATACCTATAAATAAATTTGTATTGTAAATAATATTGATAATAGGTAGGTGTATAATATTGGTTTTTACACTAATAAAAACTTGAAAAAGGACTAGGTACCTATTTAAATAAATAAAAACTTGGGGAAATAACTTTTTAGGTACCCTGATATAAAAATTGACTTACATCTTAATAGAATATTAAAACATACAATACATGTACCTCTACTTACCTACTAAACTAAAAATAAAATAACTGGATAAAAAAATATATAAATACTATAAAAACTGCAATACCGATATTCCATTTTGGGTTACATTCGATTTAAAAGACACACGAATTTCAAAAAAAAATTTGTACTATTAGGAAGTAAAGAAGTTATATATCATAACAATTAAAAAAAATTTGGAGATTATCCACGATTAAGCGAGAAATTTTATATTAAAATCTCAAAAATTGCACATTTTTAATCAAATATTTTGACTTATGTGTACAGGGTTGCCAAGTATTTTAATATGTAAGAAGATATAATATATTGATTTATAAACTCGTAAATTATTATACTTTTATGATTTGTTTATTTAAATAAAAATAATAGAATTGTGTGATAAAATACCAGAATCTGTATCAAACATCGCTCCCCGACCCCTAACACAGATCAAAGAATAATATCTGTTCATATCAGCTCATACAATTGTTTATAAAATTAAACAGCAATACTTTGTAAGTTTTTATAACTTATTGACATTTTTAAGTAATTTCGAAAAATACAATGTTACAAAATCATTTTATTTGACTCATTCAACATAAAATTTCACTCTAAATTCTCTGCTACCCGGTCATACTGTTAATACCCAGACTACTTAGTTTTTTAAATATTGCGGGTAATGGCCGAAATAGTAATAAATTAATCGTGGCAACCCCGCTCATTATCCAGAAAAGAAATGTCAAATATTAAAAGTTTTAGGTTAAATTTAATAAAAGACTCGTTTTCTTATTTTCAAAAAGTATTTAATTAAAATATATAATTGATTTATACTTTTTTTTCGTATTTCCAAACCTAAGGTGAGTTTAAATCATACTTTATATCATTTAAATCCAAAAAATATAGTAAAACTAGTCAAACAGTGTGTCCCTAAAGTCGAACGTAACCCCATTTTGCCTGAAAGTGTATCTATTGATTATCTTGATTTTATCATAATATGTCTTATATAAAAATAAAAATTTTAAGTTTGCAAAAATGCAATTCTGTTGTGTTTTTAAAAAAATTGAAATTAAATATTGAAAAAAATTACTCAAACCTAAAATATTTTTTTCTACAACCACATGGATATTAGCTTATCTACGTACAGATTACAAAACGAAAAAGTATGCTATTGCCTTAGACTGAACGAATATATTTCATATCCATTCTAGTTAGTGAGAACACTGCAAAAAAATTAAATCCACCAATCACAGTTCATATTTTAATCAACCGACTGCTATTATTTTTAAAATTTTAAATAAGTGACAATTCTGTCAAACTAATTGTCAGTATATTTTTTAGTTATTGAGATTAAACATACATTAAAATGAGTTATTCTTGTGTAGAATAGATAAATAATAGAATTACTGAGGGCCTTTCTATGGGGCCTCAGTATTGCATTCGTGCAGGCGAAAAAAATTTCTTACCCCCATTTTTTAAAACTTTTTTCATGTTTCCGATCAATCTGAATCCGAAAATGCAAAAAAAAAAAATTTCGTCTGGTCGTCTGTGTGTATGTATGCCGGCACGATAACTCTAGAATGAAAGTACTGATTGACTTGCGGTTTTGATTTTCTTGAATAATTACTTCTAACTTAGAATCCTATTGATTTTCAGAATTTTCGGTTCATCCTAACTCCTTTAATATCAATTTTCTTAAAATCCGCCTATGTATTTCTTATGTGACAATTTTAGGAATTCCAATTACTTCTAACGTCAACATTCTTAACATTCCATAAATTGCAAACATTCTCTAACGACCTGTCAAACAACAGCTGTTGATAGTAAAGGTGAAATTTCTAAGGCGGGTTGTGACCTGCATACTTGCAACCATAGCCATTTTGGAGGCTATTTTTATTCGAAATTAGTCGCCAAGCCTGCTAATTTATGAAAAATATTGTTACGCTGGTTCTTGGTATCACAAATTATTTTAACTAAACTTTAACAACAATTATACAACTGATACAATAACTTCAACTGATAACATTAACGTTTAACGTCTATCATAAAACTGAACTCTGACGTCAGATCGTCGCCTTATATAGCCTTCTAGAATCTTCTCAAACAATCTGGACTTTTCTTTGACAAGGAATGACATTTCGAGACTTTTCGGGAATATTCTTCTTCTTCATTTACTCGTACCTTTACTTATGACGACCGCAGCACGCTACAGGGTTCTGCGTAACATTATATAAGCAGTTTCTTAAAAATGACTTTTTTATGGTGGTGCTAACTTAAGCGTACTACTATTTCGCCCCTAGCCACAAAAACACCTTCATCAAATTTACTGGCTCTCTGTTGCAACCCCATAGAATTAATTAATTTTATTTGGCAAAAATTAGAATAATGCTTGGCTGTGCCTATCAAGTATCAAGATGTCAACTGTAATGTGTGAATGGCTCTTAAATGTTAAATTATTTAAAAATGAACTTCTTACCTTGGGATTTTAATTACGTGATGTGATCAACCCATTTCAAATTTTGATCAATTATGATACCGAGGTATTTTGTTGTGTTTTTCATTTTAATTATAAAGTTGTCATTTATTTGTATGTTGAAAGAAGGCCTTTGTACATTACATTGCTCTCTATGGATCTACTTTAACACAAAAATAGTTTTGTGGCTATAACCTATCATCGCAAAACTATTATTAATTTAAACATAGTAAGTAGTATTAATATAACATTAAGTAATTTTTTAAAATAAAGTACATGATCTCAAAACAGAAATAATTTATAATAAATGCGGGTAAAACGAGAGGTAAAATAACAATAAATCAAATAGATCTGATGCGATCGTACTATGCAGAGATTCACAGGCTTGGCTTGTTTTTTAAAAGCTTGGCTTAAAATCAAGCCAAGCTTTTAAAAATACCAAGCCAAGCCTAACATTTTTTTTCAAGCCAAGTCAAGCTTTTTTAAAAATAAACTTGAACTACTAAGCTTTTGAAGGAATTATTTACAATAACTCTTTACAATAATTTGAATAGAAAGATATTCCTAAAAAAAGAGGTGATTTAGGTATAAAATCTTCTCATTATTGATCTTCATTTATTTCTAACATATATTTCTGTATCAGTACCAGAAATATACATAACATGATAAATTGAATTTACTTACATGAATGAGAGATATTACATTCATGATAATTATAAAAATTAAATAATTTTATTATAACTGCAATAAATAATGTAACCCAAAACACCGATTTTTCATAATAAGACAAATATTATTTTATCTAACTACGAGGACACTGCCAAATTTCGCGGAAAATGTAAAGCAAAACACAAATTACGTTATGTAAATCGCTTTATTGCTTCTCGGAATATTCTCCTTTAAAATGTATACACTTTTGCATCCGATGAAACCAATTTTCAAAACAATTTTGACATTCTGAGCGAGGTACCTTCAAAACAAGTGATTTAAATGCTTCAACGGCCTCTTCAGGCGATGAAAAACGCTCGCCACGCATTTTATTTTTGATATGTCGAAATAGGAAGAAGTCATTGGGCGATAAATCAGGCGAATATGCGCAATGAGTCATTAATTGGATGTTGTTACTGGTCAAAAACTCTACAGTTCGTCATGCTGTGTGAGCGCTTGCATTGTCATGATGAAGAATGATTCGCCGGTTTATGTTGTTCCTTCTGATTTCAGCGATAACTTCCGGCAAACAAATTGAAGTATACCAGTCAGAATTAACTGTCCTTCGATCCTCTAATGCAACAGTTGCAACATGACCCGTTTTGCCGAAGAAACAAGCAATCATTCTTTTCGAAACGCTTCGTGAACGCACCACTTTTGTGGATTTAGGTTCATTTTGGAACACCCATACAGTCGATTACTGTTTAGTTTCAGGCTCATATGAATATATCCAAGATTCGTCACCTGTTACGATGTTATATACCAAATTTGAACGACCCCCTTCGAATTTGTTTAGCATTTCCTTGCACCACTTGACACGTGTCTGTTTTTGTTCTTCTTTCAAATTGTGTGCGGGATCCAACGACTGCAAAGCTTCCTGACATGCAAATGATCGTGCAAAATCGTATGTATTTGTTTCGCTGCAATGCCTAAGGATGCCTCTATCTCACGATAGGTCACATGCCGATCTGACAAAATCTTTCACGCACAGCATCAATATTTTTCGCGACAACAGAGGTACATGGACGACCTTCGCGAAGATCGTCATCAAACGTTGTCTTCCACGCTTGAATTCTGCGAACCATTTGTAAACCATAGTTTTGGATGGTGCTTCATCCCCAAATAATGAACTAAGTTTTTCCACACATTGCTGCGGTGTTAAACCGTATCGAAAATCATAAAAAATCATCACTCGGAAGTCACGATTCGAAATTTCCATTTTTCACACAAATATTACTTTCGTTAAATTTTGTTGAAACGAAACCGAGCAGTTTGAAATCGAACTGTCAACTGAATGATAGGTGAAAAACGTCAAATTTTACGATTATGACAATCACAGAACGCTGGCAATACAAGGAGTACTTGATTCCGCGAACTTTAGCAGTGGCCCTCGTACTAAACTGTTTCCTTACATGGTATGCATTCTTGTAATGATATAGTAAATAAGAAACAAAATCATTATTTTGTCTTTCTTAATTCGGTAAAGAAAATAAGTTGTTTTACATAACTTGTATAATGAACATGAATATAAAAAACAATAGATTCCAGTAGCGTAGAATTAAAAGCAGAAAAATAAAAAACAATAAAATAAAAAAAAATTAATGACAAAAATATTTTATATAATAAATAACTTAAAAGATAAAATAAAAAAAAGAGTTTAATCTTAAAAGACAAAAGACAGTTTCTCCCAACATCTAAGAAAATAGTTCTTATTCTACCCCACTATTTGGACACATTAACTACCTTTTAGATTCGTTTAATCTATTTTGTAATATAGTGACAGTAAGCGAGGCTCATGAAAAATATTTTGCTATAGATGCAGAGGTTGCAGGAAAGGACAAAAAATATTTTGCCACTTTTGCTTAAATTGGGAAAACATTCTCGTGACATCGCCACCAATTGGGAATATTTTCGGAGCCTTCAAACCGTGGTGTCTCTAGATATTTGTCGATTTCATATTTAAAAAAAAAATAGAGACCTTTATGTTTTTAGTTATTGTTTTTCTGGACCAAAGCTCCTCTATTTACCTTTAAAACCCGGTCATACATTGCAAAGAAACGTAGCGCGTAGCTATTTCGTAAATGAACCGACATGCGTTGCCTGGTGCGCTGTTGCCAGGCTGTGTAGTTTATCCCTTTCATATTTAAAAATAGTTTTTACCAACAAGTTTTAATAATTAGAATAGTTTCGAGATAAATTGCGACACATCAAGCGTCACATCAGATCTATTAGAAAAAGTTCAATATAATTCGCAATATCACAACTATAATACAAGAAGCCAATCTGACTTTCATGTACGGCAAGCCATCACTAAAAGTTCCCAAAATACAATTTTTATTAAAGGTTTAAAAAATTTAATAGACTGCCTACAGAAATTAAAAAAAAAAAACAATAATAAATGTATTCAAAAATAACCTCAAACAATACTTGATAAATAAACAGAACGGATATACTTTCTTGTGATAATACTCTTTAAACCTGCCCTTAATTTATTATTATTTTACCCCTCGTTTTACCCGCATTTATTATAAATTATTTCTGTTTTGAGATAATGTACTTTATTTTAAAAATTTACTTGATATTACACTAATACTACTTACTATGTTTAAATTATTAATAGTTTTGCGACGATAGGTTATAGCAACTTATAGCCACAAAACTATTTTTGTGTTAAAGTAGATCCATAGAGAGCAATGTAATTTACAAAGGCCTTCTTGCAACTTTCAAATAAATGACAACTTTATAATTAAAATGAAAAACACAACAAAATACCTCGCTATCATAATTGAACAAAATTTGAAATGGGTTGATCTTATTACATCATTAAAATCCCGAGGTAAGAAGATTCATTTTTAAATTTTATGAATTGAGGAAATTTATGACTAGGAGTTTACTAATTATTATTTACAATTCGCTGGTTAAATATGTAATCCAAAACCGTATAATTAAAATTATCTACAATAAACCAGCATTATATCCTACCTCTCTTTTGTATAATAAAAAAGTGCTTTATATAAGAACATTATATTATCTGTCTTGCTGTACCTTTAATTATAGAAAGCATGCATTGAGATACACTACAAATTATTTGCAATAAATATCAAAAGAAGTATACATTTTTAAATAATTTGACATTTAAGAGCCATTCACACATCACATCTTGATACTTGACAGGCACAGCCAAGAAGCATTATTCTGATTTTTGCCAAATAAAATGGCCGGTTAATTATTTTATGGGATGGCGACAGTGAGCCAATAAATTTGATAAGGTGTTTTTGTGGCTAGGGGCAAAATAGTAGTACGCTTAAGTTAGCACCACTATAAAAAAGTATGAAAGTCGCAACCCGCCTTAGAAATTTCACCTTTACTATCAACAGCTGTTGTTTGACAGGTCGTTAGAGAATGTTTGCAATTTATGGAATATTAAGAATGTTTGGAATGATGACGGTAGAAATAATTGGAATTCCTAAAATTGTCACATAAGAAATGCTTGGCGGATTTTAAGAAAATTGATATTGATAGTTAGGATGAACCGAAAATTCTGAAAATCAATAGAGTTCTAAGTTAGAAGTAATTATTCAAGAAAATCAAAACCAAAAGTCAATCAGAATTTTCGTTCTAGAGTTATCGTGCCGACATTTTCGGACTCAATGGGTGATATGATTGAACGTTTACGTTATCCGTAACGTACATGTTAGGTCGAGTTTTAACAGTAACTAGGCAAGTTCGTACGACGGAAAACTTTTTCAAACACATTACTGTCATTTTCCGCCTGTTATGTTCTAATTTAACAGGTTTCCATCATACGAACTTTCCTCGTTACTTTTAAAATTCGGCCTAACATGTACGTTACGGATAACCTAAACGTGCAATCATAGGACCCAATAACATTATCTTTACTGGGACCCATCATGACTGTTATTACAGTATGGTAGGTATGTAATTAATTCACACAAAATTAAATTATTAAAAATAATATAAATAAACGACTGTAATATATAAAATCGTCCTTTGTTGAGTCTATTAATTTATCAGGAAGCATTTACCTAGATTAAAAAATGTGAAAGAGAAGCAATTTAAAAAATCATAAATGCCATTATAATTCTTTAAATAATCACATTCGTTTCCATTGGATGATTTTGTACACATCCGTTTATAATTATAACATTGTGCGGTTTTTTAAAATGCAGCGCACAAATTATTAACTTGTTACAGAAATGTATTAGGTAATAATTTATTTAGCCTATTGCGCTAAACATTAACAAATCTGATGTGTGACCTCGACCAGGGTTACCCAGTTTTTTCTGTTACAAATTCTTGCAGAAATAACATGAATATCTATTAATAAACAGGCTGAATTCAAGTATCTCCGTATTAGAAAAGATAACAATACCTATCATTATAATTTGGATTTTTTTATGTTCTGTAAACGTTGCTTGGAAATCCCCAATGTAATAATATTGTAGATACAGTTAGTCACTTTCAAAAGCTATCACTTATTTTTAGCGATGTACCTACAATGTTCATAATTCTTGCTTCCTCATCATGACTTTTTTTTTATTTGACAGGTTAACACAGTAACCTAGAAGTGAAACTCAAAATAGCATAAAAATAATTAATATCACTTTCATTTTTTGATGCCCACCTATCGTGTTAAATTTCTAGTGAATTTGTGGAGCAGCGCGGTTCATTCAAATATTCCTAATTAGTTATTATTTTCTAAAATCTGCCGTTCCTTTATCGTGTCGGGGTAGGTGTCCTTCTGTCCTCCCAACGTAAAAAGCGTTAACAATAAATGGGATTAAATATATGAACAAAATAGTATAATTTGTGCATCAAGAGTGGATAAGAAAAGTTAATTTTATTTTTCCTCATCCGAGAATCGAACTCGAGTCTTCCGTGTGGAAGGCAAGAAAGCTGACCACAGGGCCACCTATTCTTTTATTTTTGTTGCTTTAATACTCGTAATTAAATTAACTTAGTTTCATTTAAATTAACAAATTATTTATAATTATAGACGAAATAAAAACAGAAATGTTATTATTTATCGATTCTACAGAAGAATATCCCATTTTAATGTATGTTTGATCTCAATAACTAAAAAATATACTAACAATTAGTTTGGCAGAATTGTCACTTATTTATGCCTTGGTAGGATTCCCCACTCGACCATTCACTGTTGGGTTCTAATTAACAGTGCTGTTCCTAAAGTGGCGCAAGGAAACAGTAACAAGGCCTGTCTGTAGGGGTGTAGGAGTATTAGAGTACTAATACTCCTGCACTATGGAGTATTAGACTACTAATACAATCCATAACCTACATAGAACACTAGGCTAATGACCTTAGATGTTGAAGCCGTACACCAAATAAAAAAAAAAATTAAAAATAATAGCTGTCGGTTGATCAAAATATGAACGTTGATTAGTGGACTTTTGTAGTGTTCTCACAATTGTAAATGGAGAAGAATTTATTAAGAACTGGTTAAAAAAACGAATATTTTCAGTTTTTATCAGTCTATTTTTCTGACAACTCTTTACAATATTTCAAAATATAACATATATCCTTTCAAAAAAAAACTATAACAACTTTTTTTATTTTTTAATATATAGGATGATTTTCTATTTTCAACATTTTCCCACCTTTGTAATAAACTTATTGCAAACTTAATAAAATCATCAGGTATACTGAAATTTTTCAGGAGCTTTAATAGCTCGCCCATACCTCGAAAACGTCTTGAGATTTATTTCCATTTTTTGTACCTTCTTCATCATTCTTAATCTCTTCGCTAGATGTTTGATTGTTTTTTTCTTTTTCTTTATTTATTTTAAAAAATTCTTCTGTATTAAGTTCCGAGTTTTCCTCAATTTCCAATAGATAGATACGCTGCAAGGGTCGAATAAGATATCTCCCTTTGTCCGGTCAAATTAGAGCAAAAAATAGGAGTAAGGGTACAAAAATTCCTACCCAGCTGAAAATTGTTGTTCAAAACACCATTATAAATGAAACCTAAAAAGTCCCCATCAATCCGGCACCTGGAAAAAAATTTACTCGGGGTCAAAGGTCACAAAAACGGGTTTTTCGCGATTTTCAGCAAAACGGTAAGTTTTATCACGATATTAGTTCAGACAAAAATTGTAGAGCAGATAATTATCTATAAAAAATGTTTAATATTTTTTTCCTAAGAGCCACCGTTTCGGAGATATAACGATTCAAAAAGTTAGAAGAGTTGCAATCGTCGTAATTGGAAAGCTCATTTAAACTGCGTTCAAGAAATGCTTCCTTATTTTCACGTGTCTGCACATTTTCCATATGCTAAGTCTGCACACCTTTACTTGCAAGACATGCTACAATTACACAACTTGATCGATCCTGAAGTTTACGAGTTTACGGAAGGATTTTTCACTGTTACACGTTCAGACAAATTAAGCTGTGGAACTTTAACAGATATGGTGATAGCTATGAAAACGGATGGAGGTATTGCTCGAGGGAGAAGTACAAAAGAGAGTGTCATAAGTGAATGGGTTTATAGTATACATGCAATGAATACAGTTTGTGAAAGATTAGAACACCTCGCAAATATTAGAATGGATACGACCGAACAGCATGTTGATGCAAGTGATTCACGAGTAAAAAAAACAAAAGATATACGGAAACTTCTTGAGTGGTTCTCTACGCATGATCCTTTTAGAGGTTGACAAAATTGTATCTATTGCAAGTGGTGTCGTTGGTGATAGTAAAATTAATTGTTATAAAGTTTCGTGAAGTTGGGCTTAACTCTATGACAAAAATAACAGGACTAACATTAATTAATATTAAATTAAAACGCGCTGACAAGGTAGTTTCTCTTTTAGCTATGAGTAGCACCATTAAAGTTCACGATGAAAAAGTACCAATTGATCCTGTATTATTGTTCCAACAAATGAGTATTACTGCGGCATTTCAAGATGAAATTGAAAAATATTTTGAATATGAATAGGCTCCCTACCCTTTATTATTGTTTGATGACATTGGAATGCGCAAAACACCCAAAGTCTGCCATTTACGATTATTTCTAAAAGGTAAATATTGATATTAACAACACAAGTGAGACATACATCATTGATGGAGGATATTTATTACACCGCGTTGTGTGGGATAGCGAAGAAACATTCAACGTTATTTTAGATAAATACGTTCAGTATGTACGTCGACATTTTGGCCCCAGAATTACTGTCGTATTTGATGGCTATAATGACTTTACGAGAAATATTAAAGCCCCAGAACAACGTCGTAGAACTTCAGCAACATCTTCATCTTCTGATATTTTATTTGATCAATCAATGACAATTCCTACTAGTCAACAGAAATTTCTTGCTAATACTCACAACAAATCTCGGTTCATTTTAATGTTAAAAGTAAAGTTTATTGCTGAAAATATATTGGGAAAAAAAGCTAATAATGATGCTGATGTAATGATAGTTGAAACAACAATAGAACAAATACAACGATTGTAGTAGGTGAAGATGTTGACTTACTCGTATTACTCACTGCTCGGACTCCAATAGAAAAAAACTATTTTTTTAAAGCTTGAAAAATTTCAACATCAATCCGAAATATATTCATCGAAAAGTTTATCTACTTTTGCAAAGTGTCAAAATCATGTACTATTTTTACACGCAATAACTGGCTGTGATACGACATCTGCATTTTTCAGGAGGGGTAAAACAAAAGTGTTTATAATGTTTGAAAAACAAGATTTAGTTCAGTGTGCTGAAGTTTTTAAAAACAGTAATTCTACTCCTCAAGAAGTTATCACTTACGGAATTCGCTTCCTTCTCTCTATGTATGGAGCTCCTAAAAAAACAAAGTATTTAGATAAGTTTCGTTAAAAATACTCTAAATAAAAAACAAGTACAATTAGCTTGTCTTCCTCCAACTTCTGCGGCTGCTCTTCAACATCTTTTACGGGTATATTACCAAGTTCAAGTGTGGCTTGGTTATGAGCTAGACCCAAAAGAATGGGGTTGGAAGTTGGTCGACAATGCATTAGAACCAGTTCAAACTTTACTACCACCTGCGCCGGAAAAACTGCTCGACACAATTTTTTGCAACTGCAAAAAGGGATGTAGTGCTAAATGTCGTTGTAAAAAAGTTGGACTGTTTTGTTCTCTAGCATGCACTAATTGTCAAGGCCGGTCGTGCTCCAATGTTGAATCATCAACACTTGAGGACTCGTTTGATACCAACCAGGAGACATGCGATGTATCACTATTCAGCCAATTTACATGCACACAGGATGAAGAAGAACAAAGAGAAGAAGAACGAGGAGAAGAAGAAGAACAAGTAGAGAGGAAGCAGAAATATTTGAGAATTATGATTCCAACGAATAAATTTCCCTATTTTTTTTTATTTACACCACTTTTATCATTTTCAACCCTTGCCAATATCTTTTATTATTCAATAGTTTCATAATAATAATAAACAACAGATCCGTGGAATAGGCATACCGGGGAAACCACGTTAAAAAACGCGCTAAGTACACTACCCTACTCTTGTAATTCCGTCTTTGCTTGGAAATATTTCAACTACTCTACCTAAGGGCCAATTTATTCGATTCACATTGTCAGCTCTGATAAATACAACATTACCTGCTTTAATCTTTGAGATTTTCCTTTGACGAAAATTAACTAAATTTGCTAGGTATTCTTTCCTAAATCGACTACGCAAATTCTGTCTGATAGTTTGTAGATATCTATACCTCTTGATAATTGATGTTTTACAAATGTGGTCTAGGTCAGGCACGTCACTGTTAGAACTGTCTTGAATAAAGTGTAATGGTGTTAATGGGATAAGTTCTTCATCGCTTGGAATATAGGATAGTGGACTGGAATTTATGATTGCTTCACACTCATAGATAATAGTTGTTAATTCATCTATGTATAAACTAGATTTTATAGTAATAACTCTTTTACAATTCGGACCATCCTCTCCCACCATCCTCCCCACCAGGCAGCAGAAGGGGCGTTAAAGATCCATCGTATTCTCTTAATACTGGCAAATATTAATATTTCAATCCAATCTACCTCTCATAACTGATTATTTGCACCTACGAAATTTGTTCCACTATCTAAATTATGGAAATACGTCCTCGTTTTGCTATAAATCGTCTCAAAGCTAGAAGAAACTTGTCGGTAAAACGAGATTCTACAAGTTCAAGATGAATAGCTCGGTATATGGCGCATGTGAAAAAACAAATCCATACTTTATTGCCACCTTTTAAAATTAGTGGTCCTGCTTAGTCAGTACCAGTTACTTCAAAGGCAGCAGTTTCTTTTATTCGATTTTCTGGTAGTGGTGCAAAGGGTGCCTCCATAGCTTTCTTACTGTGTCTCTGGCAAATTATACATTTAGACACGACATTTTAAACTGTTTTTCTAAATTTTAATATCCAAAATCGGTCTCTCAACTGGATTATTAAATTTTGAACTCCAGCATGCATTGAAAGTCGATGTTCTTCAAAAATTAGCCTTGTAACGATCTCATGGTTAGCAGGTAAAATAAATGGGAATTTAAAATCGGTGATATCTACTTTTAAAGACAACCTAGTCCTAACCCTCAGTAAACAATTTTTATCTCGAAAAACTTCCAAATTATGTACGGATTTTATATTTAACGATCCGAAACTCTCTTGTTGTATGATTCTTATGAGTATTATTTCTGCTGTCCCTAGTTCTCTATAGAATTTTGTTTCTTGGATTCTTAGCATTAGTATAAAATCGAACTGTTCAAGCAACCATTCTTAAAATGTTCCTGTATTTTGAAAAATAACCTAATATCTTGCTAAATGGTTCAACTGTGCAAGAAACCGTGGTTAAAACAGTTTTCCGCTTTTCTAGATCTGCTTCTTCTATTCTTCTGCTATTTCAGAATTGGGCCAAAACTTTGTTTCTTGTCTTAACCATTTTGGAACCTTCCACCATTGACTTTCTAATAAATGTTTACCTCTACAGCCTCTGGATGGTAGATCAGCTGGATTTAATTCTCCGGGCACGTGATACCAGTCATCCGTACTACTGATAGGTACATACTTCTCTTACACGATTTCCTACTAAGGTATTCCAATTTCCCTGTGTCTTAATCCAACTAAGCTTCACCATTAAATCAGTCCAATAATAAGTTTTTACATGCTTAAAATATTCTACTTTTTTAATCTTACTCCAATAAGAGATGCCATCAACTCTTGTCTAGGAATAGTCATTGGTTTGATCGGAGCAACTCTTGATTTTGCCTGTAAAAGCTCTACTGATACTGTGCCCCAGACAACACACCAAATCCCAGAGATATCCACAGAATATCTTTTGTGGATATCCAATATATCCACAGGATATCTGAAATATCCCGTGGATCTAATATGTATATCCAAATGTCTATATCTAGAATATAAAAGATATCCTATGAATATCCAACAAAATATCTAATGGGTATCTTCCAGACAATACAAGAAATCCCAGAGATATCTACAGAATATATTTTGTCGATATCGAATATATCCAGTGGATCTAATATGGATATCCAAATGTCCGTCTATATCCCAGGATATAGAAGATATTCGGATATTCAGCAAAATATTTTATGGGTTTCTTTAGTAGAGGTTCATAGTTCATAAGTAACCAATGATTATTGAATAACGTCGAAAGAAAATAGCAGAGATAAAAAATATTTTCAACAGTCAAAATATTTTCAACACTCTGCCTTTGATTTTGCCCACTAAGGAGAAAGTCATCCTTATTGGGATTCTTCAGCAATAAATGGAAATTCTCGACTCCAGTCTCTAATGGAGTCTGATTGCGATACCAATTTCGATCGAACTCAGTTACGGCAGGTTGAGCATGAGTAGATATTGAACGAGCGAAAGTGGTATCGCCATCTATACTTCTGTACATACATCTATACAAAATCAAAAATTACATCTAGTGGATATCCACTATGGTTTGCGTTCGCGCCTAGACTTTGATATATCTAATGGATGTCCATGGGATATTGACTACACCTTAAAAAAAATAATTTTAAATATCTGAACGGTACTATTAGCCACAATGGCGAGCACAATGGCGTAATTTTTTAATAATTTGCTATGTAATTACTAATTACTATTATTTATGGACATTTGCATGTCTATAAATTACATCTCATGGATATTGGGATGTCCAGTAGATATCCAAAGGATTTGGTGTGGTGTCTAGGTCCATCTCTGTGTTCAGCACGGAAAAATATACATGTGGCAAAGGCTAGCTTACTTGAGTCATAAAATACGTGCAAACTATTCTTAATGGCTTTGTCCAAAAGGAAAGTACAAAATTTTCAAGGTATATGTATTAGACTGATATAGGAAATTTGTTTTTTCCATTTACAAAATTGTTTAAGGCAGCTCTTTGTCCCAACCAATTTTACTTCTTGTAAAATTAACTTTGGTGTTAGAGATACTAGACAAGTGAATCTAATAGGATCATAAATTTTCTGCGCTATTGATAGAATTCCTCTTTTTGTAACTGAAATATCTTGTATCTGTCTTTGAGAAAAGTTCATCTTTCTTGAAATCTCACGACAATCCTAAAACTTTAAAAACCGTAACATTGTCATTTTCAATGAGTTCTCCGTTGATTCTTTAATAAACTTTTTTAAATCTTCAAAGGTATACACTTGTGATACAGTTTTCGACATAAAAGGAATGTTTTAACTTTTCTGCTGTGTTTTTAAGATGGTCCGGTGCATTATCTAAATGATGTGTTATTGTGGCCGCTAATAAAAATGGACTAGACGATACGCCAAATATTAAAATTAACCATTAATTTTTATTAGATACCACTTGAAATCGGGACATACTATACATAACTTACACATTTACTACATTTATTTTGTAACTACGATACTTAATTATAATATAAATATTTAAAAAATTATCCAGTATGTTAAAATTAGTTGTTGTGGTTTATCCTTTACCACAAACGGAACTGACTGAGAATATTAATTAACTAAATATTGTAGAAATACGTATAATTATTAGAAAAGCGTTACAAAAGTGTTTTTAAGTGAATTGTAGTGGTTCCTAAGAATTGACAAATGATTACTATTTTTAACAAAGCTAATATAGCGAGATTTGTCATAATTAAATATTATACCTACTAGAATAGTTTCTTTTGTGAGGATATCAATTAGTATGGAAATTTCGATGTAATTTTCAGAATGCAATAAATACCTACAATGAAATAACTCACACATATATGTATTTCTATAGAACAATAGGAAGTAGAGTGCCATTTATTATAATACATTTCTTCATCCTCATTTTATCATGTAGGATTCGCATCGCTGCTTGGGTCATCTAGCTTGACATGTATGCAACTATTTCATATTTGACCTTGGGTCGGTTAAAGTTCGTACATTTATTGACGTGCATTTTAAGCCTACACCAAGCAATGACAAACGTTAAATGGAAGAATTGGGTTAAGTTTTCTTTTAAACTTTGGAAAATGAACTTCACCTTTTGTTTTCTTTAATAATCTGTTTGTAATATGCAATTTGTTTAATTTTGTCATGGAAACAATATTATTATTATAACATAGCGACACCTATCCCTTTGAAGATAGATATTTTTAGGTCCTCCTTTACCATTATCTCTAGCAGTCGCCTTTTCGTTAAACCTATTAGCTTTGAGAGCGGTCTGCTGTTGGCTTTTCTTTGCCAAATACCAGATACCACAGTCTACCCAGACTATTGTACTGGAAGATAATTGCATTGTCTTTTATTTGTCTGGTTGATATATATACACCTAAACCAATAAATCTCATTTGAGCCTGGAATACCTATCCCTTATTTTTTATTTAATTTATAGTAAAATAATGCAGAATGGTATTTAACCTACACAAATATAAAATATATTATAAAATACAGGATTTACGAACAAATCACAGATATCATGTTATTAAAGTTTTGACCTCAAATCAGAAAGGAGTTCAGGGAAGGCAGATAAAATCAAGGCCCTGTCCAACAAACAATTTAAGTAGGTTAACTGTTATGGTAGCGCTTAATCAGTTACATGTTCAGCCAATGGCTTGAATAATAGAAGTTTAATTGTCTGTATAAGACTCTTTTCCTTAGTCTAAACAGTTAAAAAAGGAGAAGATAATCAGCCTCTAGCTGCATAAAGTAGGCAAAGGAAGTGCTTCTTTAGCTTTTAAGTAGCTTGGGTAGCAGATATTATACAGCGACTTTGTAGAAGAAGTGCTTTTTCAAGACCCATTTCAAATAAAATAATTTTTTTAATCAATTTTTGTTCCTACAAACACTCTATTTGAACATTTTTTTTTTGTTTTTAATCTCCTTCCTGGATTCGAACTCATGATACCTCTCAACCTCGATCCGAAAGTATGCACCTTAACCTACTAGGCCACCCAACAATCTGACAAATTATTTAAATTTTATGGTACTACTGAATCTAACGTTTTGAAATTCTGTTCGCAATTTTCGCGATTTTTCTTTTATATTTTTTTATTACTTCAATACATCCATTTTATTTGTTTTTCTAATAAGAGCAATAAGAGTTTATATCTAAAACAACGCTTTAAACTAAAATGGGTTTTTTGACCGCCAACTTTTTAATATTTTATCTAGATAATACATGACTGCAAAAATATTGTTGAGGGAGAGTGTGGGAATTGTGCGTACTTAAGCGATAATCGTTATAGCGCTGATAGTATTGTAGATAATTTAAATGTTAATACCGTAATGGAGATGTAATTTAGTCTACTCTCAGCACGTAAATCAATTTTAGGAAAAAATAAAATATTTAAAGTACAATACTGCTAAAAGTACAAAGTGCTCGTGCGCACCATTCCCCGCCGTTGCGGGTAATGGTGCGCAAGTGTTGTGCTCGTGCGCACCATTCCCCGCCGTTGCGGGTAATGGTGCGCAAGTGTTGGGGAATCAGGCGCATTAAAATTATTAAGTATAGGATAAAACCAAAACTAACTTAAAAAATAATTATTGAAGTTGTGGAACATAAATAAAAACATTATACTTTTACTTAATTTGTGCATAGGTCACATTTATAATTTTTCGGGGTATCTGAGCCAGTACATTCGGCATAGTTCCAAGTTGAGCAAAGGACACATCTGTACCATAATTGTCGTTGTTTGTTAAATTCGCCGCAAATACCACAAACTTCGGTTAGTTTCCCTGGCTGATACAAAGGTGGCGTTACGAAGCTCAGCCCAACATCATCTTCAATATCATCCAGTTTATCGTCGTCACAAATATCCGACACATCATCTTCCAATGATTCAGGCGTTGGCGGTCTCTTTTGTTTGCTTTTTAATTTCTTTGAAGACGACAGAATTGATAATTCACCGTCCAAACATTTACGAATAACTCCTTTACTATTCTTATCTTTCAGTTTTTCTTTGGTTTTGATTGCTTCTTCTCGTTGTCTTTTTTTCTCTTCAGCTTCTTCTAGTTTTGTTTCGATGGGAGTGCTCGTAAGAATTTCCGATTTCTGTTTGTTCCTAGATTTTCTTTTCGTTCCCTTTTGTTTTTGGTATTGAAGCCATAGCAAAGAAAGAATTATCATAAGACGTAGATGGCTGAGGGCTCGGATCTATCTGATGTAAAAATGGGTGATTATCTGGAAGAGTTGCTGCACCATCTTGACTGGATGGAGTTTCAAGTTCAGGTGTTGCTTCTACTGTAAGTTTTCTTACATGGTGGCTGGGTTCAAAATCAGCATCGGTAAATTTGTCGGGATCCAATAGAGATATTCCATATGTCCGAAACCATGAAACTTTCATGAAGGCTTTGTTTAAAAGTTCGGCTACGTCGTATTCACTTATTTTTTGATGACCCGTACTTGACAAGTAAAGATCATATTTCCTAAATAGTGCATTTTATAGAGGGCTAAAAAATGTCAGATCCAGAGGCTGAAGGTGATCAGATGTGTGTGGAGGAAGCGAGACCATGTGGAAGTTATTTTCTTTGCATAAATTATAAGCTGCAATTGAAATGTGGCCTGAATGGTTATCCAGGACCAGAAGGACAGGATCAGTAACATTAGACTTAGCATGCCTCTGAAAGTGACCCAGTCACTAAAGAAAAAGTCCGGAATTGATCCAACAGTTCTGAGAACATTTGTACAACGCCCCAATTGGTGCATTTTTCTCAAGAGTTTTGAGCATCCTTTTCCTAGGATTTATTATCATGGTAGGGATATAATTCCCAGCCACATTCATACAAAATACAGCTGTTATTGTTCTTCCTTTTTCGCCAGAAATTGCAGCTCCTACTTTTTTAGATCCCTTACGACCATAAAGTTTAGGGCATTTGTTCTGCACCGTGGTGATGCCTGTCTCATCCATGTTGTAAATACTCTTGGGTTCAAATTTAAAACTTTTCATGATAGTTGAAGATTTGAAAAAAATAATTTGGTTGAGTCCTTATTAGAAGATGCAATTCTAATCCCTACAACCAGTCCTTCCCAGCTAATCCCTTTTCCTTGTCGAATTTATGGGCAATGTCATGTTGCTTAACATATCTAAAAGCTAGTCACCTAAGACACCTGGGTGTTAGGCCATAAAATAGCTTTGCTAGCCTTAAAACATACTCTCTTAACTCAGATTATATTTCCTCTGAAAACACAGTCTTGCAACCCAAACGAGGAGGCTTCGGCTCATTTTCTGACAGTTTTTTTGAGTGTCGATTCAGGAATATTGAAGGCCCTTTTTGCATCCCTTATTTTTTGCCATCATTTCTTATTGCAAATAATGCGTTTAGTAAATCTTTTTCCTTATGTGAAAGAATTGTGGTTTTCCTTGTATAATTTCTCGGCATCTGAAAAAAAACCTATTTAAAATTAGATTACGTGTGGGGTAATGGTGCGCATCAGCGCGCATCATTACCCCTTTAGACATTAAATGAAAATCTGTAATACAGGTAGCAAACTACATAACCTAACAATGTAAAACAAGCATCAATAGATGGAAAAGATCATAAAATAAATATATCTTATCGATTAAGAAAAAAAAGTGGTCTCACCGTTTAATTATCCGATGTTAAAAAAATTACAGAAACGGTTGGATTTCAAATAAAGCAGGGCTCGTTCCGTGCAAACGTAAACAACTGATGTGAGTAATGGCGTCAGTGATGCTCAGTAGAAAGGAAAGAGCGCAGCACTAGTCGGTGGCGCTCTAAGGCCCGCGAACTATGAAATAGTTTGATGCGCACCATTACCCGACGCGCACGATTCCCTCACTCTCCCTTAAAGCAATAATAGTTTAGAGTCATTAAACTTTATTCTTCAGCCAGTTCATATTAAAAGAAAGGCTGAAAAGTGGTATAGGTATAATAAAGCCTTATTAATGGTATACTTTAGAGCTGCAACAGAGCTTCTTCATCTTTATGTTCAGCCTATACCAAGTAGCTGAATAAAGGTATACAATTTGACTTAAGTAGTGCTCTTCCAGTCTATTGTGCAGCGTATTTCTAATTGGCGATTAGTGATGAACTTTAGAACTGCAACAGAGCTTCTTCAGCTTTATAATCAGCCTATACTAACAAGCTGAATAAAAGTATACAAATTAATTTAGTAGCGCTCTTCCAGCCTATTGTGCAGAATATTTCTAATTGCTGATTAGTGGTTACTTCAGGGCTGCACAGTTATTTTTCAGCTATATGTTCAGCCTATACTAAATAGCTTAATAAAGGTATAGAATAAAATATGACTTAACTAGTGCTCTTCCAGCCTAACGTTAATATTGTTAGTTTATCTTCTTCCGAATATATATAAAATTATAAAAAACATTAACCAGTAGCTAGCCTGTTTTAAAGTGAATATTATACAGAAAAGGATCTGCAATAAATCATGCATATGTCAGTTGTAATATGTATGAACATATAAACCAGTCATAGTATAATATTTCACAGTACATACTGTGTATTTTTTAATATTGAGCATTGGAATATATTGTAATGTGAGTCATTTCGTTATTCAGTCATGCTCTAATCCTCCACCTTCTCTGTCTTATTTGGCCTTTGAGGCTCAACTTGTCCGATTATCATATATAATTAAACTAACGTAACATTGGTGTCGAGAAGTGGGATTGTGTAAATAAATAGTGATTTAAATGGCTAAAAGACTGTGTGATTTAAAAATGAACGAGCTACGTCGTTAGTTAGAAGATCGCGAGTTGAAAATGACAGGGAAGAAAGCAGAACTAGCAGAACGACTTAAAGAAGCAATAGAAAATGAAGGTTTGGATCCGAAAACGTATCTATTTTCGGATGGCGCTTCTTCTATAATTTCGTCAATTTCTTCCGATATGAAAACCGAAATATTATCTGTGAAAAACGAAATTTTCTCTTTAGAAACTAAAGTTTCGTCTGATATGTCTTCTATGAAAACTGAAATTACTGCTGATGTTTCTTCTATAAAAAATGATATTACTTCCTTAGAAAGTAAAGTTTCTTCAGACATTTCTTCCTTAGATAGTAAAGTTTCTTTCTTAGAAGAAAATGTGTCTTCTGACATATCTTCTTTAAAAACCGAAATTTCTTCCGACTTGGAATACAAAATTTCTTCTCTAAAAAGTTAAATCTCTGTTGATGTGGAAAACAAGAGAAGAAAATAAAACAGGTGGAAAAGAAGATAGAAGAACTGGAACATACAGAACAGACCAAGGACGTTGAAATAAAGTGTCATGAAGTGGAGTCGAAGTAAAACTTGGAAGGAGCTGTAAACTCTGCTCGTGTGAAAGCCCCAACTTTGGAGACGATTTAGATGTTCTTCAGACAATACCTGTGGAAGAGACGGATGATTTTGAACAACTCAAAAAGAGACTAAACATGCGATATGGCCACGTACTCTTGGAGCATTTATACCAATCACACCTAAAGAATCGCAAACAGAAACGAGACGAGACTCTTCAAGAATATGAAGTAGATATTGCCAGGTTGTTGCGATTTGCCTACCCATCTACTCCGGAAAACATGATGGAATCTTTGGCACTCCAAAAATTTGTTGATGCGACTCCGTGACCACGAGATGCAGAAAACACACGTTATGAGTATGAGGCAGCTGCGTAGGCCTATGGAGGATACAGTAAAGTGAGGACTATAAAAGAAAAAAACGTAGAAGATATACTAAAACGTAGAAGATAAACTCGACCAACTAGTTAACATAATGAAGAGCTTTACTGATAAAAAGATGACGGCAACGACCATCCCTCTTCTGACACCAATGTAGCGTTTGTTTATTTTAAACAACAGTTTATATGTTAATAATTTATTTGAACAGTTATTTATTTTAAAACAATACTCTTCTTATTTATATATTTCGAATGTCTTTAAATTGTTCACTATTTATCTTCACAACTGTTTGTATACGACTGACTGCACTGTGTTTTTCCACCAATATTTATATATATTTAAAATTCTGGTGCACGATTTATCCGCAGCTAGCGCTAGTATCGCTTTTGCTTCCCTTACCATTACTTCGCACTGAGCGTTATAGTTGTATAATTAGGCAATCCAGTGGGTTTTAACAGATTATGGCAAAATTATGACAACCCTGTAGGCCTGGAGATTTGACCAGGTCAATGAAATATATAGTTACATAGATTGATCATCCATATTTTTCAAAATAAACATTTTTGAAAAATTGATTCTGATTAATGAGCACTTTCGAGGCAATATGGCCGCTCGTAAACGACAAGCTTTGAGAAATCTATATAACTATATATGTATACTTGGCCCTGTCAATGACAACAGGCTCACAGGGTTGCCATTTCTAAATGTCAGTTCCACTTGTCAGCAGTTTGACAGGTTTTTGGAATGCTTAATTAGGCATTCCAGCGAGTTGTCCAAATGGCTACCAGTGGGATCTGACAAGTTTAGATATGGCAATCCTGTTGTTATGGTGTCATTAACAGGGTCAATATAGGGGGTGGGTTGGCTCAGTGGTTAGAGTCATGACTTTGAGATCGGAAGGTCTCAGGATCGAATCCCACCGGTGTCAGGGATTTTTATTTAATTAAAAAAAATTAAATATTAATTCTAAGGCATAGGTAGGATTCCCCACTCGACCATTCACTGTTGGGTTCTAATTAACAGTGCTGTTCCTAAAGTGGCGCTGGGAAACAGTAACAAAGCCTACACAGAACACGAGGCTAATGGCCGTAGTAGTCGACGACGATGACACCAAATTAAAAAAAAAAAAAACAGGGTCAATAAATAAGGTGAACACACAGTGTACGAATTTATTTAAAATATTTTCTATATCTTAGTGTGCGTAAATACCTACTACTCTAATTTTTGAAAGGTTTTCAGAGCGTCCTATAAAGTTTCATTTTTGATTAAGCCGACGATAAGCTTATGTTTATTTTTAAAACCATGGATGATCAATCTATACTGTCTATATCATTGACCCTATCACACCACCAGGCTCACAGAGCACAAGTTGCCATATTATAACCTATCATGTGCCTGTCAGTGGCCTTTCATTTCAAACCCATTTTGTTTGGAATGCCTAATTGAATGTGTGTGTAAAATGTTGTCATTTGTCAATTTACCAACAATTATGTATTTTTTAAACATTTGATTGATATAATTTTTTTGATGAAAGAATTCTTTCAAAGCATAGCATGTGCACAGAAAAAAAGGTGTACTATATTTAAGATGAATGGTCTTATTTCAATGCTTTGTTGTGTTTGTATATCCACAAGTAAAACTCGTCTCGATTTGAAACTTTAATAATACTTATTCAACAATAGCTAATAAGCCTTGCTTCAAGAATAAAATCAACTTGCCCTAACTGAAATACCTCTGATTAAATGAAGAGCATCTATTGCTCAATTGTAGTATTATGTACATCTTAAATGAAATAGGCTTATTTTTTTTTTAAATATACTTCATTTATATTCAATAATACCTTGTTCTTAAATCAAATACAACTAAATTTGTTACAATAATAATATGAACTGTTCCAAGAAATGTTAATATTGGCTTTGACATAAATATATTGATTTTGCTTGAATTATAGGATAGTTTAATTAACAATTCTAATGAAATAATTTATTCTCAGATTAATTATTATAAATCTTAAAATATAAGGTTATGCCTACACTTCACTCACCAATTAATTTCTTATTGTATCGAGAAATATTATTGGAAGCAAACTCTGCTTTATTTCAAACAAATGTAATCTTCCAAGTGTAAAGTTTTTCTTGAATGTAGATGATAATTTTTTTCTGTGTGAAAAATCTGTTAGTATTCTACAAATATTCTTGACTTTCAATTATTACTGCCTATTATTTTTAAATTCAATTATAATGAATTGTTTTGCCTGTCTATCCTGACGTATTTACCCTCCATTCCTGAGATTGTTCTTCAATACAATTCATAGTTCTTTCATGGATTTTGCAATACACCGGCTGTGGTTGTATGAAAATAATTTTTTATTACATTAATTGGTCTTTGGTGAATTTACAAAACGAAGCTAATTTAACCGTTGATATATTTTATAAAATCTTATAAAAAGGTATCTAATTGCATGTTCTTATAAAAATAATTAATAATGGGAAATATCAACTGAACTGGTGATTTTTACATGCCTAATTACTACATATTTTGGTTTCTGATTAAGTAAAAAAACGATTTTGTAAATACATGTCACATTTTGATTAATGTTGTTAAATGTACAACAGTCTAACAAAAGAAATCAATAAAAGATTCACTTTCAGTATCGTTATTGTCATCCGTGTCAAACGTAACAAGTCGCCAACCTTTGTGCAAAAGCATCACCCCACGTCACTGGAAATTCATACGTTTCATTTATGAGAAAGTCTTTCTCGATGTGGGTCATGTTCAATACTTTCTCTGTTTACCTCAGTATCTCGCCGATATCATTTTAGTAAAGATCGTTGTTTGTTTCTAGACGAAATGAAGATAACCTTTGCGATAGCCTTGCTGGCAATAGCAGTTTTCAAAGAATCGCATCAACAGTGCTTTCCGCCTTACGTAGGACGACAACCCAGTAAAACTGGACATTTGGACTTGTATTCTGGACAACAGGAATTTTCCCTCGCTCTGCTGAGTGCCATCAATAAGGTGTTGCCAAATGACAATCTGTTTTTCTCGCCATATTCAACGTATCATGCGTTACTTATGGCTTATTTCTTGTCAGGGAAACAGACGGAGCAATACTTGAAAAAGGTTTTAAGGCTGAACCCAAACCAGGTTTGTATATACTTTATTATTATACTTAATACATCTATTAGATTTACCGATTAAGAATTAGTCACTTAATATCTTATTAAATTCTTAAGACAGTTTCAAATAGGATAAGACAGAATTTGAGGCAATAGTAACAATAATTAATACAAAAAAAGAGAACTTATACGTTTTACGTTACATTTTAATATTAATAAAATTAAATGTATCAAAATTACAGATTTTTAAAATTCCTCTTTTACGTCTTACTACCTTACCCCACCTTGGGTACGATTGTTACATGTATGGGTGTCAAAAGTAACTAAGAAAATAAATCGTTCATCTATGACAATATCCGGTAAATCAAGGGCATACCTATTTATCTTTGCAGAAGTCTAGTGCTTTTATAATTAGAAGGGAATCATTAATGATCTTGTGAACAGTTTTTACTTAATAACAAAATCGCTCTATATCCATCAACTTGGATTTGCTGTTCTAATGCACCCTATGGGCCCATATCTAATAAATCTAGAGCGCCAATTTGGTTGATACTTTTTTTGCATGCCAAAGAAGGCACAAAGCACCTAGGGAATTTTTAGTTGAAACCTATGTCATATTTTTAAGATATTTTAAGACTATTTTAAGGTTATTTTTATACCCTATTCAAAAATGTTATGCTCCTCATTTTTTTTGCAAAAATCAAGGTGCTTTTGCTAGCTTCGAAACTTCGAACGAAGTCAGCAGAGAACCTCAGTTTTTTTTTTAACAACATTATATTTTTAAGCTATTTTTAGGCTCTTGAAATATTATTATTACACTTTTCCATAAAAATTGATATTGTTAAAAAATATAGTTTGCTTTAATAGCTTCGAAAGAAGCATAAAACTTTTGAAAAAAAAATAGTATTTTTTTTCTAGTTTCAAACGAAACCAGTAGCGCACATAGTTTTTTTATAGTTTTTTTAAAGAACCGCACTACATTTTTAGGCTACTTTTACAATCTAGAAATATTGTAAAACTATTCGAAAAAATTGCTATTTTTAAATATACGGGGTGCTTTGCTAGCTTCGGACGAGGCCAATAGAGCACCTCGTTTTTTTTTAAGTTTTTTTGTAAAATCGACAATGTCATATTTTAGGCTATTTTAAGGCTATTGAAATGTTATAAAATTTAAAAAAAAATGCTAATTTTTACAAAAACGGGGTTCTTGGCAGTCATTGAGCGAACCAGCAGAGCACCTCGTTTTAGCTATTTCCTAAAAACAATTAGCTATGGCTAGGAAATCCTTTAATAAGGCAAGAACCACAAAACTCAAAGAGGACTGGGATACTTACAAATCGTCAGATAAAAACAGAGAGATGCATAGAGATCCTACTGCAAAGAAAACGAAGATTTGCCCAGACAACGAGGCTTCAGAAAGCTCTCTCAAAAGACCCACACCAAAACATTAGTGCGATAATCAAAGAGGATGGCACAAAAACTGCCAATCTCGAAGATAGCATCAAACTTCTGCTGTCAACACACTTCCCTGACTCGGTCATCACAGACGTGGCCGACTGGGCAGAGGAAGAATAAATCCATCTGTTTATGATTGGCAAACTGCCAAAAATGAAAAAATTATATGGGCCATATCCAGCTTCTATCCATTTAAATCGCCAGGACCTGACGGTATCTATTCAGCCCTACTTCAGTGGGATCTAGAAGAACTCACACCATATCTAGTGAGTATATTCAGATCCTCTTTGGCTCTGAAGTATATCCTCAAAAAATGAAGAGAGGTAAAAGTGGTATTTATACCCAAACCTGGAAAGATGGATTACACTGTCCCAAAAACATACCGACCAATTAGTCTGACATCGTTTTCCATGAAGATATTAGAAAGACTTTACGAAAGGTACATAAGGGATGCGGTGATTACAACAACACCACTACACCCAAACCAACATGCATACACCCCAAGCAGATCTACTGATTCAGCCCTTCATTTAGTTGCTGGCCGGATAGAAAAATCCCTGGACAATAAAGTGTCCGTCTTGGGTAATTTCATAGACATAGAAAGTGCTTTTGATAAAACCCAAAAGATAATACACTCACCAACCAACAGGAATGTTCCACAAATGGTTAGTGGGTGGATACATAACATGCTCTTATAGCGAGCAGTAAACATAAGTATAGAAGATGTGAATATAAGAGGCTTGATTGCGAGGGGATGTTCACAAGGAGGGTTGATATCACCTCTACTGTGGAATATGGTCTATTCACACTCAAAATTATAGAACAGTGGTGCACCATTCACTATCTATGGTTTTGAGAAGGAAAATGATGAAAATGGAATTAAAACCTCCAGAACTCCTAAACACAAAACTAAACTTTGCAACAGAGGTGAAGTACCTAGGTCTCACCTTTGACAGCAAGTTAACATGGAATTCGCAATTTAGAAAACAGAGTTAAAAGAACATACATAGCTTTTGAACAATGCCGCCGAACCGTGGAGTACACCTGGGGTTTCTCCCCCAGAGTCGTCGCATGGACTTACACAGCTATCATAAGACCTATGCTAACATACGGTGCAGTTCTCTGGGTACCGAAAACCCAAAAATTAACAGCTATCCGTAAACTAGAACAAATTCAAAGAACAGTATGTCTCAACATAACATGAAAACAACACCGACCAGAGCCATGGAAGTCATTCTTAGTCTCACTCCCTTTGATATTTACATCAAGGAGGTTGCTCTGACGACAATGACACGCCTCTGCACGGTTGGAATAGAACCTGATGTAGGATCTGGTGAGGCGAGACGTCGCTTTTAGCAAGAGGAGCTCGATACGCTCCCACTGCTTCGAACGAACATGGACTCCATCTCACCGAGATATATCTTCCATAAGCCATTTAAAGTTATAATAGAACAAATAGAAGATCCAGAAGTAGCAGGTACGATTTATATCTACACCGGTTCTAAAATAAAACAAGGCTCAGGATGTGGAATATACTCCAAATTCTTAAACTTAAACTTAAACTGGGCTGTGAGCAATAGTGCCAGTGTAGTTCAAACAGACCTAACAAGGATTCTCATAGCAGCAAAAGAAATAACCAGAAACAATATCACTGGAAGGAAGATGCTCATCTATACAGATGGCAAACAAGCACTACTCACCCTGAACAGACCTCAAATTTACTCAGGGTTAGTACTAGAATGTCACGAAGCTTTGGCCGATCAAAGGTCACGCCATATCGAAAGGTAACCGTCTTGCTGATTCACTAGCCAAGAAAGCAGCCAACCAAATACTTTTTGGACCTTGCCCTTCTATTGGCCTGACAAAATCGGTAGTGACAGACCTAATTAAAGAACATTCCCTTGTGAAATTAAAGAAAAGATGGAATGAAACAAGAAACTGCAGAGTTGCCAGGGACCTCTTAAGTTATCCTGACAACACTGCAGCAAACAAATACTTGACTATGACTATGCCAAGTACGGAAGCATCTCCATATCATGGGACTGTCAGACTCCACACTCTGCAGAGGGTGCGAACAAGAAGATAGACAATCGAGCATATCCTTTACGATTGATCGACGCTCTCATTTATTAGAAGATTTGTGTTCGGCGAGTATCGGCTAACTCCGGCCGATATAAGAGAAGCACCTCTTTTGGCGACGTTGTCAACTACATTAAATCTGTAGGCTGGCTCACAAGCTAGAAGGTGTCTATCATCTTAGGAGGATGCACAATGGGTCTAATGAGGCATAAGTGCTGTGGGGGGGGGGGTAACCCACCCTCCACACGTTACAGATACAGATTAGGTATTTCCTAAAAACAATTAGGTATGCAAAATTTTTAGGCTATTTTTAGACTCTTAAAATATAAAATATTTCGAAAAATTTGCTATTTTTAAAAAAATACGGGAAGCTTTGCTAACTCCAAATGAATCCAGCAGAGCCCCTCGATTTTTTAAGGTTTTCTCTAAAACTAATTATGCCATATTTTAGTCATTTGGAATATTATGAAATAATCCGAAAAAATTTACCATTTTTAAAAAATACGCGATTCTTTGCTGTTTTAGGTCTGCTATAATTTTTTGTATGATATTTTTAGAGCCTAAAAGTATCCTAAAAATGTGGTATTTTTGTTTTTAGAAAAAACAGCAAGTAATCGCGTATTTTTTTCGTAACGTTTTATAATATTTTAGGAGTCTAAAAATAGTCTACAAACGTGGTGTGGTTTTTAGAAAAAGGTGCTCTGCTGGTTTTACTGGCTTCGTTCGAAGCTAATAAAACATCCTGTATTTTTCAAAAATATATTAAAAAAAAAAACAAGTTAAAAAATCGTGGTGCTCTGCTTGACTTTGTTCTAACAAATCACCTTATATTATATCAAAAAAAGCAACTTTTTTCAGAAAGTTTTATAATATTTCAAAGACCTAATAATAGCCTAAAAATGGGGTTGATGTTTTTAGAAAAAAAAAAAATAATAATAATAAAGCTCTGCTGACTTTGTTCTATCAAAGCACCCTGCAGTGTTAAAAAATAGCACTTCTTTTAGAAAGGCTTTATAATATTTCAAGAGTCTAAAAATAGCCTAAAAATGTGGCGTGTTTTTTTAGAAAAAAAGCTTTAAAACACCGAGATGGTCTGCTGCATTCGTTTGAAACTAGCAAAATATAATTTTTTTTTTTTTAATTTTATATTTCAAGAGCCTAAAAAAGCCAAAAAATGTGTTTTGTTTGTTTTTAGAAAAAAGCTTTAAAAAACCGATGTTATCTACTGACTTCATTTGAAGCTATCAAAGGGCAACCTGTATTTTTTAAAAATACTATTTTTTTTTTGTAAGTTATATTTCAAGAGTCTAAAAATTATGGCACAAGTAGTTGTTTTTGGAATAAAATTAATAAAATGAGATGCTCTGCTGACTTTGTTTTAACAAAGCATCCTGTAAAATAGCCTTTTACAAAATAAAAATTTTAAAAACTGAGGTGCTGCTAGTACCTTGATTTTTGCAAAAAACGAGGAACATAACATTTTTTTTTAACATAAAATATATAAAGCCTTAAAATAGCCAAAAAATATGGCAAAGGTTTCAATTCAAAATTCACTAGGTGCTCTGCAGCCTTCTTCGTTATTTTTTATGCAATAATTCTATTGGATTTGTAAACTGTCGTTATACCTGTTTCAACGACGTTACAGATATCTTCTGCTAGAAATTTATTTCGTTCTAAAATTCTATTAAGATTATAAAAAAAAAGATAATCTCATCTTCAGAAAACACTATTTTCACGCACTTCCAAAGAATGATTTTATTTATTTCTTTGTTTTCTGTTTATAAATCTACATAGTGATACATGACATAGATTGAATAATGCACGTATCTACTATCTACAGTTAAACATAGATTCTACCTTTACAATATGTTAATAGTTTTCTTTGAGTAACGCGTTAGTGACTGTAGCAATTTATAAATAACACTAATCCGCTGTATAATGCTTAGTCTATCGAAAAAAAAAATCAATTTTAATGGGGTCTATTCTGTAACAATTCCTTTATATTTAACGGCCTTTAAAAATATTGGCGGCCTTTAAAATATTTTCGTATTCGTTAATTTACTTCTGTCATTACTTAAACAGATAATTGGAACAATCTCTTGGGGCTGAGAGAGGCCAAGATACTTCTGGGTGAATATAACCAAAAAAGATCGGAAGCCTGCATCTGCCTGAGCAAGAACAGGCTACGTATTGTAACAGGGATCCTTACCGGGCACTGCCGACTAAAAGGACACCTAAGTAAACTGAGAGTAGTAGAGGATAGTGAGTGCAGATTCTGTGAGGAGGAGGACGAAACCTCCATTCACATCCTAACTGAATGTGTAGCACTCCAGAATCCAAGGGCACTATATCTAGGAGGATATCAAATAGAAGAGGGAGACTTACCTAACTTGAAGCCACTTCAAATCCTACACTTCCTTGAGAAAATAGGATTGGAAGGGTCGCTATAGGCATTGAGACATTTCCTTAGTGCAGTGGCGACAGAAGGGGGCACAATAGATCTTTTAGGTCGCAGTGTATTAACACCCCATTATCAACATAACATACTTAAACAGATTTCTTTAAGATAGTTATTTAATGTATTTTAAAGATTCGTTTAAATAATGACAGAAGTAAAGAAGAAAATATTTTTAAAGGCCGTTAAAAATAAAGGAATTGTTACAGAATAGACCCCATTATCAGAGAAACAATAAAATTGCATTAACCATTAGTCAGTACTGCCATATCTGATTCAAGCATATTAATTTTATTATTAGCCGATAGATATAGATTAACAAAATTTCTAAGTGCTTATTCAAATGTTTCTGATGACTTTGTTATAATATACAAGATGTTTCAAAAAAGGTGCCCCCCTTTGCTCAGTAAAAAAAATTCGTAACGGCCTCCGTTTTCAAGATACACATTTTTTACGTTTATGTCAAAACTACTGGCAATATTATAAATAAATTTTGTACGAATATGTTTTGGAAGCTGACACATCGCATAAATTTGTTTTTATATCTGCCTCTCATAGAGGGCGCTAATTACACGGTTTAAAACATAACTTTTTTGAGATTACATTTTCTAGTCCAAATTTTATGTGAACTCAAACATCATTCAATTTTACTCCAAAAAGGGTACTCTTAGTAAAACTCGATACTGTGTACCGTTTTCAAAATATTTTGCTCCTGTAATACAAAGGTATGCTAGCCTTTTGTTTGTACTCCTAAGAGAGTATTGAGGGCTGTTTTATGGTTTACTTCTTGCCACCAAACAAGCGCTCCATAAGTTATCATGGGTCTTGTTATTGCCGCATATAGCCAGTGGACCATTTTCGATTACTTACAGATATTTTACTTGGTTTGTTCTTTTTAGCCTTTCTCCAAACAGGGTCGGAGTTTCTAAGACCTCTAACCTTGTTTTCCAAGTAAAGGTTATGAGTTGTGCCTTGTCAGGGTTTACAAAGAGGTTTTCCCTAACACATCACATTTCTGTCAGCCTTAGAGCTCTTTATATGAGTTCGAAGATTGTGATTTGGGCGTACAGCCCTTGATTGTTAAGTGTTTCAAACAGTTCATTTGCCATAGATTCCACAGTAGAGGAGAAAGAAGTCCATCCTGTGGGCATCCCCTCTGGATGTTCACCTGCATGGTTTCACTGAACTTTTGCGCCTGTACTTGCTGTCCACGTAACATGTCTTCTATCCTCCAGCATATGGTGTCTTCTATTCCATGTTTGCTAGCGGCAGCTACCATTGAATTAAAGAAGATATTATCAAAACCTCCTTCTCTGTCAAGAAATGCTCCTAAGACAATTTCTTGGCTACTGAGTCCCCTCTCTATCTTGGTTATAAGATGATGCAAAGCCTCTCTATCAGAATGGTTTGCAGGACATGCTGATCAATCAGTTTTTCTAATCCTTTCGATAGAAATGACGGCATATGTTAGGTATAAAAACCACTTGAGCATCACTTTAATGACCTCATAGCTGATCCTTAAGCATTTAGATGATTAATGCATTTTTTAGAAAAAAAGGATAGAATTGTGTTTTCGTAAAAACGAAGGACATTTTGAAAACTTATTCTAACTGATGGAGTATTTAATGTTTTTAGTCAAATTTATTTTAATTTTCTTGTGATTCTTTGTTTAATTAATAACATTAGTATTAGAATAATGTTATTGTTTTTGGTTTTTAATAAATAGGTAATTGTTTTTTAAAAATACCAACATCAGTTATTACTATCATTTTCAAATCAAAATATTGCGAAAACGGTACACAGTATCAATTTTTAGCAAGAGTACCATTTTGGGCTAAAATTGAATGGTGTTTGAGTTCACATAAAATTTGGAATAAAAAATTTTACCTTAAAAAGGTTATGTTTAAAATTACTCGGCAGATATAAAAACGAATGTGTTAGCTTCCAAAACATATTCGAACAAAATGTCATTACAATGTCGCCAGTAGTTTTGAGGTAACAGTAAAAAAGTAAGCATATATTTTTTTCAATGCCCTGTATCTTGAAAACGGTTGCCGTTATGAATTTTTTTTACTGCGCAAACCCAACCTATTTTGCAGTATTCTACTACGGGGTCACCTTTTTATAAAACCCCATATAATATACCTATAATTTATTTTCTAGGAAAAATCGGACAATTACGCAGCTTACAAAACTGAAAAATTTCTTACGGCACTCTTAGCCAAGAATGTACCGTACGAATTTAAAAATGCTAATAAAATATACGTCGAAAAGGGGGTGCCAGTCAGAGACTGCGTAATGAACGATTTTCCAGATGAGTTGGAATTGAAAGACTTCCAAACTAATCCAGAAGCAGCGCGATTAGATATTAATAATTGGGTTGAAAATATAACTCATAATATGATTAAGGATCTTTTACCTCCTGGAACTATCGACACCCAAACCAATTTGGTATTGGTTAACGCTGCTTACTTCAAGGGATTGTGGGAAAATAAATTTCCACCGGAATCAACCAGACAGGAGGTGTTCTATGTCAGTCCAACCAAGCAAATTTCTGTTAATATGATGCACGTTGAAGGTACTTTCAAACATGGTAAGTAACATTAAATAATTTTTCTTCTGGAACTGGTATAGATTTAACACTGCTGATATTCTCCTGCTGTTCCGTATATCACCTTGGTTAACCTGGTTAATAAAATCGCGTTCCGTAAATGTCAAATTCCTGAAAATTGTAGATTTACGGGACTCATGTCCCTGAAATGCGGTTGGTACCAGCTGTCACCAAAGTGACCAAACTTTTTCATCGGTTGTTATGGTTGACGTTGACATTTGTGATAATCATGTGTCATATCAGTTAATTTGTTTTGAACTTTTTTAATTTTAGAAGAAGGAATATTTTAGCAATCGTAAAAACATCAAAAAATAATATCTAGTTCAAGTTCATAAATATAAAAGACATGCAAACATCAACATCCAACAAACAATGCATTGATTTGACATGGATTTGACCTTTGACATTTAGAAGCGTTCCGTAAATATTTCACTTATCAAAAACCAAAAACGAAACCGTCCTGAAAACGCTAGTAACCGCTTTAACCACACCGGTAATATTCGGTGATATACGGAACACACGGTCTATAAAGTACCTGAAAATTATTTACATGAAAATTTCATACCAGTACTTTCTAACCAATCAAAATGTTTTTTTTTGACAGGTCATCATGACAACACATGTTTTTTATCGGAATTTTTTTCTACCAGCAAACTATAGTGGACATTTTTTGACATAATCACAGAATATATAAAAAAAAAGACTACATGTCCCAAATGTGCCTCCAATCACGATGTAAAAGATTGTAACTCTGCTAGTTAGAAATGTATACATTGTGCTAATCTCAAATCAAACCATAACATAAATGTTTCTGTTGATCATGTCGCTTGGGATAAAGATGGTCACTTCTATAAGAGAGCACAAACAAAATGTAGAGATAGCATAGTCCCGTCTCAATAGCAACCAACTAATTCATCTAAAAATCATGTCTGTATTAATTCAAGTTCTAAATTTATATTATACTATCAAAATGTCAGAGGCCTTAGAACAAAAACTACCCAATTATTTGACAGTGTTTCAGCTATTATACAATATGCAGGTTATTTTTTTACAGAAAGCTGGTGTAACTATACAATTCATGACGGAGAACTATTTGATCTCTTATCTTTCGATGTTTATAGGGTTGATCAGAAATATGAAGTAACGAATTTTTCAAGGGGTGATGGAATTATCTGTGCTCTGAAAAAGGAGCTAAATTCCAGTATAATTAATATAAGTGATCTCTGTATTTCAATTCCCACAAATACCAATATTAATTGTTTACTGATTAAAATAAAACCAGGTCCTAATGTTTATAAATTTTGCTTATTTACATACCCCCCTGTATTTCAGTTAATGATTATGAGGTAGTTCTGGAAACACTATCCTTTATATGATATAAGTATTTTAATTACTTTAGGACGAGCCAAAAACAAATTTCAAAGCTATATATTATTAGAGCTCACATTCCATCTGAAATATGTAGTCCTCACAATAGGAGTTTACAAAAAATTTGCAGTACGCACATTGGTACTGAACTTCACTCGACATTGTTAAAAATAACTTTTTGATAAAAGTAAACAAAAATTTTAAAAATGCACGGTTCAGTGAACCACAAAACTCGTATACAAAACATATACAAAACAACTTAACCTCAATCACGCATAAAAAGTTAAAATTGACCAACTTCAATCCGTTGTGACCTTGAAACGTGCCTGATTTTATTCCCTAAAATTTCATTGGTTGATAAATATCACTTGGTATACAACGGATGCATGTGGATCCAGCCTTAGAATACCGTTCTGTAATCTAGCTACCCAATTACACGTGTCACCAGAGATTAGTGTCACATAAATAAGATAGAAAGGATACAGCGCAAGTTCGTTAAATATCTACTATTCAAATTTCGGTTTCCATATCTAGATATCTGCTATGAAACGAGAATAATGCCTAGAAGATAGAAGGAAACAATCTCTTCTATTCCTTTTTAAGTTGTTGAATGGGACGATGTGTTGCGATTCCCTGTTAAAGCAAATCAACTTTCTGGTGCCTACCAGGCGACACACTTCCCTCTTTCAAGTAAGAAGAGATCGAACCCCTACTATGGACAGAATGCTTTTATTGATCGACTTTGCCAAAATTATAATAAATTTTCCGATTGTGATTTTTTAACCGACTTCAAAAAATGAGGAGGTTCTCAATTCATCGTAATATATTTTTTTTAATGTATGTTCAGCGATAATTATTCTTTAACACGGTGTCCGATTTCAATGATTCTTTTTTTGTTAGAAAGGGGGTACTTCAGGGATGGTCCCATATAAATTTGGTCAAGATGTGGTGATGGCATCTGCACGATTTTGAAGTCGGTTTTTTAAATTACTTTTGTCCACTACCACTTAATAATAAATCAATATTGTACCTCCTAACTAAAAGCATATAGTACCCATATATCACGGAGTGAATTACGATAATTCACGCTTTTGTAATTCTGGCACATTCCGGTAGATAACTAAAGATAGGCGATACTTTTCATAACGATATTTTCTAGATCGAAAAATCAAAAAATCAAAAAATCGATAAATCGAAAAATCGAAAAATCGAAAAATCGAAAAATCGAAAAATCGAAAAATCGATCAATCGAAAAATCGAAAAAACGAAAAATCGAAAAATCAAAAAATCGAAAATCGAAAATCGAAGATCGAAAATCGAAAGTCGAAAATCGAAGATCGAAAATCGAAAAATTGAAAAGTGGAAAAAACAACAGTTAGTTACCTATGTTTAATAAAAACTTTCCATTCTACACTTAACTTTTATTTAATAAAGAAACCATAATGGTCGTGGACAAAGTATAGTATTAGACTCGCAATTTATGGCTATTATTCACTCGGGTGAATAATGGCTACCATAAATTGCTCGTTTAATAATATACTATTAATACTTGTTAATATTAACATTCTTACTCTAAAAAGAATACTTAAGTTCGATGGTGTCTAACATATTTTTCTATTGTACCTACTATTACTTGTGTTTTTAGTGAATTGTATGTCTAGTTTATGAGTGTTTTTATACAATTTTACCTATTTACATTTTTTTTATATTTAGTTCAAATAGAAACTCTAAAAATATTTAACAAAAACCATTTTTATTTTTTAGATGTATCTGAAGCTCTTGGAGCCCACATCCTCGAAATGCCTTACAAAGGCGGCAATATAAGTATGTACATCTTACTACCGCCTTGGTCTGACACGGAAAACTCGATAGAAATGACTTTGAAAAAATTGACGCTCGAGAACTTCAAATCTGTTATTGAAAATGACAAATTGATTCCTAAGACTGTGCAAGTAGCTTTTCCCAAGTTTTCATTAGAAACTACTCTCGAAATGACGCCGGTAAGTTCAATTATTGTATTATATATCTCTAAATATACTTTTAGGACACCAACATAAACATTTTCTCTTCTCAAAAAGGTAATAACTTTAACACTCTGTATGTCGGAAACGATTCGGACATATGTTTATTGAGAAAAAAATGTTTATTTTGATGTCCCTTACCACTTCTAAAAATTTGACGGTTTATTTACATATACCCTGTATAGTATGATTTTAATATCAATTTAATAAAAGTTTGTTATTCCAGATATAATTGAAATACATATTGAAACTAGCAAGCCTTTATGATATAGTGAAATGAATTGTAGGTATATTTTTTGAATAGATAGAAAAATAAAGAATTTTTACGAAGCGTAGAAGGGCCACAAAATATATAATTTTATTTTTCAAACCTTAGAACTCAGAAAAATCCATTTTTTTAGCTTACTTACGTTTACATTGAAGTGATTAATAAATAGGTATAACATTATAAATTTAGATATCGAATGTTTGCACTGAAAATCAACGCGTACCCAGGTATTTTATTTGGAGGGTAGGGGAGGGACTTTTAGTATGCCAATTTTGTACAATGTTAAAAGAGAAAGAAGGCATTTAATGGCTACTAAATTATTAATATTTGAGGTTGTAACCCCTAAACTATAAAATTTAAGTTATTTCCAAAGTAGCATTTAAATTACTTTAGGGAATGATTATATTAAATGCAAAGTACGATTCTGTAAATCCGTTTTTATCGTATATCCGAATTCCGTGTCTACTATTATGTTGTTTGCAATGAGCCAAGTAATTTTTTTATTAATAACCTATTTTATTTAATTTTTGAATTGTAGGAAGTAAATAAATGCAACCTATAATGATTCCAATATCTAAATGTAAATGTGGTTTTCGACAGATATTTTAAAGGTTTTTTACAAAAATGCGTTCGAAAAATGATTCCTACTACTTATATCACCAGAGAAATTATTTAAAAATGTTGTCGGCACAAAAACAATTATTACTTCGACATCAACCACATCAATCACATTTTTCTAAAGTCTTCCCTATTTCACCAGAATATTGACGAGGTCCCATTGTTCTGCCATCCAAATGTTGGAATAAATGTCTTAATGGCAATTCGTTGGCGTGTAGTTGACAAATATCGTCGCCCTAATAAGAAAGATGCCTATCTCCGTTTTGGAAAAGGAGAGAAGAAAAACGTTATTTTTTTACAAATACATTATTACATTATAACTGTTCTTCTTCACATCTAACAAATATAACTTTGAATGTGTTAATTTATGTATACTTTATTATTTAAATAATACTGCAATTAACCTTTGATTTTCTTTATTCAAACTATATATGGTATACAACAAATACAACAACCATGTCAAAAACTAAATATAACTAAACAAACTAAGGCTGTTCACATAAAAATAGTGATACTAAATCATATTTCAACAGAATGTAACACAAAAAAAATCATTCCTACGCGTTACCCTTTTAAACAAAAGTGTGGAGCTAGATAAATTTCTTTTTGGCAACTGTCAAATCGGAAATCGGAAAATTTCTATTATTTTAATTTAAAATTAACCAGTTAATAGACCGTCAGATAGTGACTGATTTAGGTGCCCCATTTTCGCATACAAGCCTCGAAGAGGGTTGAAAAGTACATCGATTTTGAGCAGAATGAAAGGAAATTTACGAATGGCCTCTGGGGAAAACATATGGAAAATTCGATTTTCCTTAACAGAAATAAAAGGTGTTTCATGCAAGCCTTTTTAACCATAGAATGTTATTAATGTGTTAGACGTAATAATAAAATTGGCATGAGTATCGGATGTGGACGAAACGAAGGCTTGCGTCGGTAAGTTGCAGGAAAATTGTAGCTATTTGACATATGCTTAGAAAAAGTGATTCTAAGACTATACAGGGTGTTAAAAAAAAAGTGTCACAAAATAAAACGGGGGGTAGTATGGGCCAAAATATGCAGAAAAGTCTTAATAAACATATGTCCGCAAATGAATGGTTTCAGAGATACGGAGTGTTTTGTGTTTTGTATCATTTTTTGATTATCTTTTTTCATTCTCAAAAACTTGCTTTTCTTATCGGAGTCTACCGATGTTTTTTCATAGATACTATTTGCAGTTATTATTTTGTTGTGGGTGAATTATTTTATAAATTTTCGTTATGCCTGTTTACACTAATACTGAATTAGCTGACATGCATTTTATGTACGGTCGTGCAAATGGCAATGCGAGGGAAGCGCTACGTCAGTATTTGAACATCTCATTTAACTATATGTTGTTATTGATTGTTTATAAATATCATTGTTTTTTTATAATAATAAAACATTGTTATAAACACAAAATGGTCCGTATCTCCGAAATCGTTAATTTGCGGTCATATATTTATTAAGACTTTTCTGCTTATTTTGGGTCATACTATTCACCATTTCATTTTGTGACACTTTTTTTTAAACACCCTGTATAACAAAAGGCTTGAGTGTCGGACATGGTCATCTTATTAATTATATATAATTTATTTAACAAAAAACTGACAAAAAAAAAGTTTATAAATTTCCACCATTTTCCCACACACGCCTTTTGGCATATGCTTAGAAAAAGTGATTTTAAGAATATATATAAAAAGGCTTGAGAGTTGGACATGGTCTTCAAATTATTTATACACAATTTATTTAACAAAATGCTGACAAGAAAATAAATTTCCACCATTTTCTCACATATGCATATTATTTATAATTCGCCATATAAAAAAAAAACATAACCTAAATATCAAAACCTCAATATCACCCTAAATCATCTAAATATCGATTCTCAAAGGTATTTTATATTAATTTTATTATAAGAGTTGTAACGTGGCCGGACTATTCAACGACTAATTTTATACATTTTAAATATTTATTAACTTAACGCCCTTTTAAATGATTGTAAAAATTCAAATATTTCATTTGATTAACTAAATAAATGTATATCATAGGTAGTACTTACCAATTATTTAAAGAAAAATAACTAATGTAATGAACACAACAACCTGTAACTTCAATTTTAACCAAAAGAATAACGCACAACAATTATTTAATCTAATAACTTGTATAATTTGAAATAATGTCACATAATATCATAGGAACATCAACATTTTCTAATTGACTTCAAGAAAATCATTTTGATCTGTTAAAAGATTTATCTCATGACATTCTTGATTGCTTTAATATCTTACATAAATGCAATTTAAATGGTTTCGAAGTGTCTATTCCATAGAATACTTGATTGTCATCATTAAATTCTAGGATATCTACTTTTTCATGTTTAGTAGCTGTATTTTTATTTTATACATACATTAATTTTATAAAAATTCAAAAATGGACCAACATATCTTTGTAACGAATCTGTTAATAGGCCAAGTCTTTTCACCTCTGAGTAAAGTTGAAAGTAACTACTTGCTGATTAAACTATAAGAATAATGTTTGTTAATCTGTCAAGTAAACATACATGTAACTTTACTCAGGTTAAAAGATCGACCCTTAACAGGTATTTTAAAGTTTATATTTAATAGCCCTTTGAAAGAATACATAAATTTTTCTATAAAATAAACATATTGTTAATTCAGCACTAAAGTCATATTAAAATTTACTATACGAATAATCACCCAACAATAAATAATAACTCTGCATAAATATTTATTTGTAAATTTTTATGTCAGTTATTTTTTAGATAAATAATATGCTCCATGTCCGACACTCAAGCCTTTTGTTATATAGTCTTAGAATCACTTTTTCTAAGCATATGTCAAACGGCTTGTGTGGGAAAATTGTGGCAATTTGCATACACTTTTCCAGCAACTTTCCTATGTTCTGAAAATATGAAGACCACGCTCTGCACTCAAGCCATTATTTTTTTCTGGTCTCTTAAATTCATAAGTTTTTATTTCAAAAAATTTCGTTGATGGAAAAATAACTGAAAAATCGAAAAAAAAATCTGTTAAATTTTCCAACCTTAAAATGGACTTATCCACTCGCGCCACTCGAGCCAATATGTTTTTCGGGCTAGTTACGATGTATGTTTTCATACTCTCGATTGGCTTGTGTGGAAAAATCGGTTAAAATATTGATTTTTCTTTACAAGATTACGCACTTAATTCAACCCTTTAGCCACTTGCAATATTAAAGCCTTTGGTTTTTCGAAGCCTAGTTCTATTAATTAATCATATAGTGAAAACGGCTTGCGTGGAAAAATGAGCAAAAAACACCTTTTATTTCTGTTAAGGAAAATTGAATTTTTCATATGTTATCCCCAGAAGCCACTCGTAAATTTCCTTTCATTCTACTCAAAATCGATGTACTTTTCAACCCTCTTCGAGGCTTGCATGTGAAAATGGGGCACCTAAATCAGTCACTATCTGACGGTCTATAAGTAGACACTCTGAAATTTTGTCAGAAGGTGGCTTAGACGTTATTCTAATAGATGTTATCTAAATCCTATTTTCCCAAAAAAGTGGAATTAGGGTGAGATTACAGAAGGTCTGCAACTTTGCAGATCTGCAAATATGGCGGACTTACAGATGCAAGTATCCAAAAAATATCTGCAAATTCGCAATATTTATTACCCCTAACAACACTAAATCCAAATCCTACAACCATGAAGTCTTCTGTTTCTTTTGATTGAATACAGTTCATGGTGTCAGATTATCGAGTAATGGATTTGGGTTTAGTGTTGTTAGGGATAATAAACCACAATATATATTGCGAATTTGCAGAACTTTTTTGGAATACGAAAACTTGATACATGCACATGTAAGTCCGCCATATTTGCAGATCTGCAAAGTTGCCGCCATATTTGCAAAGTTGCAGACGTTCTGTAATCTCACCCTTAGGCACTTTTCTTATTAGAGCGACGATATACGATTGTAAAGGACGTTTATTTTTATTACCGGTTTTAACAACAGTATCATAGCAACCCACAGCCGCCAAATCATCTAGTTCCAAATTGTTTTTAGCAAAAAAGTGTAATATTGCTTTTCCAATTGACTTTTCCGTCCCTGTAGGTGGAGTTACGTGGCCAATATAGATAGATTCAGATTCCTTGATAAGCAATGTGTTCTTCGACCACAGTTCTTTTATAATCTACCGTTTTTCTTCTCTTGCAAATTTTGTCCTTTCTTCCATCAAAATACAGACTTCTTCTTCTTCTTCTTCTGTTCAGTGACGGCTCGTGGTAATTTAAAATGGGTGTTCACTTTTTCCAATAATTTTATCTTTTGTAAGTTCGATTCAAAACTTTGTACGAGAGCCAATATCGCTGTTTGTATTAAGTGTAGTTATTATCAACATCATACTGTTTTCAAGCACTACAATTATTAATAAATAAATATTTTAGTTAGTGTAATATTTATTTTGTTTTTAATATATTGAAAACCATCATTATTAGTTAGTAAACTGACTGTTCTTAACCCCTTAACCCCCATTTTCAACCAGATTGTTTTCGCAATCAATAGGCCTCATCTCCTTATAGGGCTTGATTTTTACTAAAAATTTCATGTTGATATCGCTTTGATTTAATCAGATTTTTTTATAACTAAAAGGCTTCTTATCCTTTTAGAGCTTGATGTTTGCTAAAAATTTCAAGTTGATATCATTTTTCGTTTTTAATTTTTTTTTTTTAATATTTGAACCCTCCTTAACTCCCGAATATATTCATATTTTTTTCAGTATCAATAGGCTTTATCTTCTTATAAAGCTTAATTTTCACTAAAAATTTCATGTTGATATCGCTTTTCGTTTTTAATTTAGGATTTTTTTTTAATTTCAGCCCATCTTAACCCCCTATTTTTAATCAATAGGCTTTGTCCCCTTATAGAGCCTGATTTGTGCTTAAAATTTTCAAGTTGATATTATTTCTCGTTTTTGACTTAACGTACAGGCAAAAAAACGTGACATCGGACAGACGGATAATACTCTTCACAAAATACTGTATGTATGAAGAGTAGAAAAAAAATGTATAAGGTAAAATAAACAATTTAAAAAGGTCAACAATAATAGTCAACTTCTTTTATCAAAGGATACTAAAAGTTTGAAATAGCAGCATATAATTGAACATTTAGAGAAATCTGTGAACTAAAATAGTGAGATACACATCGTAAAATGTTATCACACTTAATTCTCCATATGACCCTTTCTAAGTGTATTTCACAGCACATTCCAAAGTATTCTTGCTCTCGCTACTGTCCTACCCTCATGGCAGACTTTTGCATGTACATGTTCGCTAAAAAATAATGTGTTTTAATAAATAACAGAATAATAGCAATTTTGTCTAAATAAGTAAATCAGCTTCATCTGTATTTTCAAATTATTGTTTAATTGTAGATAGTATATTAATGTTTGGATATGTACTTATAGGATTGATTACCCCAAAGCATGTAGATATGTGGGATGCGACTTGTTAAGTGCCTAATCAAAATCAAAATTTATGTTTAATACTTATTGTTCTATTCCAGACATACTTTATTACCAACTGTAAACTAATTTACCAAAAGCCTTATTTTTATTTAATACCTGCTTGATCCAAATTACCAATACATCTAATATTTTTGAAAATACTAAATTATACAAACAAGGCAATAAAAAAATGTCATTGTTATTTTCAAATGTTTCGGTGTAACGTACTGTTCTAAGCAGGATACAAATATGTACCAAAAAGACATTTTTCTATCTATCCGTTATTCTGAGTTTTAGGTCGAAATAATAAAAAATATTTTGTGGCTTTCTACGCTTCCATAAATTTTGAATTTTCATTTATTATTAAATTTCGAACAATTAAAGAAAAAATAATAATCTGACGTCTCTATTTCCAACTTTTGTTGTTTATGGAAACGTTCTACCGATAATACAAAACACCTACTTGGATTATTGATATTTAATGAGAAGACACTTTTCCAATGTAAATGAAGAAATACTGAGCATAAAAGTGACAATTTAGTTGCAAAACCTAGACCATAATTGTTAAACAGTTCTAGATCAATTTACTCTTTTATCTATTCTAATCACACGTGGGGCAATTTTGAGGTTTCTTATTAATTACATTTATGAGGGAAATAATCACGGAAAATTTCCTAAATAATTCATAAACAAAAAAGGAAACGCTGTCAAATGTCTTGGAATGCAACTGACCTACATTAAGGTGATTACAGCACCCCGTTATAATTTTCGGACAAGGATATCTCAAAAAGTATTTTTTTTTTTTTAATTAAAATTTTGGCAAAATATATTAGGCTATAATATTTAGAATATGCATATATTTTAAAGTTTTAATTCTTTCCAGTTTCCAAGAAAAAAATCAATTGGCTTTAAATTTTGAAATATCATAATGAAAATAAATGCATTCCTCAATAGCACTATTCTTAATATAATCCCTAAATTTAAGCTCTTAATCTTTTGTTATTGAGTTTTTAAAATTCGCCGAAATTAGTGGCTAAAACGCCTTGTTAAGTGCTATTTTCTGGTTTAAACTGTTGTAAACTGGTGTAAATCGATGAAAGAAACGAATGATGACTCAAAGTGTACGATACGATAGTTACAGACGCGTTACACTAGAAAGAAGCACTTAACGAGGCGTTTTAGCCACTAATTTCGGCGAATTTTAAAAAATCATTTACAAGAGATTAAGAGCTTAAATTGGGGGATTATATTAAGAATACTGCTGTTGAGGAATGCATTTATTTTCATTATGATATTCCAAAATTTAAAGCCCTTTGATTTTTTTTCCCGGAAACTGGAAGAAATTAAAACTTTAAAAAATATGCATATTCTAGATATTATTGCCTTATTTATTTTGCCCAAATTTAAATTTTCTAAAAAATTTACTTTTTGAGATATTCTTGTCCGAAAAATATAAGGGGGTGCTGTAATCACCTTAATACCTACGTACCTCTGTTAAATAAGTAATTTTATCAAAATATTTTACAAAACGTTTTTCTGAATAACAAAAACGTGCTAATTATTTTCTATAACCAGGTATCTACCCGTTTAATATATTATGTATTTCAATTAGATTCTGTATAAACATGATGTGAAGTTCGGAAGTTGTTATTCTGAATATGGTCAAATAGCGAGTCAAATAATAAAGAAAATTGTAATGGAAATGTTAAATAGAAATGTATATTAGGAACCACCGAAACATGCAGTGATCTATGTACATATTTATATATGCATGTTTGTTTTAAGAATACCTAATTCAGTGTAGGTATTCTGTACAGAAAAGCATAGTGGAATTCTGTTTCAATACAGTTAGCTATTCTTATACAGGGTGTTTCAGTTTTTGTAGCAGGACCTTAACACTCCATAGATCTTTTAAAATTAATACAAAAGTTCAAATAAACATTGATAAACGATTAGTTTTTGAGATACAGGGATATTCAAGTTAAATTTTAATATGGTATTCTTTTAAATAATATAAACCTTTTTTAACGTATTGCATTAAACGTTTATATATGGGTTTTTTTGGTATTAGAAAGCTTTTTATGGACACCGTTTCACTATAACTGCTAAGGAGCGCGCTTTATTGTACACTAGTGAATGTGTTGCATTGGGCGCATCCCAACTCGTGCTCACTTTAAAAGGTACCCCTATTTAAAGGTGTTTTTTGCAATTTTAAGGGTGTTCCAACCATTGCTGCCACACTATCCAAATTTTGATAGTGTGGATAGCAAGTTGGTGGTTCCAGCCCCGAAACTTTTAGTTTTTTTTTTGTGTTTTTTTCATAAAAAAAAAGGAAAAATATTATTGTTTTATTATTTATCACAGTCTTGGTAATTTAAAATGTTTAGTTTTTAAAAAGTATATACTTATTCAATGCATAGTGGCGTATAACGAGGTTCATTCATTTTTATGTTGGCCGGCAATTAAACCCCGGAAAAAGTGTCTGCCTTTTTGGAATTAATTTTTTTTATATTTAATTAAGACGCTATTAAAATTTCAGCGTGATTCAAACACTTTAAATCATATTTTAAAAAATCAACTTTGGGGTTGATTTATCAATTATAAACCCTCTCAAAAGTGTCTGCCTTAGTATTTTTAGAATTACCTAAACTTTCAATTGTTGTTTGTTGGCCTATGAATCAACCACTTTTTTGGGTCATATTTTACGACCACTTTCTATTATGCGCAGTACCTGGTGTCCCGGGGTGGGTCTAGCTAACACAGGCATATCTGCTTTTCCATCCAAATGATTTCAAATTACAAAATTTCAAAGTGCATCAAACACTTAATGAAATGTGTTACTAGCTCTCCGGCTACTGTAATAGGTTTTTTCATACTAAAATATCCCACATATGTACCAATTTTTAAAGCGATATGGTAAAAAATATATTTAAACATGTATTTTTACTTTCCTATCTGTATACAGATATAAGGAAAGTATAGGAATCATGATTTTTTTCGACCTCGAGTTTTCGACGGATTTTTACGTTTTGAGGTCCCCTGAATCCATTTTGACTATTTTCGCGATGATGTCTGTGTGTGTGTGTGTGTGTGTGTGTCTGTGTGTGTGTCTGTATAACGCATAACTCATGAACCGATACACAGAAAAACACAAAATTTTAAACTTAAGCTTTGTTTTAGCGTCCAATGAGCTGAATAGATTTTGGGCAGAGTCGGAACATCTGGGGGGGTACTTTATAGGTGGTCATTTTTATATTTCATGGAATATATCTGTTATTTACGTTTGGAGAAGAAATTTCTTTAAATAAAAGTTACTTCTAATATAATTATCTATAATTTTTGTTCTATGCAAAATTTTCCTAAAATGGTCCGTATTCGAGAAATTTGACAAAATGTAAAAAAAATAATTTTTTATAAAAATTGTTCAAATAAAAGTTGTTTGTAATATAATTTTCTATAATTTTTATTCTATACATAATTTTTTTAAAATGGACCGTATTCGAGATATTTGAGAAAATGTGTAAATTTCGAATTTTGAAGAAAACTCAAAAACGGATAAAGAAAAAAACATTAAATTTTAAACTTAAGGTTTATTTCGGCCTGACGTGAAATTATTAGATTTTAGACATAGTCGGAACATCTGGGGGGTACTTTATGGGAGGCCACTTTTATATTTTATGGAATATATCTGTTATTAATGTTTGGAGAAAAAAATTGTTCAAATAAAAGTTACTTCTAATATTATTATCTATAATTTTTGTTTTATGTAAAAATTTCCTGAAATGGTCCGTATTCGAGAAATTTGACAAAATGTGCAAAATTTTGATTTTTATGAAAGTTTTTGAAATAAAAGTTGTTTGCGATATCGATCTCTATAATTTTTGTTTATACATGATTTTTCTAAAATGGACCGTAATGAAAAAATTGTAGGAAATTTTAATTTTTCAGTATTTTCGTTTTCCATGAATATCTATAGAAAAATGTTTCGAGGTAGATGTATGTGGACAATGTATATATTTAGTTTATCCTCTAAACATTTATAGAGATGCTGCAATAGGTTGTACAAAATAACCGGAAAAAGCCTATAATAACTAGATAGGAAAGTCATGTGTTGGACACATCAGATTTTTACTTTCCTATCTGTATACAGATATAAGGAAAGTATAGGAATCATGATTTTTTTCGACCTCGAGTTTTCGACGGATTTTTACGTTTTGAGGTCCCCTGAATCCGTTTTGACTATTTTCGCGATGATGTCTGTGTGTGTGTGTGTGTGTGTGTCTGTGTGTGTCTGTGTGTGTGTGTGTGTGTGTGTGTGTGTGTGTGTGTGTGTGTGTGTGTGTGTGTGTGTGTGTGTGTGTGTGTGTGTGTGTGTGTGTGTGTGTGTGTGTGTGTGTGTGTCTGTATAACGCATAACTCATGAACCGATACACGGAAAAACACCAAATTTCAAACTTAAGCTTTATTCCAGCGTCTAATGAGCTGATTAGATTTTGGGCAGAGTCGGAACATCTGGGGGGGTACTTTATAGGTGGTCATTTTTATATTTTATGGAATATATCTGTTATTTACGTTTGGGGAAGAAAATTTTTTAAATAAAAGTTACTTCTTATTTTATTATCTATAATTTTTGTCATTTACAAAATTTTCCTAAAATGGTCCGTATTCGAGAAATTTGACAAAATGTAAAAAAAATATTTTTTTTTATAAAAATTGTTCAAACAAAAGTTGTTTGTAATATAATTCTCTATAATTTTTGTCCCTTAGATAATTTCTCTAAAATGGACCGTATTCGAGATATTTGAGAAAATGTGTAAATTTCGAAATTTGAAGAAAACTCAAAAACGGATAAAGAAAAAATCAATAAATTTTAAACTTAAGTTTTATTTCGGCCTGACGTGAAATGATTAGATTTTGGACAAAGTCGGAACATCTGGGGGGGTACTTTATGGGAGGCCGTTTATATATTTTATGGAATATATCTGTTATTTATGTTTAGAGAAGAAAATTGTTCAAATAAAAGTTACTTCTAATATTATTATCTGCCTTATGTAAAAATTTCCTGAAATGGTCCGTATTCGAGAAATTTGACAAAATGTGCAAAATTCTGATTTTTATAAAAATTGTTGAAATAAAAGTTGTTTGCGATATCGATCTCTATAATATTTGTTCATACATGATTTTTTTTAAATGGACCGTAATGGAAAAATTGTAGGAAAAGTGCTAAATTTAAATTTTTCAGTATTTTCATTTTCAATGAATATCTATAGAAAAATGTTTCGCGGTAGATGTATGTGGACAATGTATATATATATTTAGTTTATCCTCTAAACATTTATAGAGATGCTGCAATAGGTTGTACACAATAAACGGAAAAAGCCTGCAATAACTAGATAGGAAAGTCATGTGTTGGACACATCAGATTTTTAAATTTAACTTTAATCGTTTCCAGGCATATGCTTGTATTAATTTTAAAAAGTCCTGCTACAAAATACTTGAACACTCTGTATATTGTAGGTTTAGGAACGCACGGCATTTTTCGGTAATTGATAATACTCAATTATTTTATCAGTTCGTTTATACATTCTTTTGGAATAGCGTAACAGACATATTTAACATATTTAATTTTAATAGGTACTTTGTTACAAGCATAATTTGACCACGTACAGAATTACATGACGAAACTGAATAATATAACTGCGTTTACACCACGAAAATAACTATATCGAATTGCACAAACCAGCGCTGCTTCATTCTAAATTCTAAGTTAAAAAATCGTTTTTTAAACATAGACTGAGATCTAGTTTTTGACGAGACCATCATGAAGTGTCATCTGCAAGGATTTATTATAAAAAACCCCTGCAAACGAGACGTCAGACGACTCAAAAATGTAATTTTTTGTTAAAAATTACAATACTAGAAAACTTTCTGGACATGACCCGTTAGCTCAGTTTGTAGTGAACTGAACAAGCAGTGGAATGTGCATTTCGCGAGGCGGTTCAATTCACGATGTGTAATCATTTTTTTTTTTCTATATTAAAATACGTACTATTGTTATTTAGCAATAATACATTTTATTTAGAATAAAAAAAATAAAAAAATTGCATTCCTCGTGTATTGAACACTTCGCGAAAATTCACAGCGGTATAAATATTTGTGGGTTTCTATTTCTATCAGAAGTTCTTCGGCACAAGACGAGAGAGGGAAATTTTTAGTTGAGGACCTTTTTTGGAGGAAGATTTTGCTTGAGGAGCTTTTTTTTAGAAAATTCAATTCAAATATAGAGGAGGAAAAGTTTTTTGTTTGAGAACCTTTTTTTTTAGAAAATTAATTAAGTAGAACAGGAAAAGTGATTGTTTGGAGAGCTTTGTTTTGTCACGGGGCCCGATCTAGATAATTGTCCTGGGGCCCGGCCTGGCTCTCGGGGGCCCTGGAGCTATCGAGTCATGTCAAGTAGGTTAGTTTTCTAATAAAATATTTGTATTGTATTTTTCTGCCGACATTTTTTACAACTTTGAGTTGTGTGACGTCTCGTTTGCAGGGATTTTAAACTAAATCCATGTAGGTGACACTTCCGAGATCAAATATTTGATTACTTTCAATTCAAACGTTATAAATATATAAATAATGATGTATAACCACTGGAACTATCATCGAATTAGATATCGTGTTGTAAACGTAGTGATGTGTAGCTTTGTAAATACTGCAATATAGATCTAATGTAGAATAGTATTAAAATTACCAAATAAATCCTGCTGTATATATTGCTAAATTGAAGTCGGCCAGAAATCAAAACAACTTTTTAGGTACTATTAAATACTTTATACGAGGTATCGTCCAAAAATAACATCTCGATGCATACTCCAGGGCATTTAGATCAAAATCGACCGGAATAGTGGACATTTTTAGGGACAGTATATATATCGAGATGCGGTTTTCTGCACTGTGTTCAGGTCTGTATCGTCTGGTTTAGCCATTTTTTTAAAAATGCCTTCTGGGCCGGAAAATGCATTTTCCAATTGCATCATTACTTGCACCATTATAGGAACGACTGGAAACTCGGAAAAATCGCTCGGGGCTGCCGAACTCGATTCTGACATTAGAATTTCCCGGGGGTGGCTCTGTGGGGGTGCGCGGGGGATGAATTGGAGAGAAATGGCAGCGTGCATGAAAATCGCTCCAAACTGGTTGCTCGGGGGGTTTTCGGGGATGCCGAATTCAATTCTGGCATTGGAATTACTCGGAGGCGGCTCTGCGGGGGTATCCAGGGGGTCATTCTGTCACCATGACCCAGGAAGCCGGTCCCGAGAAAATGTTAAGCAAAATTTCTTGTTCGTGTGAAACCGACTGTGGCACGAGGTGCGGGTGCCACCGAAATGAGTTGGAGTACTTACTTGCATGCAAGTATTGCAATGGCAATTGCTCAAACCAAAAAGGCACTTCCAACGGGGCCGAGAATAGTGATAAGGAAAGAAGATGAAGAAGAAGAGGTTGAACAAGATGTTTAGTATTTAAGTTAAAAATTTAAATTTATAATGAATAATTTAACATTAATAAAAACTCCTATTTGTTATTTGAATTGTTCTCATAATTTGGGATTTTTCACTTTCTCCTTTACCATTTCCCATAGAGCCACCCCCGACGCCCCCGCGGAAGTTCAATGCCAGAATTGAATTCGGCATCCCCGATTAACGATTTTGGAGTGATTTTCATGGACGCTGCCAATCACCCCCAGACAACCCCACAGAGCCATCCATCCCCGGGGAAATCTAATGTCAGAATTGAATTCGGCATTCTCGAAACCCCCCGAGTAACGATTTTGGAGTGATTTTCATGGGCGCTTCCATTTTCACCCCCAATCACCCGCAGACAACCCCACAGAGCCACTTCCGGGGAAATCTAATGCTAGAATTGAATTCGGCATCCCGGAAAACCTCCGAGTAACGAGTTTGGAGCGCTTTCCATGGACTATGCAATTTCCCCCCCAGACTGACCCCCCGGATACCCCGCAGAGCCGCCTTTGAGCGCTCCAGGGTAATTCCAATGCCAGAATTGAATTCGGAATCCCCGAAAACCCCCGAGTAACGAGTTTGGAGCTATTTTCATGCACGCTGCCATTGCTCTCCAAATTACCCCCCGCGCACACCCACAGAGCCACCCTAGTGCAACCCCGGGTAATTCTAATGCCAGAATCGAGTTCGGCAGCCCCAAAAACCCCCGAGTAACGATTTCCGAGGGATTTTTCCGAGTTTCCAGTTGTTCCTATAATGGTGCAAGTAATGATGCAATTGGAAAATGCATTTTCCGGCCCGGAAGGTATTTTTAAAAAAATGGCTAAACTAGACGATATAGACTTTTTTCCGAGGACCTTCCTGAACACAATGCAGAAAACTGCATCTCGATATCTAATGTTCCTAAAAATTTCCGCTATTTTTCTTAACTTCCCTGGACTAGTAAGCTTTGATGTTGTCGTCTTTGTAATCATTAAACTTTTATCCTCTCAAGATTTATAGGTACCGTATTGCTATGGTTCTTATTTTTTTATATTATTTGACAACTTTCTCTCAATTACAATTTTCTCCATTTTATACCTTGCGAAGAATTTTTTTATTTTTTACATTAAATATTTCTTTAATTAAATCTAGTCTATGACCTTGGATTAAAATACATTTGGTTAGAACCATGGGCCATGTAGACTCCCTCATCCCACCTCGACCTTTTCAGATCTATTGTGGATCTCCTTTGATCCTTGGCTAGTATGTTGGCTAGTAGATTCCATAGACTAGGAAGTAGTTGTCCAGTGTAGCTAATTACCCTTGATTTTTCTTCTCCAAGTGAAAGGACTGTCAATCTTGATAGACCTTGCAAAATAGCACAATACGTTCACAACAGCTTCCTCCTCTTCCTGACATAATAGGCTAGGGTTGCCAGATTTTTGAAAGTGAAAAGCGTAACACCCCTGCCGACAGGGCTTCAGGTTCAAATATTAAGCATTTTTATATAATCAAGTCCATAATTTTAGAAATTTCTAAAAAAAAGGTCCTCACCTTGGATCTTTCGTTAACGAGAATCCTTTAGCCGATATTTCTCTAAAAAAAAGTCTTCACCTTACCTTTTTCTATAAATCCAGTCCCTTCTTTATATTTACGGCTTTGAATATTAAGAGTGGCATTTGTATAAAAAGAGTGGCATTTTGTCAAAAGCGGTACATTTTCGTACTATGACGTTGAGCGTACAAGCAAGTCAAAAAGCGTGGAAAATACGCCTAAAGCGTGACGTCTGGCAACCCTAGGCTACGCCGATGTTATGCATGTCTCTTAAGCCTACAATGTCCTGTTAATAGGCCCGTATTTTTCCTATTATTTTTTTTGTTCTGGTGAATTATTCCACCATTCCTAAGATCTGTTTAACATCTACTACTTTGTGCATGTTCTGATGGCTGTCTTTTTGTTACCAGAGAAGTGTTCTGGGCCAAAAAATAGCCTTTGAAGTTCCTTTTCCGACTAGCAAATCAGCTTCTTTATTCTGGGGCCTAACGTTAGTCTGTTTTGACTATCCAGCTCTGTTAGGACTTCCAAACAGTCCCATACAAACTTCGAGTATGCCTGAATGGAACTGGGTGTAACGTCGCTTGACTGTCTAATGGCCGGTTTATCTAATAATAGATATGTGTTCGATATCCTTAACAGAGGAATAACTGGAGAAATTTGATTTCTGAAAAGCACAACAAGAGTTATTCGTTCTATAAGTTATCGAATTGATATATTGCCATTTTGGTGAGATATGTATTCGATAAGTACTTATCTGGCACATGCAAGTTAGCAGATCATAGTTTGACATTTCTTTCTCAAATTGGTTTCTCAAATATCAGGAAAAAAATAAATACATAAACTTAAAATGTAATAATTTAAGCCCCTCGATGAGGAAATATTAGAAATTATAGACATTCTTCGCCATTCTCGCGTTAGAAATGGTCCTTTTGAAGAATATAGGGACCGTTTTAGATTTACTAAACATATATAGGATTGATTTAATTAACATAACATACGAGAATTTTTCATTTCTAATGACATCTGTTCTCAATAACCATCTCGAATAACATATCGATGGCTCAATCAAATACTGCCACAACTCAAAAACTATTGTTTCGAGAAATTTCATTTTGAAATTTGTAAGTCTCTATTATCATTATTTTGTTTTTGGCATAAAATCTTTATATTTTATTTAAAATCTACGATATTTTGCTGTTAAAATTAACGATTACGATTATAAAAGCGGGTTATTGCATAGTTTTTATAAAATTTGGGTGTTTTTGCAGAAAATAACTCGAATTGAGGTAGTTTTAGACACAGTCTGTGACTAGATTTTAAATGATTTTTGGGCATATTTAAGGATATTTTTATTTGTGGCGGTATTTAAAGTAAAACCTTAATGATATTTTGTATCCATTGGACCAAAAAATTTAATTTGTTTGTTTTTTGACTTGTGGCGGTTTTTGATTGAGCCATCGATATATGTTATCGACGTCTGTAAAGTTTTTGGAAGTTTTAAAAAATTCGCCTTCCATTTTCCCATACATAAAAAAGACAACACGACATTAAATTGTTAAAGTCCATCTAGTGGGAATATGTCGAACCTAGTTATATGATGGATTACTATCGAGCGATTATTATCTATAGATAAGTACCAGAAACTGGCAATAAGTATATGATAATGATTTTTTAATTTACCTTATGTCAATACATCTTTTACGCAATGATGTATTTTTGAATTGTCACTCCTCCGCGACCTGTACTTTTCTTTCAATTCTTTTTCGAGAATTTTAATTCAACGACTCCATTTAGATAGATAACAGTTAGGTCTACCTTATTTTCCTTCCTTGTTTTCTGGACTCTTTTTCAGAATAATTAAATCACTATTAGTAGATAACGAAGTTAGTGGCTTCATTCTCAAATTCAAAACTATTTATTTGTATTTCTAGTTTTTCATACCTGGTTTTTATATTGTTTCTTAGTTTCTTTTATACATTTTGTAACTGTCGACTTTTACATTTTGGTTTTGTTTTATTACTTGGTTTTATTTTTAAAATAATGAATATTATAAACTTGGTCATTAAGATAAAACTTGGGTTTCCGCTAAAACGATATTATTATCTACCAGAGGTGATGATTATGTTCAATCACATCTCCTGTCGATTTAAAAATTATGATCCATTAAATTAAACTACACTGTATCCGTCGAGTATGACGATAAAAATAATCCATGAGTAAAATAGTATTCATTTTTATTTTATTTTCACATTCACATACTTGAATTTAAATATTCTGCAGCAACTGGAATATCCCAACTTTGAAACAAGGTGAAAACAATACACTTTTAAACATAGGTTGTATAGAAAATAATAACTTCAAGGATTCAATTAAGTACATGATGAGCAGTGGCGGAACTAATTATTACAATTGAGTATCATTAGGGATGTTTTTGGACTTTACCTCGTAGGTATTTAAAGACCTTTTTAATTGATTTTCTTTACGGTTGATGAAAGATTGCTTGAAACTAAATAAGAATAAAAATAAATATGAGTATCATATACAATTTACCTTAATAAAATATTTAATTTAAAAAATGTTTGGAACCCCTTCAAGAAACATTTTTGAAAGAAGTTATGAATGGACGTCTTGTATATTTTAATATTTTTGCATGTAAACATTGTATGAATTTATTTAATTTTTAATTGATAACACGTTTCTTCACTAAAATTCTAATAATTTATTAATCCTTGGAACCTTATACCGGATGACAATGATCTTGATGATGTTAATATCTCCTTTATTTTCGGAGGGGGCATTGCCATTAGCCATGCCCTTTTTAACCTTTTTTTTTAATAAAAGACTTATTAATTGTAAGAATTTTAATCATCTCTATACAGTGTGTCCCATTAGTACGTAATTGTTCAATATTTCAATTTATGCTATTCGCGATTCAAGCTAAGTGATACGCCCTCTGGAGGAAATTTGTAGAAGGTCCGTATAAGTACGATATCGTTCAGTGTTGCCAGAAGTAGCAAAATTTCGCTACGTCGTCGGATTTTAGCTCTTGAAGAAGTGGATAAGACCTTTCATTTAAGAATCAAAATTTATGTATAGTAATATGTAATCATACTCTATATTTATTTAAGGTTTTTTTTATAAAACCGATTTATTATATTGATTTTTTTTCATTTCATTTCAGTTCATTTATTAATTTTGTTTTAAAATCAGTTCATCATTTGGCAACATTGGCGTTCGTGTTCATTGTTTACATTTTAATTTGTATCAATTACAATTCAAGTTTTTTTCTTACTTTTTAGCTTTAAATTTGTTTATTTCTTATAGTATGTGATAGTGTTTATATTAAAAATGAAATCTGCGAAGAAGTCCGCAGCAAATTGCAATCTATATGGTGTTAATGTCAAAATCAAAACTGAAGTATTCATTATTTTCCAAGTGCAAGACGTAAAATTTTGTTTTTTATTATAAATGGATATCTACAAATTTACAATATTGAAATTTTGCAAAACTTTGTTTAGAATCAAACTGTAATCTGATTTGTGACGGTTTTATTACCATTTACATGTATACAAAGTACTACATAATTCACTTCATAATATAAGAATAAGTCTAGTAAGATTTTTTAAATAAGTTCATCAATAATAAAGGTGTGGTACCTGGAATGTCCTTTAAACCACTTAATAAAACATGCCTTGGGTTTAGTAAATACATATTTCTAGATGTTCTTGTAGCAATCAATAGGTGAATATTTCCAACAAATTAAGTCATATACATGATAAATAATTTATTTATGACGAGACTTAACTTAAATTAACACTAAATGAAACTTATAAGTATATTCTTATAAAAGTAGACTATCATTAAAAATGATTCATCAAAAAATTTTGATATTCGATATTTTTTTTTTAAATATACTTGGGGTTGAACCTAGTACGATTTTCATATAAAATTGGTTTAAACTTCCAAAATACCTAGTATAACCTCATACATGTTGGTATTTTCTTGAAGGGCAAAGTCAGGGGAATTCAAATTTACAATTAAATACAGGTTGGTCCATTTAAAAAAAAAACAGGTTTGATCAATTCTGAAGTTATGGATCACTCTGTATAATCGAAAATAATTTTGAAATGTGCAGATTAATATTATCTGCAACTTTTGTAAATAACATTGTTTGATATTTTCTATAATATAGGATATATCGAACTTCTACACACTATTGGGACACCCTGTATGTCCAATCGTGATATTTTGCGTTTGCGTACTCGTGTTGGTCGAAAATTATTGAAAAGTAGGGTAACAAAATGTTTTCGTCGGGACAAGAGCAAAACTGAAACCACATAGGTAAGGGGGCTTCAGTAATTCCAATAAAAATATGTATAAATCTAAACTGGATTCGTAGCGCTCCACTGGTGGTTTATGCGCGATATATTACACGATGTTCTCGAATTGTAAAGATACAAACATGTTATAAATTAAATGGATAAGAAAATACGATATTTTAAGTATTCTTTCTTGAAAGGGTTCCAAAATAACAAACTTATAAACGTAATAATTATTGTATGATATAATGTTCAAACAAATGTTTTGTGTTAACCAATATTGCACGATTTAATTATAGCTACAAACAAAAAATAGCACCAGATAGACTTTCTTTACACATTTAACCACACTAACAACGTCTCTTTCTCTGGTAGATTCTAGATTTTTTGGGTGTGGGCAACCTATTCAAAGCGGACGCTGACTTCAGCGCTCTGTCCCCACAAAAAGTGTCGCTTGGTGAAGGTATACACAAAGCAAGAATCGAAATCAACGAACACGGGTCGCAGGCCGCTGCCGCCACTGCGTTTTTCACGTGGAGAATGATGGCAGACGAAGACGACAATGTTAACTTCACGTGCAATAAACCATTCATTTACCTCATTTACAATCGCAAAGCACATACAGTTTTGTTCAGTGGCATATATAAATCACCACCATTAAATTGATATGAGTAGATAAACATTTTAGACAAAGTTTGTGATAATACCTAAAGGTATAATATATACCTGTAGTGTTTAATAACCCATTTCGCATTCTTCAGTAGCAAATAGTTTTTTTAGTTACACTACCTGTGACTTTATGTCACTTTTATAATTGTTTCCTGATGTAATCTAATAATACAACTCTTGAATACAGATAAATCACATGTAGGGGAAAGTGTTCCACAATGAGACATAAATTACGTTTCGGTGGGTTTCCAGAGGTTATGATTGAATTTTGTAATTTTGTTGTTTCATGCACATAGATTGACATATTTCTCGTCATTTAACGCAATAAGTTTATCAATATATCGATTCAGAAAATAAATAGTAATTTTTTTTAAATCGTGATTTTTGTCTCATTGTGGAACAAGTATGTGCCACTATGAGACAGAAACTTTTTAGACCAAAAAACAATACAAAAAATATGAAAAAATATATAATAAAGGAAAATGAACATTTTTTTGAAAAAAACAGTATCCAAAAAACGTATTTTGCTAGATAGGACTTGCCTCTAAGTTTTCCCAGTCGTTAAATATTTGGAAAGTATTATTTTGATGTTTTTATCATACTTATATCTTCTGTTACGGGGTGGAAAAAACAGTTGTTAGACTTGTTACTTTTACGAAGAAATGAAATTTCAAATTCATCTTCTTTTTTATTTAAAATTTTTCCGACACAAAAGATAACAGTTTTTAATTCATCAAATTGAACTAAAACGTAGTCCCCAGCGATTGGTTGTCGCTCCATTGCAAGAAAGTTATCTTTATCAAAGGCATCTTCAATATCACTAGCATCTTCAGAGGAGCCCCTAGTTTCTTCCTGATAGGATTCCCTATCAGACTCTTCACTAGAAGATTCTTTAAACACTCTGGTCTTAACGTCATTTAATTTTCCTTGCTTTTTTCTCATTTTTAATTCCGCCTGCCTCACTCTCTCCTTGGATTTTGCTTTTATTTCATTAAGTTCTGGCGTGTCTGTAGCTATGATACTCTTCTTTTTTCTAGCCCTGTTCTTTTGTATTAATTCTGGTGCTTTCGGATAGCCTTTCAGATTCTTGAATCTCATTCTTAGAAGTTTCAATTGTTGTGCCATTGCAATCATGATTATCAGCCCAGGGCCGCCGAGAGCCAGACCGGGCGCCAGGACAATTCTCTAGATCGGGCCCCGCAACAAAAAAAAGCTCTTCAAACAACAAACTTTTCCTCCTCTCGTCTTGTGCCGAACTTCTGATAGAAAACAACAAAAATCCGGTCGCCGGGCCCCTATTTGAGTCCGGACCCCGGGAATTAGTCCCAGCTGCCCCCCCCCCCCCTCTAGTCGGCCCTAATCAGCCGTAATGGTTTCAAATGTTTCGTCTCCGCAATCCCCAGTAATGTGATGCTCAGATGGACCAGCAATTTCATCAGCTGGTTGGCATCGATCAGTGACACTGCTAGCAATATAATCGTCGTCCGTGAAAATGTTTGAAACCTGCTGTTATATTTTTGGGGGTCATAGATTTTTCAAACGCAACACCAACACATTCAGCTATTTCATAAATTGAGATCGGACGGCCTGGATTCCTTAGCATCCACGATTCAACTGCAGCATTATATTGGGATTTGAATGGGAAAAAAACCGAAAGATCTAAAGGCTGCAATTTGGGAGAGGTGTGCGGTGGCAATGTCAAGATAATAACTCCATTTTTCTTTGCTAGATCAAGAACATAAGCCGATAAATGGCTTTCATGGTTATCCATAATTAATAGTGTGGGATTGCCTACACTACTCGAGGTATGATGTATAAAATGATTCATGAGTTCTATAAATAAATCTATTGTCATCCATCCTGATGGTTGTGCAAGGCCTAAGGTACCGGGAGGAGCGCTGTGCAGCATGTGCTGTTTAAATTTCTTTCTTGGGAAAACCATAACTGGTGGAATAAAGCTTCCAGTTGCGTTCACAGTGCAGCAGGTGGTTACTAATATTCCGCGTTCACCGCTAGTTGCTGAGCTAACTCGTTTAATTCCCTTTTTTGTTACAACTTTACGTGGTTTCTGAACAGTAGTGGTTGCGGTCTCGTCTAGGTTGTAGATGCGAGTCCCATCTGCAAAATGCTTTGAACGCTGATAGATGGATTCCAAATTGGCAAAAAATTGGCCTACAATATTCTTATTAAATGAAGTAGCTCTGGAAAGGCTACAGCTTTCTAGTTGTCTTACACTCAACTCAGGGTTCCGTGACATAAAACCTAATAACCATTCCATCCCTGCCCGTTTATTAATTTTCCATTTTTCAGGAATGTTAAATTTATTTGCATCGGCTACTTCAAAAGCAAGTATTCGCAAATCTTTCCTAGTTTTGCCGTAGCACATTTTCGAACTTATTTCGCACTTATTTCTTGGACATTCTGTATAAAGTACACATCATTTGAGAAGTATGTTTTTAAATAGGTAGGTATATAAAATAAGAATCTTATTGAAAAAAAATATATTCAGAAAATATAATCCATAAAAAAATTACCAAACCAAAAATTCCCATTAATATTGATAATTATTGAAATATAAATCTAGATTTTCTTAAATGGCTATTGAAGTATGCGAGATTGGTCAGAAAACCCCGTTATTACAGAAATTAGTAATTGTCTTCTCCCAAAACCAATACGAAGAATAATTTTAATGAATTATCTAGTAATAAGCAAATAAACAGGTATTTAACATTGTTTTGTACGTATTAAAAATATAAGATATTTATTCTGGTCAGTAAGTTGTACCTACAAGTATTATCTTGAATTATTTAAAAACCAACTGTTTAAATCGAAGAATTAATAGATCTTTTTAATCCTTAATATTTACTATGCTTCTTTCAATAGAATAAAAAGTTTTGGCTATTATTCTATATGAAATAGCGGTATCAATCATTAAAAAAACAGCTGTTCAACTCATTAAAAATTATCTGTAAAATAATACACACTTAATAACCCCTCTATAAACATAGTTGGCGACGGTTTAGAGTTATATCACTACATCAGGGAGAGATTGCCTTTCGATTATCTGATATATTGAAAGATTATATTTTAAAATAGGGTCATCATTAAATTTTTTACTAATGATAAAAAAATTGACTCTGAATTGAATGATACGCCAACTAACCATATGCAATTGAAAGGGTAAGGATAATAAACCATTTGTAGGCTTACATATTACTTTAATTAAAAGTAAATGGCAAGTTATAGCTACTTTTACTGGTTAAATATAAAAGAACAATTTTATTTTACGCAGTAGGTATTTGTTTTGGGAGAATATAATTTTAATTTTTGTTTCCATTTTAGTGCCATAAGAAAAATCAAATGCAATATTTTTATAATTACAATAAATGCCATATGACTTAACTCTTTTTTATTTCAGACACCCTTTATATAAAGTAAGCTTTGAACTTAGCTTTGAATCACATAACATCGCATTGCCTATAAATTTTGTTTTTTCTAATTTTGATATATAAATTGACATTTTTTTGTAATCGCTGCAAGTGTCAAAATGATCTACTTTTTGCAACCAGTTTATGCAAGCAATTGCATAATAGTATATTATGCAACGATCATGTAATGATGGTTATTAATACACGAGCATTAACCGGGATACGAAACGAGCCAAAGGCGAGTTTCGTATGGTTTATGCGTGTGTTTTAATAACCATTACATGAGAGTTGCATACGCTATTTTTTCTACACCCGAATAATAATCAAGGCCTATAAAATTATATTTATATTGGTATTGAACACAATAACAATAATTACTCGTGTATTTCTATAAAAAATTCTACAAAATTGTAATTAATGGTATTACTTCGGGTATTGGTATTTCCCTAGATTTTTGCGGCAAAATATTTTGTACTGTATTTTCTGCTTTCTCCGATATGTGTGGAGGAGTCTTCTATATCGCTGATATCAGACATTTTAATATTATAATTAACGAAGTTTAGTTATCTACCAAAATTTAATACGTTTTGACAACTAAAACAAATACATAGGAACCTAGGACAAACGTCAAACAGCATGCTTGATTGAAAAATTGTAGGTTTCTATTGATTAAAAATCTGTATCGTAATGAAAAATCTGTATCGTAATGAAAAATCTGTATCGTAATGAAAAATCTGTATCGTAATGAAAAATCTGTATCATAATGGGTATCATTATGAAACGGATTATGGGCATATAAGTGCATTATTATAATACGGGTGTAGAAAAAGTTGATTATGAAACTGATTACGAAATAGCTATTTATGAAACTAGTTACGAAATATCCTATTTTATTTAATGAGTGAATATTTGCGGGAGGAGCAGAGCGAGGTACCGCAACATGTATGAGTTACATAAAATGGCATTTCGTAACGTGTTACATACAGTATTTTTTCTAATTTTGACAATAGTAGAATCGCAATCGAGACGAAGTAATAAATCAAAATCTTATGGGAGTTTTAACAGCACAGACGGCTCAAACAAAATAGGTAATTTTAAAGAGCCAACAGTTAAGAAGATCTTTAGAATTTTATCTGTGCCGCCCGGTCTAGTGGAACGTAACATTGGGCAACCCTTATTTTAATCCCTTTTAAGACTCTGATGAGCGCACGGTTGGGTAAAATAGGGGGTATTTGTTTGTATTATTTTTTTTGTTACTATTTTAAATTTAAATAATTGTTATTTAACAGCCGGGGTGCTTATTTTAGGTGAGTCCCCTCGCCACTTACCACAGAAAAACAATTTTTTTGGTTGGCTAAGGCCAATTTTTTGTTTTTAGTATTTTTTTTGTGGTAACCCAGACAACACACCAAATCCCAGAAATATCCACAGATTATCTTTTGTGGATATCCAATATATCTCATGGATATAAAATAGATATCCACCATGGACTGGACATTCAGTGGATATTGGGATGTTCAGTAGATATCCAAAGGATTTGGTGTGCTGTCTGGGAACATGCAAGAACTTGGTAAATTCAATATGTTCACCACTTTTTTGACATGCTCCTGTTTTGCTTGCGTTTTTGCAGCCTTGCACGCTTTTGAGCTTTTTTTGGTGGTTTAGTTTCTGGCAGCGTTCATCGGGTGGTCTCAACGCCGCGCCGCCAGACCCTACTCCTTGTTTACTAATATGATTATAAAATTTAGGTATAAAATAGATAATGTGCTTACCTACTCTCGAAGATCAGGAAACGTGAAAGTGTCTGAATCACTATATTCATTTGATGAGTCATTATTTACCGATATTATTAAAAGTGGCACTGTAGTATCGACATCGCAAGATTTTGTCCAGATTCCACATGTTTTCTTCTTCTTTTAACACATGCTCGATTGCCTTATGCCAATTTTCCTTCGTAACAAGTAATATGGAAGTTTCTAACAATCCTTTAACTTAAATGTCGTATTATGTAGACCTACATATCAACTTGTGCCCATATCAGTTGAATAGGATTTAGTTTGCAGAGATAGGGAGGAAGACTCACATCAATACCATGTGTTTTTGCAAGGTTATCTATAGAGAAAGTAAAAGTTGAAAAGTCATTTGGTAGGTAGAGAGGGGGTAAACGTCAAACCACGTCGGGCGGCTCCGAGAATTTCACAGTAATGTTTACCTGCCAGTGTCGTTTCATAGAATAAGTAATTTTAAATTGTTATCAGCGAAACCGGACAATCGCATGTATTTATGGATTATAAATAATTATTAAACATGTATTATAATATTCAAATTATAATTTTACAAAATTTCAACAGCTATTCACAATTTATTAAACTATTTACTCGAAATTGTTATTAACATCTATAAAATAATTTTGTACGCCAATGTATCGCGTCCACTTCGGTGAAATCCGCTGCCAACCTGTCAATTTATGTGTATAAAGTGGGAGAACTGGCAAAAGCATTTCCAACTTTTACTTCTGTTCTACTACATAACGTACCGTCAAACGGGGTGAAACGGATCAAAATTTTAGGTTTTTTCGTACCTTTTGGAAATTAAAAAATTCTGTAAAAAATACAGGGTGAGTCGGGAGGAGCGCACCAAACTCTAGGAGTATATTATACACGTGAAAATAATGTAAAAAAACTCATATATTCTTATCCGATTTTCATTTGTTTTCAAGTTATAGCATATTAACAAATAAACAAATTTGCACATAAAAATTCTCTTATTCTAAATTTGAATAAGTATCTGGCATTTTGCAACACTAACAATCACATAAATTCGAAATTAAACGTTCGTTACTGTTCACTGTACACTGACAGTTCATCAAAACGTCAGAATTATCAAATGCCATTGAGCCTTGAACATATGGCATACTTTGATAATGTTAAAATAGCTTCTTTTTTGATATTTTATTAAAGAAAATAAAAAGCTACAAAACACAGTAACAAAAATTTAAAACTAAGTAAATATTAAGAATAAAAACTTAATACTTAGGTAATTTAGTACTTATACTTATTCTAAGTTACAGCCTGTGATGTTTTTGAAAGTAAAAGTTTCTCTTCTTAGAGGGACTGCTTGTATTTTTTTTTATTATAAGCTCTTGTTTGACCACGACGGCGATATCCTCAATTTCGGGATAGACAAAAATGGTTTGTTTTGTTGATGACTTTTTTCGTAAATATTTAACCGTGGCCTCTTCGCCTAGAATCTCTTCGATTCTAGCAGCAAAAAATATATCTCTTCTGTTCGTGACAAATTTCACGATAACAAATTCTTCAAGCTGAAAAGTTTTATCTATATCCTCGGGTAGGTCTTTTGAACCTCCTTCGTCATTTTCCAGTTCTGAAGAACTCAGATTAGTCACTTCTTCCTCTTGCTCGCTTTGAGAACTTTCACTTTCTTCTATAAGGTCTTTCGTAGAAATACTTTTTCCTGTAGTCATATTCACTCTTTTACCCCTTTTTGGATTTTCTCCTGAGCCCGTTCTTAGTTCTCTTAAATAATCGACAATGGTATTCGCCCACCTTTGTTCTACTCTTGTTTCCTCGTTCTCTTCATTTTGGTCTTCTCTTTTTTTTAAGTGTTCTATCTTTCTCAAGGTCTGATTTGAATTAAATGACATAATGCCACAAGCTTTAAAACCTGCTTGGGTGTTTAAGCCTGATTTCAGACCCACATTTTCTATTGTTTCATTCAACAATTTGGGAAACATGGTTTTTGGAAGAACACTCCTGTTTTTAATCTTCTAGTTTGTGAGCACCTTTCGCCAAGCATTCTTAAGAAGGCGAAAATAAGCAACATCAAGTGGTTACAGGTGGCTGCATAGATTATCTTCAACCATTCATTGCTTTGTTGTACCGTGCACCTGCAAAGCCTCCATCTTCCCATCCTTCGTACATATGCTTTGCCTTATATACAATATAGGGCGGCAAAAGTGTTCCATCACCAGCAACTGCAAACATTACGCTTGTGCTGGTTTTTGACGTATCCATAACTCTATGAGCGTGTTTTGATCCCTTTCTTACGACGACTTTTACAGCTCCTGGATCGTCGGTGAAATTCGTTTCATCATAATTGATAATATTTGATGGCGGAACACCTTCCAGTGACTCTCCAAGCTGACGAAAATACTGTTCAACTGTCTTTAGGCGACGGCAGCCCTTACTCTTTTTGTATTTTCGGCCAATTTTACCTTGTGATTCTTGTGTCGCTGCATAAATGATTTGAACCTATCTATTCCTGGCATATTGTCATTTAACCTTTTTTCTCTTTCTCCTGCTTTGTTTAGATATTGCTGCACCATATACCGAATGTCAATACTTTGTAGAGAAAATCCCCAGTCCGCACAAAGTAACAGACAATCCACCAGCTTTCTTTCCTCAATTTCTGAAAGGACCGGTTGTCCTCCAATTTTTAAGGATCGCTCGCCTGCGCAATATTTCCGCTGTAAGGTCGTGTAAGGTACTGCATACATCTCACAAGCTTTTATACTCATACGACCATTTGTAACAGCTGCCAGTGCTCGTTCCATAAAAACTGGATCATATTGAAACTTTCTTGTTGGTCCTATTTTTTTTTTGTAATTTCGAAGCAATATATCTGTAAACAAAACACGTGTTAGGTTGGGATAGGTGCAGAGTCCCCCATGTCCTTGTCTTGCCCTGCCCCAAAACGTCATTGTCCCAGCCCCAGACAGACTGCTTTTCATGAAATTAAATAAGTAGGTAGGTACTTAGTATACTACTAATAAGAAATTCTTGATCCGTTTCACACCTTGAATTTGAATTTTTTTTACAAAAAAAAAATTATCAGCATTCAACCAACAAAGATAAAAAAATATTTTTATTGACTAATGTATTCAACTAATTAACTTAAAAAAACTTTTTTTGTTTTTACGCCAATACCAAACAAACATAACGCGAGCGGCCTCCTTCTTCGGACTCCTTACGGCGAATGATCTTTCCGCCCAGTGTTGCCAACCTTCAAGTATACTTTTTCCCTCTTCTTACCTTAAAAATTCCCACTTTTATAAAAAAATTCCCTCCTGTTAATAAAATCGGTTTTATATCAGAAATACAAGCATCTACATATTTTCCAAAATATATTTATTAAAAGAAAATCGAAGGTACGTAACAAAGTATAAAAAGTATAATCTAAAAAACATAAATCTTTTAACAAAACTTTAAAAATATATTAAAGAATTAACAATTTTAATTTTATTTATTTTTAAAATCATACATTTTTCACAATTTGGACGGAAGTAAAAAATTCCCGTTTTGAGTTAAATTTTTCCCTTTTGTTTTGAAAATTCCCGCAAAACGGGAAATTTCCCTCCGGTTGGCAACACTGCCAGCAGGTTCCGACCACTCGCGTATCGGCGACAACACTAATGATTTGTAATTGCTGTGGTGGGAGGTGTTTGTGTGAATGCGTCTTGTTTGTTTTCATTTACGCCGGGACTAGCAGTAGTATTTTATAAATTTCACATACATGAACAAATAATAATAATAATAATGCCGTGACAACAAGAAGACGACGCAATAACTTCTCGTAGGGTGGCGGCTTCGCCGCCACCAGAAAATTTCAATCCATACCTAGCTACGCCGACCGGCATAAACACCAACGGCCTGGACACAGCTCACCTACTCTGTCAAAAGGAGACCGATGTACAAATAAAACGCGTACGACATGCGCACTACAAATCATTAGTGTTGTCCCCGATACGCGAGTGTTCCGACCTTTATTTGCCGCGAAACTTTCGCATAATATTAATCCTAAAAACATTTGGTAAAAAAGTGTCCGTGATCCGTTTCACCCTTTGCGATTCGTTTCACCCCGTTTAACGGTACTGGAGGCTTATCTAATTTTACAATTTCTAGTAGTTCTATTTTTATTGATTTTTCTGGAAAGTTAATGTTTCTGTTTGTTAGCCACTTAATCATCTTTCTTCCATGGAGTATTTTGCACACGTCCAATTAGATGGGAATGGTAACTAGCGTTATCCATTACTATAATGGCGGTTTTCCACTAAACGGACAAAACAAAAACAAAACACAAACTCGTGTTAAGAAAAACAAAACTGCAACTTTTCGCAAACTTTTTGAAGACTTGCGTGTTTTGCGACAGTTGGAGTTTTGTTTCTCGAGTCCCGCTTGGAAGCGGTAACATCAATAGGTTTTGACGTGTTTTGAAACTCGAGTCTGTTTACTGGAAACGGTCGTGTTGTGTAGTCTAAATTTTGTACCAAATAGGTATATATAATTTATATTTTGAAACGTTGGATAAACTTACATAAGTATATTTACTATTAGAATATATATCTGAGTGTCAGAGACAGACTAGGTTAAGCCCAAATATTTGTCACATACATCTTTTAAACTTCTTTTATATGTATTTTCAATTTGAACCTATTTTAAAAATTAATAGGCATATAAATAAAATCTAAAAAAAAATGTGTTCTGACTTCCTCGCAACAACCAGTGGAAAAGGACCGAAAACAAAACTGTGACAAAATGTAGTCCACTTGATGGAAACAAGAGTTTTGGATTTGTCTCAGTTTTGTTTTTGTTTTTCAAGTTCCAGAAAACAGAAACAAAACATAAACTCAACTGTCTGTTTAGTAGAAAACCGTCTTAACTGAACCCTTTGGTAAATGTTTTATCATCTGCTGAAAATATTCTTCAAAAACTTCAGCGTTCATATCTTCATAGTAGTCTCCTGTGTTTTTAGATTGAAATATTAAAAAAATCACATTTTTAAAACCCGTTTAAAACACTTCCAATATAAGTTATAATTGGACGTGCTGTTTTCCTGTCCTGTTTATTCCGCTTAAACTTCAAATTTATTAGAGTTTCCCATAATTTTGTCTTTCCCATTTTAGGAAAATACGGATCACTATTGATTGCGTCCCAAACCTTGGCAAGTGTTGGTATCTCTTTTTTAAAATAAAATTCGTGAACTTTTCTTCTTATTCTGCTTTTAATTTATTCAGTAAATTCCACTTTTTCCTTACCTCTTGCATTTTTCTTTGGGGTTTAACAACTCCATTTTTTAATTCACTTATAACTTCATATAGGTATCGTTGATTTGCTTACACCCATCATATTACTTGTCTTTTCAACAGTATCGTCAAAGAAAACGAAGGATTTTCCATTAGGCAATTATAAACATTGCTTACAAATATTTTCTCGTAAACTGACAATGCAAACTTTTTTATACGTTTCACAGGTGTAAACTTTGAACTATTAACCGAAAATAACCACAACTTCTTACTGTAATAGATAATATAGAAGACTAACCAAACAGGGTAGGTAATATTGGGAACTGATCAAGATACTATATAACTGCAACTGCCTATCTTATCTTCATACCAAATCCTAGGTAGGTAACCATCTTATAATTCCACCCCCTTGTTATCATTTTGGTTTTTCCGTGGCATTAGTAATCTCCAAGAAGATGATAAAATGACGGTTAACCCTTAGATTACAGATTTTTCTAATCTAAGGATTTATCCCATTTACATTTTTAATACCATTATAGTCACATTTATAGATGTTCAACCTTCAAATTACTTTCTATAATCACACACACACATTTCTCTTTATATTCGAAATTTTATAACAATAAGAAAGACTAATTTGTTTTATATATTGTAGATCCTCGAATACATGGGCGTAGGAGATCTTTTCCAACCCTCGTCTGACCTTTCAGTACTGTCTGACAAAAAAGTCAGTGTTGGAGCAGCATTGCACAAAGCGAAGCTAGAAGTGAATGAAGAAGGCACCAAAGCTGCAGCCGCCACTACTTTCTTCAGTTTCAGATCAAGTCGACCAGCAGAACCCGCGGTTTTCAATTGCAACCATCCATTCATTTACGTCATTTTTGATAAAATGCAAAGAGCCGTAATTTTTAGTGGTGTCTTCAGAAGACCTTACTAAAGACTTTTAATAATTAAATTGTGATTTATTACCGTACTTTTAGGACTTTAGAATGTAGGAACTCTTAATAAAGAACGGGCCAAGCTCGTCATCAACTTTTTGACTGGACACGCCCAACTACAGAAAAACAGTGGAATGTACAGTTTATTTAAAATATTGTTTTACCATTGGTAGAATAATAGCCCAATTCAACGCCTGACCTGAGGCAAATAAATTCCGAATTCTATTTATTAAAAGGTACAAATGTTTTAAATTTTGAGAGTAAAGTTGTTTTTTTTTCTAACCGGTGATATTAAGGAAATGATTGTTTCTTAGAAAAATGTTTTCCTTAAGATGACAAAATGTATTATGTTACCTGTATTTATCTTGACTGACATATTTATGCTTTAAAGTGACAAATTTCAGGTGAAAACTCATCTTATAAATTATAAAATATGTAATATAGTAAATTGAATAAAAATAGATAAGCAATCATTTGAGTTTATTTTTTATTTTCAGAAGTGGAATTTTCAAAGAATGCTTTTTTTACCAAATATTTACCAGAAAATGATGTCTTAATATACAGGGATTCACTGAAAAGGTGTAAAATCATTTGGGGGAGAAAAAACATGGTGAAATAATGAATTTTAAAAATTGGAATTTTCATAGCCAGTGGCGTCGCACCAACATTACATCCAGTTTTAAATGTTGCAATAATAAAGAGTTTAAAAATTTTTTTGTATCGAATGTGGCAGTGTGTACCATTCAAGTGGTACTTTCTCAACTCGTGCGTTAGCAACTCGGGCGTAATATAAAACTACATGAATTCGTCGCAACTCGCGCGCCCTCCAAAATTGTGCACCTGTGAGTTCGCAACTCGGGCGTCGACGGGATATGAAATTTGACCATAGTTTATGTACCCTGATTCTGATTACAATCTGATTCAGGTAGTAATGAATTATCGAAAATTTAAGATAAATGAAAGACATCGCAGAACAAGCTTTGATTTTAACAGATAGCGAGCATTGAAAAGTTAGTTGATGTAAAAAAATTGAAGATTTTTCCATTACGGTTTATTTTAGAGAAATTATGTGTAGAATAAAAAATATAGAGCATGATATCGGGATCATTTTCAAATTATTCGCGATTTCTAAAATATTTCCGGAAATAATTTGGTCACTAGTGGTATTATAAGTGAAAATAATGAGAAAAATTCGAATTTTGCACATTACCTCAAATTTCCCGAATTCGGTCTATTTTTGAGAAATGTATGGAACAAAAATTATAGAGAATTACATTGTAAGCAACTTTTATATTTGAAGAAGTTTCTTTAAAATTCGAATTTTGCACTTTTTGTCAAAATTCTCGAATACTGACCATTTTAAGGAAATCATGAATATGATAAAATAATATATAAATATTACGAAACGCCTCAGAAACATTTCTAAAACATTCCTAAAATGTAAAAATATCCTGTAAATGGAATATTTCATATATTTTATAAATAATAATTTGAAACCTATCAGAAATATAACATACTGATATTTCAGAAATGTATCCAACAACAGACGCAAACTTCCAATTATTTAGAATATATGCCCAGACAGCACACCAAATCCTTTGGATATTTACTGCACGTCCCAATATCCACTGAATGTCCAGTACATGGCGGATATCTATTTTATATCCATGATATGTAATTTATAGACATGCAAATGTCCATAAATAATAGTAATTATATAGCAAATTATTAAAAAATTACGCCATTGTGCTCGCCATTGTGGCTAATAGTACCGTTCAGATATTTAAAATTCATTTTTTTAAGGTTTATTCAATATCCCATGGACATCCACTAAATAATCAAAGTCTAGGCGCGAACGCAAAGCATCGTGGATATTCAATAGATGTAATTTTTGATTTTGCTTACTAAGTATAGATGGCGATACCACTATCGCATCTACTCATGCTTAACCCGCCGTAATTGAGTTCGATCGAAATTTGTTTCCCAATCAGACTCCATTAGAGACTGGAGTCGAGAATTTCCATTTATTGCTGAAGAGTCCTAATAAGGATAACTTTCTCCTTAGTGGGCAAAATCAAAGGCAGAGGGTTGAAAATATTTTGAGTGTTGAAAATATTTTTTATCACTGCTATTTTCTTTCGACGTTATTCAATAATCATTGGTTACTTTTATGAACCTCTACTAAAGATACCCATAAAATATTTTGCTGAATATCCGAATTCTTCTATATCCTGGGATATAGACGGACATTTGGTTGGATATCCATATTGGATATCCACAAAATATATTCTGTGGATATCTCTGGGATTTCTTGTATTGTCTGGAAGATACCCATTAGATATTTTGCTGGATAATCCATAGGATATCTTCTATATTCTGGATATAGACGGACATTTGGATATCCATATTAGATCCACGGAATATTTCTGATATTCTGTGGATATATTGGATATCCACAAAAGATATTCTGTGGATATCTTTGGGATTTGGTGTGTTGTCTGAGTAAAGGCCCTGGTCCGGATGGAATTCCTCCCATTTTCTTAAAAAATTCTCAAGCCTCACTTTCTACTATGTCAATTATTCCAAAAATGGTTTCTTTCCCCAACGTTGGAAATAGGGCTGCCATACCTCCCGATTTGGGCGGGAGCCTCTCGATTTCCTACACTCCCTCCCGCTTTTTAAACTAAGCTATAAAGCTCCCTGTTTTTCAAAATCTCCTAATTAACCCCCGAATTTACATTGAATGGATTTAAAAAAATTATTAATATGTTAATGATACTATCAAATTATAGGTCATTCCCCCATATCTACAAACGTCGTAATCTCTACAAGCGCCATCTTTTATATGTCTGGGGCCTATGGATTTGAAAACAAACCCTAAATTAGACGACTTCTTAAAAATGTTTGATGAGTTTGCCATTGGTGTAGATATTGACCTACTTTTAGAAGAATTTGTAAAGTTGTCATCATATTTGGAAAACCCACCACTAAACTTTAAAGACATTAAAATTGACCAGCAATGAGTTTATTATTTTAAGAACCATAGAGTCCAAATTTTTTGAAAATATGCTCTTGTTTTTTCTCTTTCTCACTTAGGGAACGTACCCATACTACGTAACCCATTCATGGGGGGGTGGGAGGTCTTAAAAATACTACGATCAGTCACAGGAGTGTGGGGGGGTGGCTTAGATTTTTGTAACGTTAGTCGATTTCGCCGAGAGAAACGTCGCGCTTTTTTGGACTATCTTTAAATGTGGCGCGCAATGTTGGGTGCTTCTTAAACTCACAGTTGGTGGCGCTGATGCAGGTGTGTTAAACCGTCAGCTGATTGAAAACAGGCACTGTTTGTGAGTGTGAAATCTGTATACCCATTTATAAAATGGTAATGTTAGTACCCGTAACGCCATCTATGTTTCAGACCAAGTCTGAAGAAACTCCTGATGCTACTGCCCCCGTAATCAATGATGTGTGCGAGTGGATTGATGCCGGGAACGTATTTATTGAAGATGTGTAAGATAGATATTAATGTTATTGAACAGAAAACAATTATAGTTTTCATAAATTAAGTTACGGTAGCAATATGTTTTTACATAAGTTTTTCTTCTTCATAATTTTTAATTTAATATTTAATTTACTAGTAATTATAAGCATGCATGTAGTCTTTTGTAATCAAGGGCGTATTAATAAACGTAAATATGAGTCAAATTATTTTTATTTGCTACACTTTCTCCTTACAAAATGATTAAAAATCATTCTTGCCAATACTACGTAAAAACTTGTAGGGGGGGAAGGGGTCTTGGCATATACTACGCGTGGTTACCGAGGGGAGGGAGGGGTCAAAAAATCTTAAAAAATAGGTCACGTAGTATGGGTACGTTCCCTTAAATGCAATAAGTGATCCCAGACAACACACCAAATCCCAGAGATATCCACAGAATATATTTTGTGGATATCCAATATATCCACAGGATATCAGAAATATTCCGTGGAACTAATATGGATATCCAAATGTCCGTCTATATCCAGAATATAGAAGATATAATATGGATATTCAGCAAAATATCTAATGAGTATGTATCTCCAGACAATACAAGAAATCCCAGATATATCCATAGAATATATTTTGTGGATATCCAACCAAATGTCCGTCTATATCTCAGGATATAGAAATTCAGATAAATATTTTATAATTATTTTTAGTAGAGGTTCATAAGTAACCAATGGTTATTGAATAACGTCGAAAGAAAATAGAGGTAAAAGATATTCCCAACAATCTGCCTTTGATTTTGCCTACAAAGGAGAAATTCATCCTTATTAGGAATATTCAGCAATAAATGGAACTTCTCGACTTCAGTCTCTAATGAAGTCTGTTTGTGAAACAATGTCGATCAAACTCAATTACGGCGGGTTAAGCATGAGTAGATACGAAAGTGGTATCGCCATCTATACTTAGGAAGCAAAATCAAAAATTACATCTAGTAGATATCCACGATGGTTTGCGTCCGCGCTTAGACTTTGATATATTTATATTTATAGTGGATGTCCATGGGATATTGAATACACCTTAAAAAAAATTAATTTTAAATATCTCAACGGTACTAAATTTGCTATATAATTACAATTATTTATGGACATTTGCATGTCTATAAATTACATTTCATGGATATAAAATAGATATCCACCATGGACTGGACATTCAGTGGATATTGGGATGTTCAGTAGATATCCAAAGGATTTGGTGTGCTGTCTGGGGAGAGATCATTTTTAGTCTGTTTATATCCCGGAGGAAAGAAATTTTCTTTCTATAAAAACAGAATCTGAACCAATGATTAAATTTAATTTATACTGAAACTTGCCAAGAATGCAAAATTTTTGCAAAAGGAAGGAGTCTTCTTGGAAGAGTTCAAAATATTTGTAAAAGGTTCAATAAAACAGCTAATATCATTGTGCATGATTATGTCATTGCAGGTTCTGAACTAAGTGTTGAGCAAACTATAAATTATCTTGGTGTTATTTTTGACATGGACCTATCATTTATTCCTCATTTGGAAGAAATTGTAAATAGAGCTTTTCGACTGCTGGACTTAGTCAAAAGGAACATCAAGCATATTTATGACACAGCACCTCTGAAGAGTCTATAACTGCTTAGTTAGAAACATTTTAGAATACTGCTCAGTGATTTGGACACCTAACTACAATTGTCATATTGATAAATTAGAAAGAGTGCAAAATAAATTTTCAAAGTATCTACTATATAAACATAAGCTTCCATCGCAAAATATAGATTACCAAACCAGAATTATGTTGTGCAGACTTAAGAGTTTGGAATGCAGACTTCGAGAATAGCTTGTTTTCCTATATAAGTTATTGAACGGTTTGATTGATAGTGACAGCCTGGTACATTTTATTAGATTTCTTGTTCCTGCCAGACTTACTAGGAAGATTAAACTATTTTATGTAAATACTCATATGGACAGAATTTATTTGTAGACCCACTGATGTCCAATTACAATGTTTTTTTCAAGTTATGACATTTTTAATACTGGTTTGTTTTCTTTAAAGCGTCAACTTTCATTACACTATTGACTTAATTTTATAATGTGACAATTTTATTAATTTTTTTTTATTTTTATTTTAATTTATGTTTCAATTGATATTTTAAATGTACCATTTAGAACTTTATGTATCTGTACTGTAAACAAATAAATAAATAAAAAATAATAAGAATGCAAATTAGAATCTAAGTACTTATATTACAAAAAAAATTAATAATAACTCGTTTTAGTTTTCCTATTCAAAAATTTGTACAACCAATGAATTCTCTTTTCTAATTGATACCATTTAGTGGGCCTTGCTATGGGATACACTGTCTGACCCAACATTTTTCGCTTCCTAAGCATCACTTGATATTCATTTCCTCCTACACCTCTTAACCATCTCGGCATATTGTACAATATTTTTGTAGGATGTAACTTTTCATTGCCTAGTATGTCTATGTAATCGTTTTGTCCAAACAAGGCTCTTTTTTCTGACCAACTGTTCTTTGGTTTGTATAAGGGTATTGGTAAACTTTCTCCATCTTTTACACGGGGCAATAAACCACTTTGTAACATTCTATCATCGTAGCCGTATCGTCTAATTCTAGGACCTTCTGCGATTCTTTCTGCATGGTACCTATATCTAACAGATACAAATTGTGGGGTAAATATATAAATATTGTTCAAAGAAGGCTTCAAGCCATTTAAACACTTCACTATTAAGGACATTTTTCTTTCTCAAATTTACTCTTCAAAAATCAACGATACTTCTTTACGATATCATTAAAATCTTTTTATTACAAAGTATCTATTCATTGCTTTTAAAATGATCACCTAACCTAACTAAATTTAATAATCCAAAATATCCAAAAATCTTCTTTTTCTCTCTTTCAATGTATGATAAGAGATAACTAGACTAAACAAAGCACAACCATTGTCGATATAAAGATAAACAGAACCTGTTAGGTTCATTATAAACTAGTTTTTTTTTTTAACTATTAGTTGTGGTTGTGATGGTTCTATAAGGGCCCACGCTTAGAGGAAGGAAAAGATTATAGTATATTACGTAACAAGAGTTTTAAGTAACGCATTACGCACGACGTGAAAAAGTTTACGCACGAAGCCGTGCAGTGGCGAGTGCATAAATTTCACGAGTGTGTAATGGGCTTACAACTCGGTTAACGTACTATACTTTTTCTACGCCCACTTAAAACATTCTCAAAAAAGGATTTAACGTTATGCTTATGTCGCCAATCCATAAATTTTCAATAGGTAATTTCTTACCTTTCTTTGGATTTTAGCGGTAACAAACTATTGCAGCGTTTGAGAATCCGCACCGGATGCATTTTTTACATCTCGAGCGTTTTTTTATCAACATCGGACACATCTGTCCCATTACATTTACGTATACTGAATCACGTGATCAAAGATTAACTACATCTCAGATGCATCCGATGTGGATTCTCAAACGCGGCATATGTGTGGCAGCTTGAGCTTTTTTTAAAATCTCCGGTGGAGTGCTCATAATTTCATCACTTTCACTGCTAACAAACATATTCGTAGGTAAAGTTGAGAAAATGTTCGGATGCAATCATATTTTGTTACAAAAATTGACAATTTAAATGTATAATATGTTGCTGACATTTAGGGACATCACTCTTTTATTCCAAAATGTATCTCGCTAATGCTAAAAGTTTGTATGATTTTTAAATGACTAAATTTATGTAAATAGACTAAATAAAGTCGTACGTAGACAAAAATTTGATTGCAATTTGATTAAACCAAGAAATTTAAGTTTTCTTATCAAAACACACGTGTATATGTTATGAGATCTCATTACGTGCATGTTATTGTTAAATGTCATACGAACTTGTCTCGTTACTGTTAAAACTCGGCCTAACATGTACGTTACGGATAACGTAAACGTTCAATCATAGGATCTATTGGGTCCTACGACCCTTAGGGCCGATTCCACCGTTGTGTTAAACGAAGATTAAAATGACATTGTAAATGTAAAAATGTCATTTTAAACTTCGTTTAACACAACGGTGGAATCGGTCCTTAGTCCTTCCTCCTTTTGGCTTTTAAAATTTGGCAAGTTACCCACAGAATGACCTCATAAAAATAAGCATTAATCTCTAGTCTACTCATAGAAGGTCTTAGATTGGAAAATAACCTAACTAAAACTTCTTTTTTAGTACCCAAGAATCAAGAACTAAACAACAACTTAGCTACAATGCTACAAAGCATTCAGTTGTTTGTTGTATTTGGTGATAATTCTATTTTTGTAAAAAAATATATTGATTACATAGCAGTGTAAAAGAAAAATGTTATTAAAATTATAGAAGTAAGAGGCCTTTACCGCAGTAAAACATGTGCGATTCTCCCCCACTCATCTCAAATTTCGTCTCTCGCCACCTTCGCCAACCAATAAAATTTAAAACGTAAATTCCGGAAAACCAACCTTCATAATTTTGACAGCTCTAAAGTTACGTGTCAAAATTATATTACATATTTAAATATTTTTTATAATACAATTTATTTATGTTCGGTAAGTAATAATAATAGATCAGTCTAGCAATTATTATTACGATTTAGATAGTATAGATTGTGTATTTTAATTAAAATTACGCAATTCGGCAATTTGAAGTGTACACACATATGACTCGTAGTTTTTCCTAAACATTAGATCAATTAGATTGTATTTCGTTGTTAATAATTTAAGCATGCACTAAATTTGATTAATAATTTAGTTTAATTTGTATTGTAGTCCATTAACTAATCGACCGTTGTTCCCATGTCCAGAAAAAGAATAAAAAATAAATTAGAAGAGATGACTACCACAATACATTCACAGACGCAGATGCCTCGATTAGTAAGTATTTTAAATTGTAATTTGTAATACATAAGTACGATAATCCTCACTTTAATTAACAAAAAATTGAAACTGAAAGTTTTATGATAGGTGTACCAATTTATTTTAACAATGATTCATTCAGCTTTCATTCAATTCTGATAGTGATCTTAATCCTAATAACAAATCTGTATTTTTTGGTGATGTTCATACTCTACTGTACTTTTATAGTAGAATTTCTCAAAATAATACATCTAATGGTTTTAAAATGGGCTTATATTTTTTTATTGGAAAATTAGATCTATTTCTATTCAAACTTTTATTAATAACACACCCAGTCATTGTATTATATAAATAGAATCTATTTATTTAAGTATTATTGAATTAAAAAGGTTATAAAGTTAATTATGGAAATTACTTTGTTAATAATAATAATAATGTACACTGTAAAGGAAGTGATGGTGAAATCAATATTGAAAGGTTTATTAGAAAATATGTTTGTCTAGTTACCTATTTGTTGAGATAATTAGTCAGAATATGTACACAATACCTTATTAAAGTAATTATTGTTATTATATTTAAACAGTTAACTTAGCCTAATATCCTACTTATTAAAAAACTGAATATTACAGAAAAATAAATACTTGTAGAAATAATTTAATGTTCCTATCGAATTTTTGTTGGTCTTAGGAAAATTACCCAATGAATCATTTACCTAAGACCTTTAATGTCTATATTAAAACTTTTATAAAAATAAAAGAAACCTACATAATATTAAAAATAATATAAACAAAAGTGGCTACACCTAATTGATTATAAATTCCTCCGAAATCAACAAGAAAATTAAAAAAATATACCTATATATATTTCATTTGTCATTTTTGGTTTCATTATGGCTCTCATAAACTTTTATCAACATTAATGTTAAGTACCTACTTATTACCTACCCTATAAATTTATTGGTTGATTAAACTCAAAATAACTTTCTTTTTTATTAAATACTTATAGTACTTTACTAATTTTTGAACAATAAGGTACTTTTTATGAAACTACTAGTAAGGAGGTGCATTTATGTTTTATCAAAATGAAATTCTTATATATATTTATTTTCTTATTCAAACAAGTCTTTCGGCCTAATTACATGAATAAACATATTATATAATTACCAAAATACAAAGTATTTACATCTAAGATAAGAGGTACAGCTATCAAAAATTACAGAGGTATGTTTACTTCACTTCAATTAATTATATTTACGTTAATCACATAAGGTTAATATATGATTTAGTATGGTATTGCGAAAAATATTTTGTGGAACATTCCAGTCCAATTCAATAAGAGAATTAAAATTGTTGGCCAAACAAAACATGGTTACTAGAGAAATTCTGTTCATTAAATGTATTGTCAGTACCTATATTAAACATAGCTGACGACCTAGTTCTGCGTGGTGGAAGATTGAATCTAATTAGAGAAAGAATATCAGGGGAATTGATTTTATAATTAATTATCTTATATAAAAATATAACTAAATTCAGTGTACGTCTGTTGTCTAGACCTAATCAAGTTATAATCAACTCTGATATGATGAGTTTGATACTCACTTGACCAAATCAGAGAGCCTAATTCTAATTTAGATTTGACTAAACTAAAGTAGAGAGTTTATTGTATTGATATTGGAAAAAGTAGAAGTTTGTCTTAATATAAATCCCAATAAGCGATTTGCAGCTTTAATTACATTTTTTATGTGAGGAGCAAAAGATAACTGATAAGTAACACCTAGATCTTTGATCTCTTCATTTCTCTTTAATATTTCATTATTCATCATATAATTAAAAACAACTGGTTCCTTTAAACGCGTTAATGTCATTACATAAAATTTGGTAATATTAAAATAAAGTTTATTTCTTTGACTCCACTCATACAAATTATGAATGTCCTTTTGTATCATTACACAATCTCTCACAGTTTGTACCTGTTTGTATATTTTAAGATCATCTGCAAAAAGTAAACAGTCTGAATATTTTAAAACCATAGGCAGATCATTATTTATAAAAAGTACAAACAATAGGGGGCCAAGATTAGATCCTTGTGGAACACCAGAATTAGCTGAAAATTTGCCTGACATATTACCGTTATGCTTTACAATAAATGATATATTTTCCAAATATTTTTTTATCAGATTTAACAACTTGTCAGATAATCCAAAAGTATTCAATTTTTGAAGCAATATGGTTAACCAAAAATCTGTAAAAATTGTATCCAACTGTTTTTTTTTTTGATTCTAAGGTACTGTAGACTTTGTTGGAAAATATAAACAAATTAGTATCAACTGATTTATTCATTACAAAACCATGCTGTTGTGGTACTATGTATTTTTCAGCATAATAATATACTACCTACTTTGTAAACAATCATTTCAAATAGTTTTGTAGGAGCACACATAATAGAAATTGGTCTGAAATTCTCTATATTCATTTTATTACCCGTTTTATAAATAGTAGTTAGTAAGGAAGTTTTCCAGTATGTTGGATAAACAGACGAAGAAACAATTAGGTTAAGAATATATATTTAGAATAAATGGGGGAAGTTCATCAATGCCTGCTGCTTTTTTAGCTTTTAGTTTTTTAACTGCCAAATTAAAATCGGCGTCAGTAAATAATTTAAGAGAAGAACAATCAGAATATAAACTACTTTCCGACAAATTTAAATTATAAGTTTCTTTGTTAGACGTATAAACGGAGGAAAAAAAAATTTGCAAAAGCATCAGCTGATTTATTCATATTAATAGGTTCACCCTGATATGAGAAAAGCAACCATTGCAAATAAAAAAGCTAAAGCATTCATGATACATTTATGAAACATTTTAATGCCTCAATTCCAAATATATCCCAACCTAAAAGAAAATGTAATAAAAACTTGAGTTATATGAATACAGATGAAATAAAAGGACAAAAAGAACTAATCTCATTTTTACAGGACGTCATTAAAAACAAATCAACCGACTACAATAAAAAATTATATAAACAAGAGAAAACTAAATACAATGTATTGCTAAAAAATTCAAAACAAAATGACTTACTTCAACAAATTAATATTTCAGACAATAAATCTAAAACTGTATGGCAAATAATAATGAAACACGACGTAATAATAAAAATAAAGGAGAATCTGAAATCGATATAGAAACCTTTAATAAATATTTTATAAATCATTCATCTGATATAGTAGCTCAATAACAATAAAAATAAAATTGACTTAACTGAAAACATCAATCACTTTTCTTAGCTCCTTTTACTGAATCTGACACCATAGATATAATACAAAACATTAAATCAAAAGGAACTCGAGATATATATGACATTAATTATTATTTATTAAAAAACTGCGCCCAAAATATTGTTGTTCCTATTACTAAATTGATAAACTGTTGTTTAGCTGAAGGTACCTTTCCAGATATTTTTAAAACGTCCAAAGTTCTACCATGCCACAAAAAAGGAGATGACTCAGTACCTGAAAAGTTTCGCCAAATACATATTTTACCATGTTTTTATAAAATACTTGAAAGTGTTATAGTAAAACAAATTTTGCATTTCTTTGAAAACAACAACCTGTTTTTTGCGGAACAATATGGTTTTAGACATGGGAGAACAACTACAGAAGCCATGCTGGCTTTAATGAATAACATTCAGGAGTCTTTAGAAAACATATCACAATGCGTAGCTATATTCACTGTTCTGTCTAAAGCGTTTGACTGAGTAAGTCACACATTGTTAATCAACAAACTAGATTAATATGGCATTAGAGGCATTGCAAATAACACATCTGACATAGTTTTCAAAAACTCTGAGATTATGACTGAAGCTAAACAATGGTTTGATAACAATGTATTATTTTTAAATCACAATAAAACTGAAACATGCGTGTCTTCAGGTTGAACCGAACTACTAGTGAAACAATGATCAATAAATTTCTCGGTATATACTTTGACACACAACTTACATGGAACTATCAAATAAATAACTTATGCAACAAGTTGGCAAAATTCACGTTTGCTTTACGTAGAATATAAAATATAGTTAATACAGAAGCAGCAATAACTACTTATTATGGCTTATTCCATTCCAATTTAATATATGGGATTCTAACTTGGGGAAATGCTAGCTTCACTACAAAGACAAAGACTTTTTATCTTGCAAAAATCAGCTTTTCGCTCTATTCTGCAGGTAAATTATTATGAACAATGCCGACCACTATTTAAGCAACTTAGCATAATGACCTTCTTTTTACAATTAGTATTTGAAAACTTAATAAGATGGTTTTCAACAAAAAAGAAACCTGTGTTTTGTCAAATGCATTATAATATAATAAAAACAAATGTTCTCCTTACCTATATCTTTCATTTGGCATATATCTTACCCTTAATGGGGGGGCAAAACTGCCCATTCTCCTTTCAATTATTGTTAGTAATCCTTAAAGAATTGAAAATAAAAATTCTGAAAACATAAAGTTATACACTTTATTACAATATTATTTAAGATTTTATATGCATCTAAAGGTTAATAGGTCTAAAGATAAAATTTAAATAAATAGATATATTCTTAAATTTAATTTTGATGGAAATTTTTATTATTAAAAAAGGATTCTCCCAAAAATTATTTTTATTACATAACCAACAAAATAAATTCAAATCACTTGCGTTCTGTTTATCATTTGTAAATAGTAGAAAAGGATTTACATTATATTGGTGTTACCCTCTAGACGAAAAAGCTTTTAATGTATTTTTTTATTGTAAGAAAAATGAATGCTCCTTGCTCCTGTAGGTAAAAATTAAATATATTGTTCCCTTCTAGCATTTTTATTTTATTTATTTTCGATAGAAAGACATCTTTTTAGATTTTTTCAAAAGATGCCGTTTCAAATTTTCAAAAAGTGACTCCAGAATTTTTCTTGTAAAAGTAAAAAATCCTTAAAATTATGATTTACGTAAAATACAATAAGGTGTACAAATACGTAAAATTTATTTATCCCTCGTAAAACAGTAAAATATATTATAAATTGTTTTCATGAGTTTTGTATTTTTTTTTTTTTAGAAAAAACTCACAAATTTTGAAAAAGTGTCTCCAGAGGAGCACAGATTTAACCTTTACCTACACGCACATATTTTTTCTTTCAGAATAAGTCAAAAATAAACTTTAAAAGTGGGGTACTACTAAACCCTTACATGCTCTGCTCTAAAGCCAAGTAAATACTCCTCTTAAGTTTACAAATAATGTCAGGTTGATCTGATTTTAATAAAAAATATTAAACATGTGTGAATAAGAGATAATTCGATCTCATGGATATAATAAGTTAGATTCATATATTACTCTTATTACACCTGTATATCACCAAATTGATTTGTGTTAAAATTGGAATTAGTTGACTACATTGCCCATTAGCCTTTCTTGTTGTTTAACAAACATTATGTAAGAGATTAAATAGTTTAGTTGATTGACAAGATTGAAAATGTTACCACGAGATTATTTTAATTTTTAATTAAAACAGGTGATTATAGTCATTATAACTTTTTCTGAAATATTGTTTTGTTAAAAAATAATTTAATCTGTTGATTCGTGAATTGATACCACTTATCTAGATTAAAAAATTAAAAATATGAAACATCACACCATCACAGTGTTACATAATTTTATTAACTTTGTAGATTACATAGAAATTGCAAAAATAATAACTACTCGAAAAATTACATTTTGTTATTGCGGATTAGAAATATAAGTACAGATAAATACACGTAGTCACTTAATTTTTTAAATGAAGCAAGTACTACAACGGTAGCTTCTCTAGTATAATTCATATAAATAAAATAAATCGAGATATATTTATAAACAAATATAATTTTGAAAAGTTTATATTATATACATTGTAACGTTTGTTTACATTAAAAATAGTTTACTTATAATTTATTTACACTAAGTACTAATTGATTATTTTATACTAAACACTATTTATATTTCATACTTCTAATTTATTTAACAATATATCTTTATTCGTCAACGTTTATTTTAAAACTTCATTTAGTACGGCAAAATAATTCACTTATATACAAAAATGTAAGCCTAGAAAAAATCCAATACTGACTAGTAGAATCTCGATGCGTTCGTGAAATCCTTCATCCACGCTTCGGCCTGCATACAAAAACATATTTCAGTCGATTCTAGATCGTCAGTGGTAACGGCAGCGGTTAAGGTCAACAAAAAACAGGTTCGGACTGGTTACAGAAGAGCTGGCTTTCAAAATGTCTGCCTTGGTCACTGTTGATCTCCAAGGGCACTCCAGATGGACTGAGGAACTTTTATTAACACTTCTGCAACAGTTGCGACCTCTTGATTTGTAATGGCGTAGATTTCCACCCACTTCGTAAAATAATCCAAAATCTCATCATGTATTTATTACCATCCTCGGTCATGGGGAATTTTCCAGCAATATCTAAGACAATCCCCTCTTAAATGAGCTACCGACGTTTTACTGCTTTATGGGGGCCTTCCTTTTTCCGTTGGGGGTCCATTATTCATAGCACAGGTGGTACATTTCTTACACAAGTCCTTTACATCATCGGAACTGTTCATCCAATAAAACCTTTCACGAACTTTCTGAAGGGGTTTTTTAACACCGAGATGTCCATCTGATGGACTGTCGTGTAACAAACGAAGAACTTTTGCTACTCTTCTCTTTGGAATGACGTAACTGTCTTTTTCGAGTTCTCGCTTTAATAAGCCTTCTTCCAATATAAAACAGTCCCACTGAGCCCAATACGACTTAATTACCGGAGAGAGTTTTGATACTTCTTGTCAAGTAGGTCGAAGATTTTTCTTTCTATTGTCGCATCTGCTTTAAAACAGGATCGTTCTCTTGTTCGTCCCTAATTTTGGTAGGGCGCAGTCGTTGACAACCATTGTTCTTCGTACTGCAACTTCTTTAGCAGATGTGGCCAACCTTTTTCCAATCAGGATTCCTCGACCAATACCTTCATTATGCTTCGAAGGTTCTACATTGAGAGGCGTTCCTTTCTCTACAGCACCTTGCAACTACGTTACTTTATGGTTTTTCATCTATCAGGTACCATCGTTCCTTCCTGTACAGCTATCGGTACGTTTTTCGATTCGTAGAGTTCCTAGGACGTTTGCACGAACTGTGTACATCTCCCAGTTCATCGTAGTTCAAGTCAGGTGCTTGTTTTTTCGTCTTCATCTCGTTTTCGTCTTCATCTCTTAACCAGTTGGTCGAGTTTATCTTCCACTTCTTCTTTTACAGTCCTTACTTTACTGTATCCTCAAGGAGCCTGCAAAGCTGTCTCATATTCCAAAGTTTTTTGACGGGCTAAGCGCAGTGCTTTCTGCATTTCATGGTCAAGGAGTCCATCTGCCAAACATTCCATCATGTTTTCCGAAGCTAATGGTAGGAAAATTGCACCAATCTGGCAATATCTACTTCATATTATTGAAGGGTTTCGTTTCTGTTTGCGATTTTTTAAATGTGATTGGTATAAATGCTCCAAGTGTTCGTGGCCATATCGCATGTTTAGTCTCCTTTTAAAGTTGTTCAAAATCTGTCTCTTCCACAGGTAGAATAAATTGAGACGACATAAACACTATTTTGCGATATGATAGATGGTCGCACTTCGAGTGACAGAAAAATGTAATGAAAATGGCGACTTGAGTTAGTCGTACTTTGATTTATTTGAAGTCAATAATTTTATATTTGCATACTGACGGAACGAAAATGATTTTGTATCATTTAAATGAAGCTATTTAAAAAAAATGGCCTTTATTCTCACCAAAATTGACTAAGTCCGCTATCTCGAGTTTGACATGTAAAAGTGTAATGCATCTTCATAGCATCTCGTCTTTATTCTATCTCAATGGTATAGTCTGAAGTACATCTAAAGGTCTCCTCGAAGGTCAAATTTACTTTCAGATTCGTTTGTCCTCGCAACTTTTTCGAATTACTTAAGTTAGTTGGTCCATGACATCTTCCCGTCGAAAGTTGGAGCTTTAACACGGAAAGAATTTACGTTTTCTTGCAATTTAAGTTTTGATACCACATATGGCAATTTATTTCACCGTCCTTGGCCTGTTCTGGTTTCTTTATTGCTTCTATCTTCTTCTCCATATCTTTTATGTTCTTTTCATCGGAATCAATTTCAGAATTTCAGAAGATACCAGGAAGAAATATTATACGAAAATTTTAGCTTCTAATGAAGAAATATGTGTTTTTATAGAAAACATTTTATTTCCCAAGGAAGAAATTATAGAAGCCGCATTATCAGAAAATAGATATACGTTTTCAGATCCAAACCTTCACGTTTTAGTGCTCTAGCAGTCGGATTCTCATCTTTCAATACAGCATATGTCGAAACGCCTATCTTCATTTGACATACTGCAATTCTTGTGTAATATCTCGACCTGCGTACAAAAACACATTCCAGTCGATTCTCGATCGCCAGCGGTAACGGCAGAGGTGAAGGTCAACAAAGAACAAGGTCGAATTGGTTGCACGACAATATGTATGGAATGCCTTTTGTCCGCAGAAATTACATTATTTAGTATTTGAAGAGAATAGCTTTGTTTAATATTCCTTTGATTGACAAAAAATTAACGAAATTTTCCATCTATGCCAAATCGAATGAGGAGTGTCATCCAGAATCGGGGTGGCAATACGCCTTATTGAAAAGTGATCCTCACCATTTATTGCCCCTTTAATTTTATTATTGCAAAGTAAACTGCAACTGTAATTTTTCAATAAATTTAGGATTTCTCCTTTTTTGCTTTCTTTTCGTTTGTGACTTATGGTAACATCGGATAACATGGTAAAATAATTACTGACTTAATACACAATAGATTTATTATAAAAATAAGATATATTTAAAAAGATGAATTATTTCGTACATTTTTTAGGTGGCTCGTTTTCTCTGACGCGCAGTGTAGCTGTTGAAGGAACAACATATGATTACATATAATTTTTTGATTTAATAAATTAGTTGAAATAGTTTACTTTTTAATACGTCTCTAGATTCATTAAAATACTTCAGTATTTTTATTGTAATTATAAAAACCAATACCATGACGACCTTACAAAGAGTATGAAGGCATTATGCCATATAATATATTGTAAAGTAAAATATTAAAAGTATAGGACATGGTGACATAAAATTCTGAGTGTCTACGTTACATTATACAGGGTGTCCGCCGGGAAGGTATATTACTTTGTTTTGCCGCCATTTTGGTAAACATTAGTCTTGACAGTTCATATTTGGCAGTCGTGAAGTAGACACGTGGCAAATTTATTATGGAAAAATATTCGATAAACCAACGTGTTTTAATCGTTTTATCAAAATCAATCATCGATTACTGTGACGATGAGAAAGTTACGTGAAATTTTTGGGAGAAACAACGTGCCAACAAAACGCACTATTTATCGTGTAGTGAATGATTTCGAAGAAAGAGGGTCTGTAGGTGATAGGCCCAAGCATGGACCACAACGTACTGCAAGATCGGCTGAAAACATTACTGCTGCTCAAGAAAGTGTTCAAAACAATCCATCAACTTCAATTCGACGCCGAGCTCAGGAGCTTGGTCTTCAAAGAACAACTTTGGCCACAATTTTGCACAAGGATTTGCATTTGTTTCCATATAAGATTCAGTTGACATAAGAGCTTCTTCCACAAGACCATTTACGCCGCCGTACACATGCCAATAGGATGTTCAGCTCGCCCATGACAACCCCGATTTTCATGAAAAAATCATAATGAGTGACGAGGCACATTTTCATTTGAATGGATATGTGAATAAACAAAATAGTCAGTTCTGAGCAATGGAAAACCCTCAAATTATTTATCAGTCACCTTTGCATCCATTAAAAGAGACAGTCTGGTGTCCGATTTGGTCAGGAGGACTCAGTGGACCTTACTTCTTTGAAAATGAAAACGGCGTAACAGTAACTGTGAATGGGGAGCGATATCGTGATATGATTGAAAACTTTTTAACGCCACAACTGCATGCTTTGGGCTTGATTAACATGTGATATCAACAAGACGGTGCCACATCGCATACAGTCAGGATTACAATGGAATTACTGCGAGACCTCTTTCCACAACAAGTTATTTCAAGAAATGGTGATGTTGATTGGCCTCCACGGTCGCCTGATTTGACTGTTCCGGACTTCTTTTTGCTGGGATATCTGAAAAGCAAGGTTTATGCAAACAAACCAGAAACGCTTGAGCAACTCAAACAAAATATTCGTGATGAAATTAATGAAATACCGCGTGAAATGTGTGAGAATGTAATGAAAAATGTGCTCAAAAGGGCTCGCATTTGTGAGGCTAACAGAGGCGGACATTTATCTGATATTGTATTCCATATATAATTGCCGACATTAAATAAAACATTTATCAATATAAGATCCATTTTCTTTCATTTAATCAAAAATTATAAACAAAGTAGTATACCATCCCGGCGGACACCCTGTATATGTGTATTACTTAAAATTAAAGTGTTTAAAAATTTAAACATGGGTGATATATCTTACATTAAATTGTACAAGGTATAATAGGAACATGCATGTAACAAACAGACTTATTGGTGCGCGACGAGTGACATTAGTGTTTGTTATGAGTATTTTCATATTTTTCTTTGTTAAATTCACTGTAAGGTATTTCCATGCTTGTATATTATGAACACATTCTAACCATCTTCAACTCTGGTACATTTTCAACTCTAGTAGAAAATCACCGACTACTTGTATTAGTTTAGTTTAAAAATGAAAATAGAACTGTCTGAAAAGCCTGTACTAGGTTTATACTGCACCCTTCCTAGATAAAAAAAAATCCTGCAGGGGAAAAAACAGAAGGGACAGGTCTGAATGTGGATAAATACAACTTCTTAATCAGCCACTAAAAATCATAAGATGATTTTTTAAACAACACGGTCAGTATTAGTGATTTGACTCATTTTTAAATACATTCTCAATAGTCTCTGATTTTACGTTATTATTACATTACATTAGTTGAGTTTATATACCCCCGGTAGAGTCAACCGCATATGCCATTTAAGGAATCCCACCTATACATATGAATGTACTTAATTATTTATTAAACAGATACAAATGTTTTATCAAATTATTTCTATACGTCAATGACAAAAGCATTTTTAAAATTAAAAACCGAAATTAATAACTAAAAATACCAATTAACCTTGAGCTACATTTTTTTTTGGCACGGGGTATAGGTAGGTTTAGAGAGGTAAATTGAAGAAATAAGTCAATTCCGAACTGTAGGAAGAAGGCAGATTGTGGACTTGTTCCTTAATTTAACTATCACCTTTATGTGCCTATTTTTATAATACAAAACATATTAAAATTAATTTAAGTACAGTGAGAAATGCTCTGCTGTCACAAAATATTCCGTTACCCTGTAAGTTCCATATTTGCGTCTAGTTTGCGAAAGATCATAATGTGACCTCGACCCTGGATAACACTGACCTAATCTTCTAGAAATTAAATACGTCATCTTAACATTCTATAGTTCATAGTTTGTATAAGATCGTTTCCCTCTATATGACTCATATTTATTATTTGTTATGTGAAATTATATTTTTCCATAGACAATATTTTATAATTATTGATCTAATTTATGTAGAGAGATGAAAATTTTACCTCTACTAACGAGACGTTTTATCATAATTTATAAAACTGCTATTTAGTTGCAAGTGCACCTTTGTGTGAAAGAGTATTCCGAATTATTTGCTCTAGTTAGCAATGAGCATTCTCGATTCAAAAACGTCCGAATTGTTTTATTTAATTTGCCGCAATAAAAAAAAAATTAATAAATAATCCAAACCGTGTAGTGTCATTGTAATAAAAAAAATCAGATTTGATTTCTTACGATTTACTTTTTATTAGCGGATTTATGATAGTAATTAGGAAACAAAAAATGCCCGCTGTTTGAATTTATAAAGAGGTAATTTGATCGTTTAATCCACTTCATTACAAAATGGTTGTGGATAACATAAAGCTTTTTGATTCGGCTGTAATACGAAGACGGTCGGTTACTGAAATGAATAGGGTAAGTTTTTCAAAAAGAAATGTTATACATACATATTAAGTAATGTCCAATTCCACCGCTAGTTGTTAAGAAATAAACCAGGTTTAAAATGACATTTTTTCATTAAAAACGTAATTTTAAGCTTGGCTTATTTATTAACGACTAGCGGTGGAAATGGCCTAAACGATTCGTTCCATTTTTAACCGACTTCAAAAAAGGTGTCCGATTTCAATGATTCTTTTTTTGTTAGAAAGGTCCGTATTCTTCCACCAATATTTACGAGTATATACACATTGAAAATTCTGGTGAAGATCTAGAATGCTTTCGCCAAAACTAGAAACATTATCACGTTCGTTCTAGAAGGTAATCAAAAGCGCCTTCCATAGTCGTCACATATGTTTGGTCTTAAGGGGTTTAATTATGTATAATAATCGGGCAAATTGAGCCTCAAATGCCAAATAAAACTGAGAGGGACTTGGAGGATTAGAGCATGACTGAATAATGAAAAAGCTCGCATTACATTCGGAAAAAAAATATATCTGGAATGAACTTTAATTAATGAAAACATTTTTGATTTTCAGTCATCAACTTTTGGACCGGCGCCGTTTAGCGATGACAAAGAAGCAATGAGGATTCGTGATCTATGCGACTATTCACAAAAAATAACCTATGAAATGGCAAATAGTGGAAAAGCTCCTAGGCCAGTAAGGGTATATTCCGATGGAATCTACGATTTATTCCACCAAGGACATGCAAGACAATTATTGCAAGCTAAAAATGTTTTTCCTAACGTTTATCTCATAGTTGGTGGTAAGTTATCTTCTTTTAAAACGAAAACATATTGCGGTATAACAGAAAGTCTTAGTGCTAATTTTGATCACCACGGATATTATTACAGAAAAAAACGTAGTAATTAAAATTTAAAAAAATATATAAGTAGAATCCGCTCGAATCGAGAAGAATGTGTAAGTTAGGTTAACCATGGTAATGTGTCGATTCGCTCTTACAGTGGCGTGAAATGGTTGGAAATCAGTATTTGACTCAAGTAGGCAGTTAGTACATATTATTTTTGTTTCGCCACTGGCTTATCTCAAGCAACCTTAAGGGTGCGACACTGGCGCCAGCTGTTTTGTAACAAAGCAAGCATTTAATACATTATACATAGATGGCAAGAACTGTACCGGCAGCTCGATTTATAATTTTATAAATATTATAGAAGAAAATATATTTTTCCTACGACCTCTTAGGAAAGTAACACCTATCTCACTATTTAGTCTTATGGGAAGTGCCCTATATCACACGTGTGGATAAATCTACTTTCCACCAGTGCGTGAAAATGAATCTACTTTCCGCATAAGCTGTCAAATATGTCAGTATTCTAATTTCTATTTTGATTGATTTAATGTCCATTTTAATAGTAAAATCGATTTGATGATTAAATTGTTAACATTAATTTTTAAATATAGATCTTAAATATTACTTTTTAACAAATTATTAAAACAATTTTAAAGTAACTACCTACATATTTAAATAGTTAAGTTAAATGACAAAACCGTGATAGTGTAACATTATAAATAACGACATTCAATAATTATACTCTCCTGGGAAAAAAAATAAGGCACGCCACTGGTACGAGCTTGTATTTCAAGGCCACCTGTCGAATGTTAAAATTAATAATTTGGGTCTTGCGCGGTCGGACGATAGAAGGAAGCAGATTGTTTAGTGTCCCAATGAATTATCTTTTTTTTAATAAGGATCATTTCCTAACCGTAGTAGAATTTTATATAAATAAAAATATCTAAACATTTTTTAATCTTCTGGTGTACTCAATATTTGTAAAAATATGAAGGGTAAATACTAACAGCTTAAAATTTTTTAAAATTATAGAAACCCCATCTTTATATTTGGTGTATACATTTTGAAGAAATTTTGTTTAGGAATTATTAGGCGTTTTAAATAGGAACGTGCTGTGATAGGAAGAATTGTCCATAACAGTCGTTAAAGGCTCAGTTAAATTCAAAATTCGAAATTGGCATTTTTCTCAAATATCCCGAATACGGTTAATTTTAGGGAAATCATGTATATGACAAAAATTATAGAGAATGACATCACAAGCAACTTTTATTAGGATTCCTATACTTTTATTATCTGTATACAGAAAGGAAAGTAAAAAAATAGTCTTGACAATATCTTTTTTAGGCAACCCATTTGCGGTATATTTATTAACATATTTAATAAAAAATACCTTTCATCCGGTTAGCAGATGGGTAAAGGTCGGCCTTACTTCGTATCATGTACTGTAAAATAATGCCGAAAATTCTAAAATGGTCCAATCAAATAGTACATCAAAATTTTGGAGGAAATATAGGAATTTTTGATATGTCACTATTTGAAAACGATATGTAAAAAAAAATGTTTTTCAGGCCCCGGCAAATGGCGGAAAACATGAAAATAAAGTGTTTCTTTAATGTTATTTAAAAACGGTAATAAAAATTATAAAGCATAAAGTTTTACATAAAAATGGTATTTAGCATTTTTTGCTATTATCAAAACCAACAGATTTGGGGTGGCTAGAAGTTAAGAAGAGTTATATATTTTATGTGCTTTTTTTATAACAATTTTAATTTAAAAAATCCGAGAGACGCTAAAATGGTGGTTCTCGCCCTATCGAGACTGAAGCCCACAAGGGTAAACTCGTAGCGTCACAAAAACGAGAAATGATTTAACTTGGAACGAAAGTCCGAAAGTCGATAGTAGTATTAAGACGTTGAATTTTTTGGTTTGTGAAGCATTAGCATTACTTAGGTTAAACCATGTAATGATTTTCACAGGCCTTGATTTTTAAAACCATTCTATATCGCCTTTTAATTAGAGTTTAAAAACTTGTTCGAGCAATTTATTCAATAATAATTGGCTCCTTTACTTCTTAAGCCTGCTCATGTAAAATATTTGAGCTCCTTACTTCGCCTATTTATATTCTATTAATAAAGGACAGAAGGATTAATATTGCAACTATGTTAAAAAATAAATTGGCTTTCAGTTCAGAATTATGTTCAGTACATGACTAATATTTATTTATAAAATAAAAATGACAGTACCATCGCATCAGATCTATTAGAAAAAATTCAATATAATTCGCAATATCACAACTATAATACAAGAAGCCAATCTGACTTTCATGTACGGCAAGTCATCACTAAAAGTACCCAAAATACAATTTTTATTAAAGGTTTAAAAAATTTAATAGACTGCCTACAGAAATTAAAAAAAAAACAATAAATGTATTCAAAAGTAACCTCAAACAATACTTGATAAATAAACAGAACGGATATACTTTCTTGTGATAATACTCTTTAAACCTGCCCTTTTAAGTATTTCCCTTAATTTATTGTTATTTTACCCCTCATTTTATCCGCATTTATTATAGATTATTTGTTTTGAGATCATGTACTTTATTTTAAAAAATTACTTGATGTTATATTAATACTACTTACTATGTTTAAATTATTAATAGTTTTGCGACGATCGGTTATAGCAACTTATAGCCACAAAACTATTTTTGTGTTAAAGTAGATCCATAGAGAGCAATGTAATTTACAAAGGCCTTCTTTTAACATACAAATAAATGACAACTTTATAATTAAAATGAAAAACACAACAAAATACCTCGGTATCATAATTGATCAAAATTTGTCATTAAAATCCCAAGGTAAGAAGATTCATTTTTAAATATTATGAATTGAGGAAATTTATGACTAATTATTATTTACAATTTGCTGGTTGAATCTATTTTGCGATATCGTATAATGTGGACTATATGATATTGCACTTCAACCCCTTAGTGTAATCCAAAATCGTATAATTAAAATTATCTACAAAAAAAACCAGCATTATATCCTACCTCTTTTTCATATAATAAAAAAGTGCTTTGTATAAGAACATTATATTCTGTCTTGCTGTACCTTTATTTATGGAAAGCCTGAATTGAAATACACTACAAATTATTTGCAATAAATATCAAAAGAAGCATACATTTTTAAATAATTTGACATTTAAGAGCCATTCACACATCACAGTTGACATCTTGATACTTGACAGGTACAGCCAAGCATTATTCAGATTTTTGCCAAATAAAATGGCCGGTTAACTATTCTATGGGGTTGCGACAGAGAATTAGTAAATTTGATGAAGGTGTTTTTGTGGCTACGCTAGTTAGCACCACCATAAAAAAGTCATTTTTAAGAAACTGCTTATATATTTTTCATAAATTGGTAGGCTTGGCTACTAATTTCGAATAAAAATAGCCTCCAAGATGGCTATGGTAGCAAGTATGAAGGTCACAACCCGCCTTAGAAATCTCACCTTTACTATCAACAGCTGTTGTTTGACAGGTCGTTAGAGAATGTTTACAATTTATGGAATGTTAAGAATGTTAGACGTTAGACATGATTAGAATTCCTAAAATTGTCACATAAGAAATGCATAGGCGGATTTTAAGAAAATTGATATTAAAGTAGTTAGGATTAACTGAAATATCTGAAAATCAATAGGGTTCTAAGTTATAAGTGATTATTCAAGAAAATCAAAACCACAAGTCAATCAGAACTTTCGTTTTAGAGTTATCGTGCCGGCATACATACACACAGACGACCAGACGACAATTTTTTTTGTATTTTCGGACTTTATATGGTAAAATAAATTTTGAAGTGAACTTATGGCTTGCCTGACATGAAAATATGAGATATCGCGACAGTTTAGTCCCCACTTGAAGTTCCATTAAATAAATAAAAATTAATAAAAACAAATAAAAAATTAAATTAAAATAATTTTAAAAAAAAGTATAAAAATTTAAATTAATAAAAATAGGTAAATTAATAAAAATAAAAATATAAATAAAATTAAACAAAAATAAATAAAAATAATAAACAAAAATATACAAAATTAACAAAAAAAAAATATCAAATGAGAAACATAATTCAACATTTCTGTTTAAAATAAACTCATAGAGAAAATAAAAAAAAAAATAAATAAATAAAAAAAATTAAAAAGATATATTTACTTTCTTTTTAATTTTTTTTATTTATTTATTTTTTTTTTATTTTCTCTATGAGTTTATTTTAAACAGAAATGTTGAATTATGTTTCTCATTTGATATTTTTTTTTGTTAATTTTGTATATTTTTGTTTATTATTTTTATTTATTTTTGTTTAATTTTATTTATATTTTTATTTTTATTAATTTACCTATTTTTATTAATTTAAATTTTTATACTTTTTTTTTTAAATTATTTTAATTTAATTTTTTATTTGTTTTTATTAATTTTTATTTATTTAATGGAACTTCAAGTGGCGACTAAACTGTCGCGATATCTCATATTTTCATGTCAGGCAAGCCATAAGTTCACTTCAAAATTTATTTTACCATATAAAGTCCGAAAATACAAAAAAAATTGTCGTCTGGTCGTCTGTGTGTATGTATGCCGGCACGATAACTCTAAAACGAAAGTTCTGATTGACTTGCGGTTTTGATTTTCTTGAATAATCACTTATAACTTAGAACCCTATTGATTTTCAGATATTTCGGTTAATCCTAACTACTTTAATATCAATTTTCTTAAAATCCGCCTATGCATTTCTTATGTGACAATTTTAGGAATTCTAATCATGTCTAACGTCTAACATTCTTAACATTCCATAAATTGTAAACATTCTCTAACGACCTGTCAAACAACAGCTGTTGATAGTAAAGGTGAGATTTCTAAGGCGGGTTGTGACCTTCATACTTGCTACCATAGCCATCTTGGAGGCTATTTTTATTCGAAATTAGTAGCCAAGCCTACCAATTTATGAAAAATATATAAGCAGTTTCTTAAAAATGACTTTTTTATGGTGGTGCTAACTAGCGTAGCCACAAAAACACCTTCATCAAATTTACTAATTACTAGCTGACCCGATCCCGCTTCGCTGGAATTTCTCAAATCTCAATTATTAAAAGTGAATAACAGTTTTTGTTACTCGTGAGAAATTTTTTCATGCGATACTTAAAAAAAATTATTAATTTAATTTTTATTCGTTTTTATTAGTTTTATTAATTTTTATTAATTTTTATTAATTTTTATTAATTTTTATTAATTTTTATTAATTTTTATTAATTTTTATTAATTTTTATTAATTTTTATTGATTTTTATTAATTTTTATTAATTTTTATTATTTTTTATTAATTTTTATTAATTTTTAATAATATATATTAATTTTATTTATTTATTCCCCCCTCCTTAAAATGTGAAAATTCAAAAACCTTTAAATACGTCATTATATGAGTAGTTACAATTCGAACTTTCATGTTCTCACCTTTAAAAAATCGATACTTTCATCCCCCTTCCCCCTTTTCCCTATTTTTTCACTTTCCCCCTTTCCCTATTTCCTCTATTTCTGCCTTTCTCCAAACTTTCGCATTTATGTAGTAGTAGGGTTTTTATGATACTTCCCATGCCCCCTCCTTTAAATGTGAAAATCCAAAAACCTTGAAATACGTCATTATTTACATTTATGAGTAGCTGCAATTCCAATTTTCAAGTTCCTATATTTAAAAAGGCGAAAGTCTTCACCTTACACCATCATCTATTAGGAATTCATAGAACTAACCAATAAATACATAATATTTAGACATTCCATACAAATGAAACGCGGTGCTAAGGTTTGGTATGTTTGAAGGGTTGCGACATACGATGTAGTCTATCTGCGTTATATAAAATCATAAATAATGTATGAAATTTAAATATTTTATGTTGAACACAATGAAAATATTATTTTTAAAAAAACTGCTTATACATTTTCTATAAATTGGCAGGCTCGGCGACTATTATTTCAAATAAAAATAGCGTCCAAGATGGAAGACTATGTCGCAACCCCTTTAAATTTACTAACCCTTCCCGCTGTCATATTGTTTGACAGGTCGTTGGAATGCCTAATTGTCGTATAATAAACATTTAATTTGCAATAACAAATATTGAGGTCAATAATTGAGATAAAAACTATCTTTTAAATTGGACCAAATTACAGATTGTTACCAAATTTTATCAAAATCCGTTCAGTAGTTTTATTTAATTTTATTTATAAATTTCTTTTTATTAATTTTTATTAGTTTTATTTATTTTTGTTTATTTTTCTGGAAAGAAAATTTATATTTTTCTGAGTAAATAATAAAAAACTAAAAAATCATTGAATTTTCAGTTCGCTATGATTTTTTAAATTCATATATATATTCTCTTAACTTCTAATAACCCTAACTCTGTTAATTTTAATAATAGCAAAAAATACTAAATATCACTTTTATGTAAAACTTTATGCTTTTCAATTTTTATTAAGAACTTTTTTATAGCATCTACCGTTTTTAAATAACCTTAAAAAACACTTTATTTTCTTGTTTTTCACCACTTGACGGGACCTAAAAAACATCGTTTTCAAATATCCATAAGTGACTTATATCAAAAATTCCTGTATTTCCTCCAAAATTTTAATTCAACGGTCTATTTGATTGGACTAAAAAATCAACATGGTTCTGAAAAAATTATCAAAGAAAATCAAAACTGCAAATCGATCGGATCTTTCGTTGTAGAGTTATCGTGTCGGTGCACATAGGCGAGACGATTTTTTTGCCTTTTCGAATTTGAAACGTGGAGAAATAAAAGTTATAAAAAGTGGGGGTAAGAAAATGTTTTCGCTGACACAAATGTAATTCAAGATTTCATAAAAATACCTTCCTAAATACCGCTAAATAATAAGTCTGTGTTACCAAACTAATTTTTGAAATTCATTGCAAAAAATCAATCATTTCTGGTTACCCGGCATAAAAAATTAAAAAGTATGATTTAATTAGTTTTTAAATATATTTTTGTATAGGTAATTGAAAATGCCGATTTTCAAGGTTTCATGAATTAAACATTCATAATAAATAAAGCAATTCATAAAAAGATAGTAGTGATATAACTTTTACGTAAAGCAGTCTGAAAAAATATGAATAAAAAAAAAGTTCAAAAAGTTTTTAAAAGATTGTATATTATGTAACAAATACATGAAGGCAAGACATTTGTATCAAATAAAAAGTTAAATATAGAGCTTGAATGTTAAATAATTAATGAACATGTTTCTTAGATTATGAAGTATATTTGATAACTTTTATTATAAATCAATACTAGCCGACTTAAAAATCAGCTGATAAATTCTCCGAATCATTGACCGTCGTCTACTTTTATGCTAATTGGTGTGTAAATTGGTAAATATAGTAGGTAGGTAATTAGATTACAATTTTGACCTCAATACTTTTATTTCTTTTTTCTAGTTTTGCGTTCTCTCCAAATAGGGTGAAAGTTACAAAAACAGTTACCATATTGAAGAAATAAAAAGTATAATATTTAATTATTAGAAAATTAATTTTTCGGACATAGTTAATAAATAATGACTGTTCAAAATTTTGGATAATTTTATGGTTACATTTATCTCACACGCAAGTGGAATTAAGTAAAATCCTTAAAATTTTATTTGAAACATTTTCTTCTCCAAGCGTAAATAATATAATATATCCCATAAAGTAGAAAAACGAATCCTTATAAAGTACCCCCACAGATGTTCCAACTGTGCCCAAAATATAATCAGCTAACCGCATAATGAATTTAAGCATTAGTATAAAATTTTTTGTTTTTCTCTGTATCCGTTCATGAATTATCGAGTATACATGCACACGCGCACGCTCACACCATCATCGCGAAAATAAGTTTAAAATGGATTCAGAGGGGACCCCAAAACCTAAAAAAAAAAATCGTTGAAAACTCGAGGTCGTAAAAAAATATGATTCTTATACTTTCTTTATCTGTATAGAGACAGGAAAGTAAAAATTACTTTATTTTTCGAAATAATATAATATACCTTTTTAAGTTGAGATTAGAAGAGAAGTGCGTGCGTTAAACAGTTGACGTGACCACACATGATTGGTTTTTCTAAATTATTTCAGTTGATTTATTTTATAACATAATTTTAATCGTAAAATAATCTAATTATTATAGTATAAGTGGCGAGTAAACATTTAAATTAGAAAAAGAAAAAAATATTCAACATACTACGTCGAATAAATAATTTTGCATTATTTACTCCTTTATAGAAACAAATTGGGAGTGATAAACAAAAAAATGTTTCCAAAGTATATCTTAAAAAATACACGTAATTCGAGTTTACAATAATTATTCTTTTTTGGGCCAGTCTTTTCACCTCTGAGGAAAGTTACTATTTGCTGATTAAACTATAAGGCTATTATTTGTTAATCTGTCAAGTAAATCTACATGTAACTTTACTCGGAGGTGAAAACATCGACCCTTAATTGTCAATTTGGATTTAATTCAGAGTCGTTCGTAGTTATCACAGACATGGTGTATCTTTGTCTTTATCGTTCATGGTCTACTTTAGAAATATTTTTATAGATCACTCTTTATTATGTTGCTCAAGACTTATGGTTCTTACAAGTAAACATAGGAATATCCCACAAATATAAAATATCCTACACTAATTTTGTATCCGGTAAGCTTAATCAACCAGTGATAGAAACAATCGTTGATAGCAGGCTTAATCTAATCAAAATTTTATTAACGATTTTGTTCCGTAGTTAAATATCAAACATTTTCATAATGTGTTCAAAACTTTAATTATTACTAATAGTCTGATTTTGAATATTGATAAAAGTTATTGAATTTCGATATGACTCTTTACAAGCTTCAGAGTGAATCATTAAAGAGAGATGTTTATTTTGTCAATAAACTGACATTTTTTACTCGTAGAGAATTTTTAATTGAGGAATACTGCATAGCGTCAATGACGTCCGTTATTAACCGAAATATCGGTTACTCGGTCCCAAAGTAACCGCTTTGCTTGACTTTACTGAAAAATCGGTTAAATGATGGACACGGTTGCCTGAAAATGGTGACTCAAACGTCAATTCACTATATTTTTACGGTTACCATTAAGTCGAATGTCAATCTGTCACAAAAGTGTCGTAAATCGCGGCCGTGGTCCAAATGTAAGCAACAAATTAGTTTTTTTAGGAATCGCTGTCAAAAAATACTGGTTAGTTCTCCGAGAAATTACTAATAGAGGGAGCGTGAAAACGAGTTTGTAGGCGATTGTTGTGTTAGCAACATCTGTAGAGGAAGTGAGGAAGCGGGCACAAGGGGGAAGGTAAACATCCTTCTTGTTCAGTGGCGTATCATTTATCTATAAAAACACACATTGTCCAAACGTTTTAATTGTAAAAAAACTAAAAATTTGCTATTTTACTATTTTTAAAATGAATACCGTCTTATATGTGTCTAATGCAGGAAATGAAACAAAATCACTGTTAAGGTCTAATTTTTTCAATTGAAGTTGTTCTAGTATTGTTTTAGCATAAAGATGTAAACTCCAAAATTAAAAAAAAACATGAATAATGTGATATTCGTGTTTAGTTTTGTATTATATAATATAGTTCATTAGGTAGTGATTTAGAAGCAAATTATGTTCTATTTATAGAATAAAAAAAATCACTCATAATATCTAAATATTTATACCTATTTATATTTTGGACAGGAAGACTATTTTATGTTTTTGGCTCTCAATAGTTTTCTTAAGAATTTTAAAACCTTCCTTAGCTCTTTTGGGATAATCCATGCATACCTTAGAAGTTCATTTTGTTTAAACCTAAAACAAATTAAGTACAAAAAATGAAAATGTAAACAATACACAAAATTAGTCTATTAGATTAGTTAAAAAAAGTGTCAACAAAAAAATGGCTTTACCTTTTTCCTTAAACATTCTTTTTGAAAGAAACTCTTGTTTCTCTACTTACTTGCTGTTTTAGTATTTTAGTAGCAGATGAATATAGTATAGAAGTAGTGACAGGATTGATTATTATACTTCTTTCGTCAAAATTGCATTTTTCTTTAATATTTTCCTCCCCTGAGGTCTGTAATAAAAATGTTCATTAGCATAAAAAGTTATTCAGGTGGTCACTTGTTGAATTCCTATATTTTGGAACCATGTATTTCTTTCTCATATCAAGAAAAGGAAACCTAAAAAAAAATAACAAAAAACTTTACAAAGATGTGATATTAAAATAATAATAAGTAATTAACCTTAACTATAATCATTATGAGATGGATGAAGACGAACTTAGCTGGAGTTTACTTGCTCTTAATTTTAATTTTTCGATAAGAAAATAAGAAAGTTTAATTGCAAATTAAAGGTGATTGCCTAATTCACCGCCCCTGATAATTAGGTTGTGTCTGTACTTACTTATGATATTATCTTGAAGAAGCATTTTCAACAGGCCTTTTACACATAAAGCATGTTTTCACCATATTATTAGAGATAATAAATCTTAAATATACATTTACAACCCTTACAACGTTATAAATAATAATATTTTCTGTAAAATACAAATAAGAAATTGACATGTGTCAAGAAAGTGTCAGAACTGGCGCTGTCAAACTTGGCAACGCTGATTAAATAAGCCAATTACAGAAGAGGTATTTTCCCCTTCGGGGGTAGTAGATGTTGCTAACAAAATTTAACGCGGGGAAGGGGGGAAGACTCCCTCTAGTAGTAATTGCTCGGAGGCATAGTGTCAATGACGTCAACTCACTAAGTTTTTTTTTTTTTTTGACAAGAATGACAGATAAAATCCGTCATTTAGGGTATGGTCCGTTATTAACCGAAATATCGGTTACTCGGTCCAAAAGTAACCGCTTTGCTTGACTTTACTGAAAAATCGGTTAAATTATGGACACGGTTGCCTGAAAATGGTGACTCAAACGTCAATTCACTATATTTTTACGGTTACCATTAAGTCGAATGTCAATCTGTCACTAAAGTGACGTAAATCGCGGCCGTGGTCCAAATGTAACCAACAAATTATTTTTTTTAGTAGTCGGTTAATATCGGACCGTACCCTTAAACTTTTATAAAGGGTGCCACACACTCAATTGGCTAAACTACAAAGGCGGCTACAATTTAAAATTAGTTTCATATATACGGGGTGTCCCAAATCGAATAACAATGTAAAGTTTTAATATTTTAAGGATTTTCTAATATAAAGTTGTATGTATATGCGTGCCACTGGGAATACTTCGTGATATTATGTGTCTTGAGGATATTTAGAGCTTTAAATTTGTGTAACGATAAAGCAGCACTCTACAGAGACGTTTAAGAAAAAAAAAAGGTGGGAAATGATCCCATTTAAAAACTACCAAGATATTTAATAAAGCAAAAAAGTAGCAAATTTTCATAGATTTAATACAGAATGGCACGTAACTTTTTTTTTAATACCTTTGAATAATTTTCAAAATAAATACTTATCGAAGGTTTACACAAAATTTGTTTCTCCACCCTAAGTTTTGTTATTGTTGGTATTTGCTAAAACGTTTACAAAAATAGGACTAAAAATAAAGGCTCAGAAGGAATTATGAATTTTCAAGGTGTTTGCTTTTAAGTTCAACTATTAAATAATTGATAATATAGAGATTATTTTTGAAAATGTACTGTAATGGAAATTAATTAATTTCTCTTGATTAAAATAAACAAATGCTTGGAAGTTCATTACAAAATGTAACTTTTTATCGGTATCATTAAATGTTTCAAAAAATGTACGAAATGTTTGCAATTTTAAGTTTTAATATAGTAAAATATTTTATTTAATAGCTGCGTAAATTTAAATGGAATACCCTGTATTTTATGGAACCAATATGAAGGAAACTTAATTTATTTTAAATATTCTATAGGGCTCCATATTCCCTTATCTACTATTTTCAGACTTATAATCAATAAGAAAAAATGGATTAAATATCACACAATTTATTGTAAAGATTACTAATCGAAAAATTGAAAAATCGAAAAATTCAAATAAAAAAATCGAATCGAAAAAGAAAAAATCGAAACAACGAAAATTTAAAAAAGCGATAATTCAGAAATCGAAAATTCGCAAAAATGAAAAATCGACAAATCGAAAAAATAAAAAATCGTAAAATCCAAATCGAAAAAACCAAAAATCGAAAAACGAAAAAAGGCAATGAATATTTCACAGTTGACAATTTGACATTACGTTTAACAACAAAAAATTTAATTTATAAATTATGTTTTATTTTTTTAAATAATTGAAAACAGCCCAGAAAAATCGAATAATCAAAAATCGAAAAATCCAAAACCAAAAATCGAAATAAAGGCAATGAATATTTCACATTTGACTTTACGTTTAACAACAAAAAAAAATAAAATCTAAATTATGTTTTATTTTTTAAATAATTGAAACAGACCAGAAATGTTGAGGTAAAATTTTGACGTACTCCTTTAAGGATAACGGATAAAAACGAGCGCTTGTCGGGCAAATGAGATGTATTTCATGAAAATTAGTGATATACAAGACCTTGGATCAACTTTTTTTAGCAAGCATCAGACGATAAAAGTATATTGATTAAGGTTTCTTTTCATATATTACAATTAGGTATTTATTTCTTAAAGTCTTTAATAATAGGCATAATGGAAGCTTGTCCGGCTAATGGGATGCATTGCATGAAAATTAGTAATTTACAAGACCGATTAGCTTTTTTAGTAAAGTTTCCTAAAACCAAGACAAAAACAACCCGAAAATTTTTAATTTTTAAAAAATTTGTAAAAATACATCAGTAGTCGTCCAACACTACTATTTTTAAACTACTATCAAAATGATAAATGCAATGCCCAAAGAATTGGTATTAATAAATTTATCAAAATGAAAAAAGATTTGCCGCTTTTTTGAAACCATTGTAAATTTTTATAAGTAGGTAGGCTTAAGCGACAATGGGCGCAAATATTTTTACATGAACAGACTTAAGAGATAGAGGGGGCCATTATTATTGGATAAATTGCTCGAACAAGTTTTTAAACCCGAATCAAAAGGTTAAAAGTTAAATCATTTCTCCTTTTTTTTTACGCTACGAGATTACCCTTGTGGGCCTCAGTCTCGATAAGGTGGGAACCACCATTTTAGCGTTTTTCGAATTTAGAAATAAATAGGGGATGATAAGCAATATTTCAATCAAATACTACTGATGAATCTACTTTTTTGTGTGATTCATTATAGCACATTTATTGTAAATATTAAATTTATTGTCGATTTTGGAATAAATATTGTCCTGCGAGCTGTTTTCGACCAATATGGTCATGCTCTAATCCCTTAAGTTCTTCTCTTATTACGGCCACCACTTTTACGGTTACCAATAATATCCGATTAAATCAGTCAACCTTCGAAACCCCTTGGCTCCGCCTATGCTTGCGCCTTTAGAAAATACATTAAAAGTAAATTATTATTGGTACCATAAAATACAGGTGTTCCATTTAAATTAATGCATCTCATTTTTCTTGTAGCCACTATAATTCTCGTATAGATTTTCTTTAAAAACTTTTTCCCCATATATCCCTTTTCCATCAAGTATTTATATTTTATTAAGCTCATTTGATGAGAAAATATATAACTTAATTATTGAATTTTTAATTAAAGAAAATATTAAAATATAAATAAATAAATAATTATTCGGTTAACAAAAGTCTGTGGTAAAAAAAACTACGTTTAGATGCCAATTCTCAAAAAAAAAAAAGAAATAAATAAATAAACCCCGTACATGTTTTGAATATTTTAATGATTCTGATAAAAATATTACACTTCGTAATGAGCTGCCAAAAATTCGTTAATTAATTATTTAGTAATCAAGAGCTATTAATTAATTTTAACCACATTACATTTTCAAAATATGTTAAATCGGAAATTATCAAAGATATGTAGGTTCAGGAAATCTTTATTAAAATAACATTATCTTTAAAAATCGAACTTAAAATAATTAATAGAAAATATAGGGTGTCCCATTTAAAAAAATATAACTTTATATAAATAAATTTCCCCTATGCAGTACTTTTTTGCTTTCCTATTTGTATACAGATATAAGGAAAGTATAGGAATCATGATTTTTTTCGACCTCGAGTTTTCGACGGATTTTTACGTTTTGAGGTCCCCTGAATCCGTTTTGACTATTTTCGCGATGATGTCTGTGTGTGTGTCTGTATGTCGCATAACTCATGAACCGATATACAGAAAAACACCAAATTTTAAACTTAAGCTTTATTCCAGCGTCTAATAAACTGATTAGATTTTGGGAAGAGTCGGAACATCTGGGGGGGTACTTTATGGGTGGTCATTTTTATATTTTATGGAATATATCTGTTATTTACGTTTAGAGAAGAAAATTCTTCAAATAAAAGTTACTTCTAATATAATTATCTATAATTTTTGTTTTATACAAAATTTTCCTAAAATGGTCCGTATTCGAGAAATTTGACAAAATGAAAAAAAAAATATTTTTTTATTAAAATTGTTCAAATAAAAGTTGTAATATAAATCTCTATAATTTTTATTCTATACATAATTTCTCTAAAATGGCCCGTATTCGAGATATTTGAGAAAATGTGTAAATTTCGAAATTTGAAGAAAACTCAATAACGGATAAAGAAAAAAACATTAAATTTTAAACTGACGTGAAATGATTAGATTTTGGACAAAGTCGGAACATCTGGGGGGTACTTTATGGTAGGCTGTTTTTATATTTTATGGAATATATCTATTATGTTTGGAGAAGAAAATTGTTCAAATAAAAGTTACTTCTAATATTATTATCTATAATTTTTGTTAAATGTCAAAATTTCCTGAAATGGTCCATATTCGAGAAATTTGACAAAATGTGCAAAATTCTAATATTTATGAAAATTGTTGCACTAAAAGTTGTTTGCGATATCGATCTCTATAATTTTTGTTTATATATGATTTTTCTAAAATGGACCGTAATGGAAAAATTGGAGGAAGAGTGCTAAATTTAAATTTTTTAGTATTTTCGTTTTCAATGAATATCTATAGAAAAATGTTTCGAGGTAGATGTATGTGGAAAATGTATATATTTAGTTTATCCTCTAAATATTTATAGATGTGCTGTAATAGGTTGTACAAAATAACCGGAAAAAGCCTATAATAGCTAGATAGGAAAGTCATGTGTTGGACACATCATATTTTTATGTTTTATGCAAATGTTTTTCTTTGTTTCCAGTATGTAGCGATTCCTTAACGCACAGTAAAAAGGGTCGTACGGTAATGAACGAAGAGGAGCGATATGAAGCTCTCAGGCACTGCCGTTATGTCGACGAAATAGTCAGAAATGCCCCTTGGGAATTGTTTGATGAATACGTGGAACAACATAAAATCGACTTCATCGCTCACGATGACATTCCTTACGGTTCGGATAGTAGTAATGATATTTATGCCCCTTGGAAAGCAAAGGTGAGTTTTTAAACAGGCTTGAAATAAAAATAAAATTACATCAAATCAGATTTCTAGTTTTCTAAATTTAGGAACGTCTTGTATAATAATGATATACAGAGTGTTTCCGAACTTAGCGTCCAAATTTGTAGGGTTGGGAGTTCGCATAATTTGAGAGCGATTGGCAGATTTCATTTTTCTAAAAAAATTATAATAAACAAAATAGAGCCATTATAAAAAAATCAAAGAACGGGCCCTACCCTGGTTGCCTGATCGGTTACTCATCGGGATTTACAACTCAAAAACAGATGCGATTTGCAATTTTGTCGATTCTAAGCAAACTTACGGAAAACTCGATCGTAAGCGCGCGTGAGTCGAGGCGAACATTTCTCTGTGCAGGACCGTACCTGTTTAAATTTTTTAATTAATTTTTAATTATTTTTATTTTAAATATTTTGGAAAAATGAAATCTACGAATCGGTCTCAAATTATGCGAACTACCACCCCTACAAATTTGGACGCCAAGTTCAGAAACACCCTGTATACAGTAAATATTTCAATAACAAATTCTAACGGTATGAAATGTGTCTGACTTAAAATATATTGGTACATATGAAAATGGTTCTAAATTGGCAACTAATTGGTTCCAACAAATTATAATAATGTAAATGTGACGCTGTACTTTACGTAAACAGAAAGATAATATTACAAAAGCTATAGATAAGTGTCATTATTCATTTTAAAATTTTTTAAAAACAATTTTTTTTTTGTGAAATGTTTTATAGGTTGTGGATTCGAATCCAACTTGGAACAGATTTTTTTCAAATTCAATTTCTCAATTTTTCACCCTCTAGGGGCTCAGGAATAAATTTCTAAATATTCTACTAACTTAAATGGTTCTCATGAGTTCTAAGTGTAGTAAACTCTTCATAAATTAACAAAAGGAAACTCATGAAAATTCTACGCCCAATGATAGATTTGTTTATTCTTTAGCTAAGTAAAAGAGACTCTGCTTCCTAGATTTTGAAATAATTTAGATTCTAAAAATTGTTTTGCAAATACCACGGCTTCATTTTGTAATTTTATAAAAAAAATATTTTTTGTACTAGTAACTATCTGTCGTCACTCTCTCCATTTCTCATATTTTTCTGCCATTTCAAGCACCAGATTAGGATCCCATTTCTCCATTCTTTTTTGAGCTTTCATTTCTACCTTTTTCTTGATTTTCCTATTTGCTTTCTTCTTGTTTCATTATTACTAGGTGGCCTTACTAGTTTTTTATCGTTGTCATTATTGGTTACCGTTTAATTAGTTCATTCCTATCTCTGTCCCATTTAATTGTCTCTACTATTTTTCTTGAATGTTTTTCCTGTAGTATGCAGTTTCCACTAGTATAAGTTGTGAATTTTTGTGTCCTTATTATCTTTATGTATACAGTGTTGACAAGTGGAGAAAAATCGTTATTATTAATTTTATGACGAAAAGTCGTTATTTATAAAAAAAATTCTAGTTTTCGAGAAATTAAGATTTTCATATACAAATCTTGGATCAGATGTAATAACTCAATAAAAGATGAAAAAGTTTCAAAAGAGAAGTGCCATTATTATTTAAAGCAAAACAAGGCTCAGGATGTGGAATATGCTCCAGATTCTTAAACCTAAACATAAAATGTTTTCTATTTCTCTTGTTCACAAGTTTATTAGTTTCTCTATTTGGTTTTTTGGTCTATAAAAACATCAATTTGTCCAAACTCGAAAGAATTTTAAAGTCTATTATATTATTTTTATTCTTTTAAAGGGAATGTTTGTGGCGACTGAACGAACTGAAGGAGTTTCCACATCAGATATTGTAGCAAGGATAGTCAGAGATTATGATATTTATGTTAGAAGAAATTTAGCAAGAGGATATTCTGCCAAAGATTTAAATATTTCTTACCTTAGTGAAAAAAAGATTAGGTTACAAAATAAGATGCATGAATTGAAAGATAAAGGAAGGCGAGTTATAGGCACAATAGGTAAGAATATTAATAGATTTTTTTTTACTATAAGGTTTGTTAGTGTTTTTTAAAACCGTTCTAAGCGCAGAACTATTCTTCAGAACAGTTTTCAATTAAGAAATTAATTAATTAATAATCAACATCAACTGTCAATTGTTATTTATGAGTTGTCAAAATTGTTTGTTATTATTTTTCATAGATAAATAAATAAAAATTATTTCCGCAAAAAACATGCAATTTTTCCCTTTGGGAACAGTAATTTCAATAAATGTGAACATTCTTTGGTTGTCATGGAATTTTCTACTGAAATTAATTCCTGTAAGTCTGGATTTGACCGGTGGTGGTACAAAGAGAGGGGAAAATATTGAGAACAAAAATGTATTGCTTTGATTAGTGCCGTTTTCTTGTATCGGTCTAATTTATATTAAATGTTTAATTAAAGAATTAAAAGAATAACAAAATCAATAATTAATATTTTCAAAGCCACATCCTCTTCTTCGTTTGAAGATGAACTTGAACTTTCCCAGTCAAATTCCAATAATTTCACATTATTTAAGGAAATTTACAATATCCCATTGAGATAGAATAAAGAGATGCAATAACGATACTAAAGTGTCCGCACCTTTGCATTACACTTTTAAGTCATATGTCAAACTCAAGCCTCTGGAGCTAGTCAGTTTTGCTTCATTTAAATGATAATAAAATTATTTTCATTGTGTCACTCGAAGTGCGTCCATCTGTCACATCGCAAAATAGTGTTTATATCGTATCTACTTTATCTCTATCTCGATGCATTATCCTAATATAACCTCTAACCTTGTTTACTTATTATTATTCTCTTTGATTCTAAAATAGTCTGCAATGAGCATGTATTTTTTACAAACAGTGTAGTAGAGTATCTTCCATTAGAGAAAAGTACAACAGCGTCACAGCGATATATGAGAAAGTGTCATAGTTCTTCCAGTACTTTGTTTTTTCTTGGTGTATATTTTCGAGGAGATTCAATCCTTGTAGATGCTCCTCTTTCAATATGGCTTCCTTATTAATTTGTATGTATGCTTAAACCAGTTGATTTTAGAGTTTATTTGCTAAATGAAACAGAATTATCTACGGATGCCACATAATAGGCTACCGATAACGACAGCCATTAACATTTAGGCTATTAGCTAATGGTCAATTAAAACTTGGTAAAAAATGCGGAAACAACCTATAACAAAATGAACCGTTTAATAACTAGAAAGCTAGCGATAACTCGACCATTAACGTTCAGGCTATCAGCTAGTAATCATGGATTGATGTTTTAATAAAATTTTAAAAATATATTTGGTAAAACAAAAGTACATTGAACCTTGGTACCTATCAAAAGTAAAGATTATCATCAATGATAAAAGAACTGTTACAGGACAAAATAATCGACAACAATCTAATTTTGTTGACATTAAAATATTTTTTGATTTAAAATGCTTAATTTAACACTAAATGACTAATTTTTCAAAAAAAAAAAAAAAATCTACAAATATAACTTTTTTAAAAGAAATATAAGTAGTAACTTGTTATCATTTAGGACTAGTCAAATTCTAGATTTCAAGTTTATTAACAATAGAGGAATCAAGCATTATTTATTTGATAAAGCTCTACAGAAAATAAATTCCAAATGGCTAACTAACAATATACATATAAAAAAAAAATACGTGTGACACTCGGGGACTGCCGCGGTAAAGCTATTGCATAGCATTTTTTATCAACTTATGCAATTATAATTATTTATTTATTTATTTTTTTTATGCAGAATTTTTTTTCTTTGATATTCATTCAAGTTTTTTCTTTTATATTAATTCAAGTTACACTTTTTGAGCGTGGTGACCGATAAGAAAACAATTTTTTTTCTTTTATTGAATAAATGAGAAGTTAATATTGTTTAAAATATTTTTATTATCTTACAATACATGTAGGTTATTCAGGAATTTTTATCACTGAAACTATAGGTTTATGGTAACTGAAATAAGAAACATAAGTTTGAGACTTGATATCCTCTAAATATCTGAAAAATACCGCGTCAATGGTGGTCCCATATTTTGTTGTGGATTCTTGTGGATCGTTATTCATTTTCAAATTAAATTTTTCCGAAATTGTGTCCAAAAGAGATAGAATCAGTTATGAGCAGTTAGCAGCTAGTCTACACGCCTACGTCTAGTCGCACGCACACAAACACCGTGCCGAAGTCTGCCAAACTGAAACGACATTAGACGATGCACGGCTTTCAACGCCGCACCGATGTGCCAGAGTGGGGGGGGTGTTAGGTTTATTTTCGTTACGGAATTTCTTTTTCGATATTAGCCTTAGATAAAAGAGACCAGAGATATAACATACACCGGTGTTTAACCTGCGCAAATGTTGCCAATTTCTAAAGAAAGGTTAACGGAGTGGGGGAACTGGGCAGGGACTCGAACTCTGTGACAGGGACCGGACTTTGTTTATTAGCATCATAATGAACTATTAGATTTATTTAAAATATACGTTTAATGGAATTTTGTATTATGAAATAAATTTAACGTGATTTTTTAATATCAAACAGATGCCACGACATTTTATGTAAAGAGAAGACCTTTAATAGAATATTTCGTTAGCTATTATTTACTATGGACTTTTCTGTAAGAGACTACAGTAAAATGTTGAAATAGAATATTGTTAATCTAACCTAACCTAACCTAAACCTTGTGAGTTGAACATTATATTTTTTCTACGACTATCACATAATATTAAAATTTAGTCAAAATGAGAAAATGCTGTTTTGTATTATAACCTCAGAAAAAGATATATTAAAGCTTGTTTCTTTAGGAATATTAATTAATATAGAGGATGCGTCACATAAAACTCTAGAAATGTATATGTCTGAAACCAGATAACATTTTAAAATTTAAACCTATTAAAGGTCATTTGGTCGCTAGGAGTGGGTGATTATCGAAATAAATTATTGATCATTAATAATAATCGATTATTTTCGATCAATCGATTATTTTCAAACAATCTATTTTTGTTCGTATTTCCTTTAAAATTGACTACTTGATTATCTTTAAAAAATCAAAAAAAATAGATTAATTAAAAAGCCAATTAACCGATAAATCAGTGTTTACAAAAAATAATAAACGAATTATCTTTTATTTTAAATAATCGATTATGTTTAATTTCTATTTTTTTTTTTTTTTTCGTATTTCCATCGATAATCTTTGAAAAATCTAAAATAATCGATTAATCAAAAATAATCGATTAATTAAAAAGTCGAATAATCGATAAATCGATTTTTCAAAAAAAAAGAATTATTTCCTTTAAAATCAATTATTCGATCATTTTTGAAACATCGAAAATAATCGATTAACGGAAAATAACCAATTAATTAAGAAGATTCTACGATAAATCGATTTTCCAAAAAAAAAAAACTGAATAATTGATTATTTACAAATAATCCTTTTCTTTTTTTATATTCCTTTTAAAACTGATTATTTAATTTTCTTTGAAAAATCGAAAATAATTGATTAATAAAAAGCTGATTTACCGATAAATCAATAATTCTAAAAAATAACCGAAATATCGATTATATAATATAACCGATTATATTCGATCAATCGATTATTTTTATATAATCTATTTTTTGTATTTTAAAACAAATTATTTGAATACCTTTGAAAAATCTAAAATAATCGATTAATCTAAAATAATCGATTAATCTAAAATAATCGATTAATTTAAAAAGTCTATTAAACAATAAATCGATTTTTCTAAAAAATCGATTATTTTCAATAAATCGAATATTTTGAATAAATCTACTCTCTTTTTGTAATTCCTTTATAATCGATTATTCCATTACCTAAAAAAAAATTATTAAAAATGTTCGATTAATCAAAAATAATCTATTAAAGATAATCGATTAATTATAACGGATAAATCGATTTTCATGAAAACGATAAATCGATTATTTTTGTAACCCCTATCGGTCGCATGCTTTTATCAGAGCATTTAGCTCCAAAATTTAGAGATTCGGATTTATTGATCCTGTTATCTTTGAAACCGCATTCGATTGTATAATAAATATTGCTAGAATTTAGATTTTTTTAGTAAACGAAGAATTTTTCGAGTTGTTTAGGGGTTTATAATGTAACATTTTACTAATAATATGACTAATTTCCGTAACTTTAGTATTTTTTGCTTATACTAGATCATATTGCGCGTTTTACTTTGTTTTAAGATTCAAATGTCACTTCTGATTTAACCGCAAATAAAATAAACCTTGAAATTTTAAATAGGTGAACCTGTATTTCATCTAATATTCTTGTAAAAATATCTAATAAAGGGCTAAAAACCACTTTTAGTAAATATTCTTATAAAACTACTTTTTAAAAACAAAATTTCGTTAGTAACAATGCCTATTTACTTCTTATTTAGATTAAATATTTATTGAAACCCCTTAATGCGGATCTGAAGTATTCAGCTCAAAGAATCATGGCGACTTTATGTCAAAACGTCAACAAATATTTACCGCTGAAAACGAATATATTTCTTATTTTTCATAACATTGACACATTATTTGTATATACAAATTTTCACCATACATCGTGGCATTTTCAACTTGAAATTGAATAACTAAAACACTTTAAATTGCTAATAACACCAACAAATAATTCAAAAACGGCGGTCCATAAATGATTTACTCACGGGAGACAAGCAAAGAATAGAAATTTCGGAGCAATTCGGGTGGCGTCGTGAACACAATGATTTTTAATTGGTGGGTTACTTAGGTTTGGAATAGACAACATGCGCAATGTGCAATGTTACATCTCCGGTCTCTTTTTTCTAAGATATTAGCCAAAGGAGTAGTCGTTTTCTGAAGGGAAACGGTCGTTGGTATTTATGTGATATTGGCTTTGAGTTTTATTCATTTTATTTTATGTCTTATCACATTTGAGTTTGATTTATTTTCACCTAGTTTTCTAACTGGGTACTACAGCGCACTTTGATTTTGCTTACTAAGAACAGATGGACACCATTTCACTACTTGAATTATTATTCTCTTCATAACCAACTTTATTATATACTGGTGAAATGTGTAGCATTTGTTAATTCCATTAGAGACTGGAATTGAGAACCTATCTATTTCTTGCTGAAGAGTCCTAATAAGGACGAAACCGGTCCCAGAATGATGTTCTCCTTAGTGAGCAAACTCAAAAGTAGAGATTGTTCACATTTGAGTTTGATTTATGTTCGTTTTTTTTTTTTAAACTTCTATAAGCCCGTTTCAGTTCTGTTTCATTTAGTTGAAAAATATCCATATCACTGAAATTACTATTGTAATTACGAAAGAGCTTTCCCATAACTGCATTCATGTCATAATTATTAGTCCTATGTGTTTATTTGTGAAATAACTGTTTATTTCTAGTTAAGCGAACTGGCACATGAAGCATCACATTTTCTAATAGAACTCTAGTGTCAGTTATAGAATGAAGAATTTTATAAAAAAAAATAGCAGCATAGCGGTTTTTCGGCGGTGTTCCAAGCTATTCATCCCACACAATAGTAATCAGGTTTCAGAGGGAAAATTGACCAGCAGGAATCTTAATTTGTATAGCAGATATTTGGGAAACTTATTCTGTTCCCTTTCTAATCTGTTGATAGGATCCCATTTGGTGTTGCAGTATTACATAATGCTTCTAATCATAGCATTGAAAAATAGTAATCGGGTTTAATTTCTATAGCAGATATTTGGTAAACTTATTGTGTAACTTTTCTAATCTGTTGGTATGACTGCATAACTAGGATCCCATATGGTGCTGCAGTATTCCATAATGCGTTTAATCATAGCATTGAAAAGAATTAATATAGCTTTAGTGTCGTTATTGTGTTTGGCGTGCGTTTTTAGAAAACCTAGGAATCTGAAGCATTTTAAAGTTAATGTGAATGTTAAATGTGAGGTCAAATAAAAATAATAGAATCCGCTTCACGACCCTAGATAATATAATAGCAGATAGGCCACCACTGCATAAAGTTATACAATATTAATACCGCTATCATATAATCAGTATCTCTCTTTCTAATGAAGGCTTTCTCACTCGTTTTAGAATTCTCAGCAGTAGCGTACCGTAAAACAATTTCGCTGGGTCATTTTAAATGCGAAAATGTTGACCAAATAGAACATGAAATAAAATGTTTTAAAAGGTAGGTAGGTGCATTTTTAATGAAGTGAAAACAAAATATGACTTTTTTGTTATGAATATAATATTAATAACAATTACTTTTAACACCACAACACGGAACAAATTTAAATTAAACACTGGAATAATTGTCTGAGAAAAGCTTTGTAAAACTGACAAATACAAAAAAAGAGATAGAGATATTAATCTATTTCTCTCTAATTAGAATTCTCGACCATATTATCATGGCGACACAAAACATTGTTTACTGTCCTCTCTTTACTACTTACTTACTCTGAGTTCACGACAGAAGGATCCACCTGAAGTTGCAGTCGTATGCGCGAACATGTCATAACCAGCGCCATATTATAAATTTGATGTTTGACTTCAAATCAGTAGCGTAACCATTTCAAATTTAATTCTTAAATAAATTGCAAGAAATGTTGAAATAAAAAAATGCAATTTGCAAATCCTTTATAGACTATTGAATATGTAATATAGAAAGGAATGATCACTTTTATGGGTTGTTATGACATAAATCATTTAAATGGTCAATAAATATTCTATTGAATTAGCGGGTGGAAATTGGAGATAGGAATGAAAATGCAATCCTTAGAGTTTTTAATTATATCTCGGAAACGAAGCAAAATGCAGGTATAGTAAATACGAAATTTTTTGTAAATGCAATTTCATATCGAATTATTTATTTAAAATTTTTTTTAGGGAAAAATTATAAGAAAAAATAATTTTTTTTTCTTTGGTGTACGGCTTCAACATCTAAGGTCATTAGCCTAATGTTCTATGTAGGTTATGGATTGTACTAGTAGTCTAGTACTCCATAGTGCAGGAGTATTAGTACTCTAATACTCCTACACCCCTACAGACAGGCCTTGTTAATGTTTCCTTGCGCCACTTTAGGAACAGCACTGTTAATTAGAACCCAACAGTGAATGGTCGGGTGGGGAATCCTACCAAGGCATCAGAATTAATTTTAAATAATTAAATTAAATAAAAAAATCCCGGCCAACGGTGGGATTCGAAAAAGAATTAAATAGCAAAAGATTCATTTCTTTTACTTTTTTGCTTATAATTGCTTTCTGAGTAGAGGTAGGTGCAGGCATTGCTTCATACTACATAAAGTATATTAAATTTCCTTTAAAATATTGGGTTATATATATAAAGAAATTTAAGATTTTTTGTTTATTGACTTTAGTGATATATCGATTTTAAAATCATCAATTTGAGGCAATACATAAAATTTGAAATATGTTTGTCTATAATCTTTTGAGATTGGCTTCTTCAAACCTTTTCCTGGTATATCATACCATCCCTTAGATTGCACATGTGAGCTGTGGATGTATGTTTCATCAGTATATATAATATTTCAGCCTTCATTTCTGTATTTATTTTCTAAGAAAGTAATTTTTTTGAGGCGAATATCATAGAATTCCATAATCATCTTTCTGTTATCTTGTGTGCGCTGCCATCTACAATTAAGGCATTATTTTTAATTAAATAATTATGCATGTTACTTAATAATATTTTTAATGTCACATTGTCTATTCTAGTCCTATATTATTTTTTCTTTCTTCTAAAAGTAAACTTCTACTTCAAAAACTACTTAAGTAAACCCCATACTTTTTAGCAGCCTCCATAAAGATAAAGAAGTTTTACTTTCTGTAAATTCAGGTAGAACAGTTTGTACTTTGTGAAGAATACCTAGAAAAATATATATTCCTTAAGAAAAAACTTCTTTTCTATAAAAATTATTAAAATACTTTCGATCCTAAATTTTTTTTACAGTTAACAGTGAACTGACAGACGTTTCTTTTAAAGATTTGTATCTATCTGTCAATGGTACAATATAAAAAACCTGATTTCAGACACTTAATACAAAAATAACTTTTATTTCTATTAAACTTAATTTTAAACTAGGAGCCCTTTTCTGCAGGATGTAAAATCATAAACGATCTCCCGAATCCTTTTCAGTTCTCCAAGTTTTAGTGCTTCCAGTACTGATTTTTTCCTCAGCCTCTTTTTTCGAGGAAATCCAAACAAAGTAGATGCTCCTCTTTCAATAGCTATGGCTTTCTTTTTAATTCTGATGTAAGTACTTTACTCGCTTTTAGAGTTTGCTCTCTGCAATTTAAAAATGTAGGTATTAAAAATCAGCAATATTTACATTGTATGGTTGTGGAAATACTAGTCGCTAAACAAGTTAGTTGCTAACTGATACAATGTCCCGTTTGAAATTAAATTATGGCTAAAAACAAATAAGATCACATTTCAATAAAATGATATATAGGTAGTAATAAATATATGTATTTTATCAATCAGTATATATATTTTACGAATTAAAGAAATGTAACACTATAAGCTTTTCTTGCAAATATACCAAGACACATAGTTTTTCATTGTATAAAATAACAAATATTTTCTTTACAGTCAAAATCATATAAGTCAAATACTTTTTAGTAAAATTCAATTATTTTTAAATTAAAATACTACTTTTTGTAAAGGAATTTGAATTCCATCTGCAGCTTCGGTTTGCATAAAAGAGGCGACATTTTTTATAATCTGCCGACTTTGACTATGGACAATTTTTCCTTTTAAACCAATAAGTTTTTTAGGAGGCATGGTTTTATAGATTAAATAAAACACACAACACTCACTTACAAACGTCTTAAAATAATCGAAAATCAAAAATATTTAACAAATAGGCGATTCCAAAAACATAACCTTAAATGTCAAACGCTAACGTCGTTAACAAATAAATAAATGGTTATGCGCTAGTTCAGTGATGATAATTAGAGTGACAGTAGATTTTTTGAGTGCGTTTTGTTTACCTAAATTATATCGTTTTTTTTTTTTTCACTTTTATATATTCCTAAAGTAAGTAGATAGCATACAATCGTTTAGTTACCAATTACATACCTTTAAACTATTTTTTATGACCTGTAAACAATATTTTGAAATAAAATCAAAACAAAAAAACGTATAATTTATTGATGTTTTTGTTAAAAGTTTGGTTAGAATTAAATGTCAGTGGAACCAAAATGACATCACACTGAACTAGCGCATTGGCATAAAAATGTTCGTTCTACGCTAGTGGCGTGACCCTGTCGTTATTAAAGGCCGATTCTACCATTGTGTTTTTTTTTTCTGGTAGGGTGGGAATCAATCCATTACAGACACCAGGGTATCTATTCTTGAATCTCAGGGAGTAGAAATTTTGAGGGAAGAATGAGATAAAAATACAAATTTTGCGCGTTGCAGATAAAGAGGCAAAACCGGTTTTCTATTCCCTCGAATTCAAGAATAGCTACCCAGGCATGTGGTTCTGCCCGTACCTGGTAGTGTGGGACTCTCGGCTGAAGGGTGTAAGGCCGGTATACCCACTAAAACCACCCTTAAAGCGTTGTGGGTCTTTTTGGAACTACCTGCTGGTATTACTTCAAGAATCTACCGTTGTGTTAAACGAAGTATAAATTACTAAACGAAGATTAAAAAGACATTTTTACAATATCAATGTCATTTTAATCTTCGTTTAGTAATTTAAACTTCGTTTAAAACGGTGGAATTGGCCCTAAGCGACGTAGGTAAACAAGACATAATTTGGTTTTTGCGACTGTCATTGTTGCAACTTCAGCTGGGTTCGTCTCTCGTGAAACGGAACCTATCAAGCTATTCTTATGAATATAAAATACATGACAGTGATATTAAAAGAGTATGTGGAATAAGATATCTTGGAATATTACTTGACTCTAAGTTTACTTTTAAAACTCATAACGAAAACATCTGGGTTTTATTTAAAAAAATAGCTAATATATCTCTATTAATAATATCAGACTCATGTTTTTATCTTTGTCAGGTCATTTTACGAATGTGTGGTAGTGTGAATAAAAATTAAGGAATTTAAAAAATAGTTTTTATACCTTTTCACGTAAATTTCTATCTTTTTTTCATATCTGACTTGCGGACAGAAAACCCCAAAATAGTTCGTTTTTCTTATTATACCTTGTGACGTAAATGTCATTTTTTTTTAAATTTGACAATTTCTTGTGGTCAAATATACCTAATTTGAGATGTAAGAAATATAAAAAATAAATGTTTCAACATTAAATTGACAGTCAAAAAAGTTATACCTTATGACGTAAGTTTCGAGGCAGCAACTCCCGATCCAAGCGTTTTAAAATACCCAAAAATTGCAAATATTCTACAAATACAACCTCAAACTTCAAATACAAATAAAAAGATGTCATTGACATTGACAAACGTCTATGAATTATTAATTCTGGCGCGTCACTGAAGTGACTGTCGTCACCTGTGGCGCCGCTGTACTATTCCTTAATAACGGATTGGTGTCGTATGATGTTATATGAATTGTTTTTTATTAATATATCACTTACATAGGCATAAATTTTAAATAAAGATGTTCTTTTAGGCGAACGCAAGGACGACATGATTGCGAAATGGGAAGAAAAATCTAGAGAATTTATCGAAAATTTCTTGTTGCTCTTCGGTAGAGAAAGGCTGTCAAATATTTGGAACGAGAGCAAAGGAAAAATCCTAAGTGCTTTGAGCCCTCCGGGTTCGCCCCAACGACCAGGCAGTCCATCTTCGAGTACAGAAGATTTAGATTTACTCTCTGAAGACGGTATGCCACCATTCAAGTCGCCCAGATTCGAATCTCCATCCCCCTCCTCGTCGTCTACGTCGAAAAACTTCTTTAGTGTCGAAGATTATAGTGATGAAGAGGACTTTTCATTGCCAATGAAGAATGGAAAATTATAATGAACGATGGTAACTTTGTTGTTTGAAATTGTTAGTGCTTAATAATACAAAGCAATGTTATTTATGTTATAAATAATAACGAAAGATAAATTATTGAAGTGTAACTATTTTATTATAGCACAATTTTTATTTATTGTTATATATATATTGGGTTTTGCTATACTTTTATATTTATACACATTATACATAACTTTAGTTTGGTTGAATGATGTTTGTTATTTATTTATTTTATTATCGCGTGATTTGAAAGTGCTTATTATGTTTAGTTCGCGGACACGAATAAAAAAACCACATTCTTTGAAAGTTGTCACCATTTTTATACTGCATACCTACGTTTAGGGCGCCATCTTCAAAAGATGACATGTAACAAATTGTATTTTCTTACGTCCTAACTGTTTTTATTAATGTCTTTCTTTATAACATATTTTCAGATTAAACTTTAGTTCAATTACGATTAAAAAATTTATTTATTCTTACTATTTGTAAAACGTTTTTTATTTTTCATTCCATTTGTGTTCCACATTATTTGTAGATATTTAGGTAACCTAGATATAATTTTTTTGAAAATTTCCATAATAGCCTATTCTAACAAGAACAAGAAAATTAGGGGAAATTTTGGTCGAATGCTTTTTCTGGAAAAACTTTGCTTAAAAAGGGAGATAGAGCAGAAAGACTTTAAGGCGAAAGTTTAATTACGTTTAATTTTATTTCCTAATACATTTGAAAAAATAAAGAGCTAAGATTTGGTAGACATTTTTAAAATAAATCAGAGCAGTTGCTGATGCCAATATAAATAATTTCACTTTAAGAATAATAAACAAGTTAAAAAAAAATTAATATAATTTTCTCAAAGAGTCAAGCAAATACTCTATTGATAATCAAATACAATCATGTTGAAACCAATTCTCAAATCAATGTAATAAGGGAGAAAATTGAGGCATAAAATACAAGCTAAATTTTCAAATATACGCGGCAAACCCTGCTTTACCAACATTTTAGTTCAGGTACTCATCGATAAATCGAAAAACAAGCAAGTCGAATCGTTTCAAACATTCAACGCATGCACTGTATTTGGAATATAGTTTTTATTGTTTAAAGTGCAAACAGAAGACGAACTAATGTGGGGTATCAAATACACAGGGAATTAAATAGTGGCAATATTAACAATTCGTTATTCGCTTGGCTTTTGCACGCTGTATTTATAAAACTAAATCTACGTCCACATGCCCAGACAACACACCAAATCCCAGAGATATCCACAGAATATCTTTTGTAGATATCCAATATATCCACAGGATATCAGAAATATTCCGTAGATCTAATATGAATATCCAAATGTGCGTCTATATCCAGAATATAGAAGATATCCTATGGATTATCCAGCAAAATATCTAATAGGTATCTTCCAGACAATACAAGAAATTCCAGAGATATCCACAGAATATATTTTGTGGATATCCAATATGGATATCCAACCAAATGTCCGTCTATATCCCAGGATATAGAAGATATTCGGATATTCAGTAAAATATTTTATGGGTATCTTTAGTAGAGGTTCATAAGTAACCAATGATTATTGAATAACGTCGAAAGAAAATAGCAGAGATAGAAAATATTTTGTCCACGACCACTTAATAATAAATCAATATTCTACCTCCTAACTAAAAGCATATAGTACCCATATATCACGGAGTGAATTATGATAATTCACGCTTTTGTAATTCTGGCACATTCCGGTAGATAACTAAAGATAGGCGATACTTTTCATAACGATATTTTCTAGATCGAAAAATCGAAAAGTGGAAAAAACAACAGTTAGTTACCTATGTTTACTCAGTTACGGCGGGTTGAGCATAAGTAGATGCGAAAGTGGTATCGCCATCTATACTTAGTAAGCAAAATCAAAAATTTCATCTAGTGGATATCCACGATGGTTTACGTTCGCGCCTAGACTTTGGATATCCATGGGATATGCGCTAGTTCAGTGTGATGTGATTTTGGTTCCACTGACATTTAATTCTAACCAAACTTTTAACAAAAACATCAATAAATTTGACATATACGTTTTTACTGTTTTTATTTTATTTCAAAATATTGTTTACAGGTCATAAAAAATAGTGGCCATCTTCAACACACATTGATTTGGAGTTGTTTTATTTTCTCATAAAAAATAGTTTAAAGGTATGTAATTGGTAACTAAACGATTGTATATTTGATACATGCTATCTACTTACTTTAGGAATATATTTATAAAAGTGAAAAAAAAACCATATAATTTAGGTAAACAAAACGCACTCAAAAAATCTACTGCAACTTTAATTGTCAGTGGAACCATAATTACATCATCACTGAACGGTAACATTAGCCACAATGGCGTAATTTTTTTAATAATTTGCTATATAATTACTATTATTTTTGGACATTCAGTGGATATTGGGATGTTCAGTAGATATCCAAAGGATTTGGTGTGTTGTCTGGGTGCCTTTTATACTAAATCGTTAGAAAATGATTTGTGTGATGGATGAGCGATTAATTTGTCGGGTAGTTGATTACGTTTCGGAAAAAAAAGGAAGGTTATTTTCGAAATTTTTTTTTATTCATTACTTAGGTAATATAGGTGGCTTGCTTACGTATTTGTATTTTTTAGATCAGTTATGAACGTTTTATGAGAGAGTACAAGCATAATTGATGTCTCAAAAGAAACAAAATTCATAGCACCTTATATAATTAAAATTCGGAAAAAAGGTAGGTAAGTGTTTTGAAATGAAACTAAGCTGCATACACGTTCTTGTAGATATCACTATACTATGTAAACAGAAAAGATTCAGTTTTATAAAAGACACAACTATTATTTTTTTTAAATAAAAATTAGGTTTATCTGCAGTCATAAAATCGTCGGGTACATAGCAAACTCAATAAAGAACGTTTTATTATATATTCTTTATTTTTTATTATGATAGAATATATAATACACATTACAGACCAATATACATCAATTTTAACAATTTTGATAGGTAATTATTGACGAACGTTTTCTAAAATTTCTACACTTTTCTCGCAGGACTTTGTCAATACCTTCAATCGATTTTCTTTGAATGGCTTCGTATGGTTTTGAGGGATATATTTCTTCTGCTGTTTTGCTGATACAATTTTTTATGGAGGGTACATTCCATTTACAAGCTGTAACTAATTTATTATAATTCCCAAAAAAGTGTTGCAATGTGATAGCATTTGATTTCTCTATCGCAAACACAAGATGCTGAGATAATGTAACTTACCACGAGCCGCCACTGTCCCATTGTCTTAACATATGGTTTTAAAACTTTTCAAATAATTTGCAAACGGACTCTTGCGATATGAATCTCATTGGCGTGCACTTTACAAGCTCTGGTAGTTGACCAACCGTTGTTTAGCCATGTTGTTCGGGAAAAGATTCACAAACCACGTAAGTTGTACCTCTCAGCAATTTTTTCCTTATCAGCCGCTATCCCAATTTTTCCACTTGAAGACTGTATGCTGTTGCCTTCTAACTTAGCGAATACTGCAAACAAAAAAATTACACGAGGCAGCTAACAAAATTCTGAAAAATTACAATAATATATAGTTCATTTGTTTTTCTTGTGACCTCTCATCTAGTCATTGAACTTTTTTCCAGAAGCGGTACTATTAACGGTTTCCCAGATATGACCCGATTCCATTCTTATTGGGTCACCATGTACAACATAATTCTTGAACAACCTAATTATGTCCCAACACTTTGACAGAAAGAGACGTGTAAAAATAGGAAATTTTACATAATATTCAATAATGAAAAAATGACTCATAAATAGTTTTTGGTAACCAAAACACTCGGACACCTGGCTGGTTGACTATACTCTGTTTTTAAACTAAGAGGAGCGATTTGAATTTAAGTTGGCAATTCTGTAGCCTTCTGATTGGTCAGATTACAGTCAGTTTCACACATTACTTTTTAGCATGAACATCAGCTAATAATTGATGTTGTTGACAGTTCTGACATTTTATAATTTGATATCAATCCATTACTTGGTTTTTTACTTTATTTCGTAAATAATAGTTCTTCAGTAAACAATTGTATTGAAAATCTACAATTATGGATTCTTCTACACTGAGTACTATTAAAGGTAGCAATTCCTGAAAGGCCTTACAAGAAAGGGAAGACACATTATTTTACATGCTGATTCTGAAGGTTTTGTAGAAAATGCATTATTGGTTTTTGAAGGTAAAAAGATGGGAGATTACCATGAAGAGATGAATTCCGAAGTATTTTAGAAAAAAATAATTTTATTACCGATTTTTTAAAACTAAAAATTGATGAATTTCTAACCAAAATGATTAAAATATAACTAAATATTCAAGCAAATTTTATTTATTAGAATAGAATAAAACTATTTACAAAATTGTTATAACATTTAAAACAACATCTACTACTTTAGGGTTAATCTTAATTTGGCACAATAACATTACTTTCACAAAAAAATATTTTAAAAATACCTAAAATTTATACATAGGTATGTATGAATAGTTCACTTTAAAAAATATATGTTGACATGTAGTGTTATGAAAATGTTGGTTCCAGTTTTTAAAACAAATTCTGACTCATAGGCCTGTAAACTTTTGAATGCCTTTATTTGCCCTCTAGCGCATTAACCATGGGTTAACACTAAATAAGCCATAATATCCACATTACTCATAGAAGAGATACCAGTTACTTTGTGATCCACTTGTCATTCACTGATTAACTTTTACTTTTTATACCTATAACAAATTATCCTTAAAAATGTAAACAGATCTTTATATTTTATACTAACCTGGCTACATCTGGATATGCTATTAACAATTTTCTTAAATATTTCATATCCATTTTAAAAAGATCATAGTTATTCTCAAAAAGTCGATTTCAAAAGCAAGAAAAAAGTATTTCTGACATCAATCAACAACCATATTGACTTTAATTTGACAGTGACATTTCGTTTTAGACACAAATTTCAGATCAAAATAATGTGAAATTTGCGACCGTTGTCTGGGACCAATTAAAAAATTACTTCTATGACATTTATTCGTTTCTTAACCGCTCATTGGCCGTTCGCCGACTAAGGCCGATAAAGATATTATTTCATAAATTTTGAACACGACTATATTTCGAAACTCGCTCTTAGTAACAAATCTAGTTACTTTTCCCTGTGTAAATGCGTCTTTTCAATTCGCTCCTCCTAGTTTAAAAACAGATGAGTATACCCAGTCAGCACCAGATATTCTTGGAACATTCCTACAGTGTCCCTAGAAGAATATATATATTCCGAATATATTAAGAATATTCCTGGAATATATATGAGCTGGTGGATAAATCTATGAATATTAGTTTTAGATTATTCCTTGAACATGCTCAAATGATTATTACAGTAATAATCCTCTGGGAATATTCCAAAAGGTATATTCTAGGAATAATCTGAAATACATAATGTAAGAATGATCTTACAGGAATATACCTGGAATATACCAGGAATATTAAAATAGTAGTTTTACAATCATAATCTGCGGGCTTGGACTAACTTCTCATGTATTCAAAATGAAATACCTCAAGAGTTGCACAGTAGTTGTTCTGTGGGTAGTTGTAAAACACAGTTATATCTGTCTTGTAAAAATCAAAAAAAGAAGAAGAAAAAAAAGAAGAAGAATTACGTTGTTTTGATTGCGTACAACGGTTGACAGACAATAATTGCTCTGAACTATTCCCGTCTCTCTTTAGTGCATACAATTAAAAAAAGGTAGAGTATGGAACTCATTCCATTTACCCGTAGTGTAAGTGTTCAGTGTAGTTTTAAAGTTCAGAAAAGAACGCATCGACGCTTCGTTTGGAGCAGGGAAAGGTAAACAAGCATTAATATTAATTTTGTTACACATTACTGTAATTTATCCACTTTTTAGAAATTACTTTGAAGAAAATTCCAGTTATATATCCTGTAACGTTGGAAGTTGGTAAGTGCTTTTTTGGACTTTTACAATACGTAAGTAAGAGAAACAGATTCAACAAATAACTTTTAAGACTAATGAGATTTATGATTTACTAAAAGCCCTAACAGATGAAAAGAAATCTGACCAAGAACTACAAATTACCGATGTGAAGGTATTTGATCAAATCCCTATAACAACTCCAGATGGACTTGCGTACATTGAATCATTAATAGCTGAAAAGACATCATTTAATTTACTAGTAAGTTTTTCTTGAATAGTTGTTATTAAAACCTGGTCTACAATATTTGGTTTTTGCAGGTTAGGGGGAGCCAACTATAAAGAACTCATTAGGAGAATAATGAGACAGCTGATGACAGACTCTGTTGCCAAGCTGTACAGCGTTCATGGACAAGGGAAAAACGTCCTTTTCTAAAACAACCTGCTTCAGAGCAGTTATAGGTATTTAATTATTTTTCTATTTGTAATAACAAGTAATATACTTTTTTTCTACTACCCTATGTGTAAAGTACTAATATGACTCAAGCTTTTAATACCAAAGTTATTCATCACAAGTTTGTAAATGGGCACGCCAAACTGTGTTTCAAAAAGAAAAAATTATAGAAACATGTGTACTTAATTTGGGTGACTGCATGTCTTATTCATGTTTTTATATTAATTTTGATAAAATTTAAATTAAAAAATTGTAGATTGCATACAACAATATGAAATATTTCATTGAAAATATTTTAGGTAGGTACACAGTTCACAGTAAGGTGAAAAATACTTATATTTTATTCTTGCTTTGGTTAACAATTTCAGTTTTAAAATATGTATTATGAAATTCGTGAGCAAAGTCTCTTTTAGCTCCTATGAATATCATACTCGCCTTGTTTGTGTAATGATATTCACTTTGTCACACAATACATATTGGACTCGCCTGTTACATGGAACTATATTATATTCTCTTATTTTAGGTGCAGTTCAGATCTACAATAGAAATGTTACTTCCAAAGATGTAGAATTAGTGATGGGCCAATGGCTTGCGAAGGCCAGTGAAAGGCTCAAAAAGACAAGTCTTGAGGAAACCAATAGGTAAATTTTATTATTCTCTATCACAGTTTTACCAATAAGGTCTCAATCATTAGAATTATCTAATTTCTTAATCCTAACTGTTCATTTCTTATTTGGAAACTAAAACAATTGCGAATAAGTTTACAAAGATTTAAATATGAAATCTAACAGAGGAACCCACAGTCTTTATAATTTAATGGGGTTTCTGTGTGAAATATTTACATTTAAAAGTAAAAAACTTAATTGATATGAGGCTGTGTCCAATATTCCTGTAGATCACTAAAACTATATACAAGTGGATTTACTAAGACACTTTTATAAAACAGCTATTTACCATGAGGATAGTGCAGTACTGCTTTCCAGTCAGTTACAGAACTGCTTTCCAGTCAGTTACAGAACTGTAAGTGGTAGTACACAGTGCACTTACTGATATGCAGTACAAGCACTGATTAACAATGTTTATAAACATATTTATAAACATTGTTAATCAGTATGTTTCATTTTTAAATAAAACAGTATTTAAATACTTAAAATTTGTAATAGACAAGTACAAGTACTTTAATGAAAACAACGGGAAATTTTTATTTTTTTTTACCCTTTCAGCCATCCCGCTGCTCCCCCCTTGAGGGGTTTCAGCTTATCCCCCCAATCAGGCTTGGTTCCAGACCGGGGGCTCCCCCAAGCAAGATTGGGTTCCAATCTGCTTTTTCCCTCTTGGGGTTCGCATGGTGGCACTGAAGCCTCACGGGCTTATTGTACCACCATTTGGATGCCCTACTCCTTCCCATTCAATCTTCTCATTTATTCTCCCATTCATTCCACCGTTTGGTCACCCATCCAAACCGTGACCGGAGAGATCACTGCTTAACTGCGAGAGCGTAAATGCCCATCACTACTCTCGCCGCTAGCCCCTCCGGTAAAGGGAAATTAGGCACTAGTATAATTTTAAAATTACAAATTATTTTCTGCTCTGATTTCTTCTCATTATTTTTTTTTTTTTTAGAAATGGAAATGACCTGGAATGACATCATGACGTGGAATGACATCATGACGTTTATATTTTGTTTTTTTTTTTAATTTTGTTTTATTTTTGGAAATTAGTTTTTTTATTTTGTGTTAATATATATATAGGTATAAGTACATAGTTAGAATGTTTTACTACTCCTAATACAAATCCCATTTATAAAAATCAACAGGAACAACTTAACAAATTGTATTGAATGCTATCAATTAGGATTAAACTGTACATACTTTTTTTACTGATATCTGACAACTGATTTTTTCTTTTTATTAGATCTTACCACTGTTCATGTTTCGGTGCCATTAATTAGTACTAAATTTTCATAGAACATGAGATATCACTCATTTAGAATGAATAATATTTTATTTATGTGACAATAACCTTAACATGTTTGTTATTTTTGTACAGTTTAATACTGATATATTCAGTTGTAGAATTTGCCAGCAAGCCATTTCTCTGAAATACAAATAGAATATTCTTGGAATAATCCAGGATGTCAATCCCAGAATATTCTATTCTGAAAATGAGGATGTTCTAGATATGTCTGGAATATTCTAGGAATAATCCCAAAGAGTAGTTCTGACATAATCCACCAAGAATATCCCCTGTATAATATAAGAATATGCCAAATATTCCAGGAATAAACATAAGTAATATTGTAAGTATATTCTCTATAAATATTCTAAGATTATTCCACGAATATCCTAGATATTCCTGGAATAATAGTAAAAATGATCTAAGTATGTTCCACTAGGAATATTCTTCGATTATTCCAGGATTATTTCTAGCATGTTCCTGGAATATTTCTGAGGATTATTCTATGGATCATCCACATATTCCCATTCGCACATTCCAGGAATATTAATATCATATGTATATCTCTGGCGCATATCCCAGGAATATTCCATTATTCCTAAAAGATTATCCCAAGAATATTTCTAGATTATCTGGTGCTGACTGGGTAGGTACAATATAATTTTCGAACAACCTAATTATGTCCTAAAATCAACAATTTGACAGAAAGACACGTGTAAAAATAGGAAATTTTACATTATATTCAATATTAAAGAAATTGCTTATAGACGGTTTTTCATAACTAAAAACACTCAGACACCTGGCTCCTTAGAGGTGACAACCACCGTTTCAGAGTGGAATTAACAACACCAAGAGTTGGGTGTTTCCCCTCGTAAGAGTAGTAAAACTGAAGTTTTGAATATATGAAAGTAAAGTCTATAAGCAATTTCTTTAATATTGAATATTATGTAAAATTTTCTATATAAACACGTGTATTTTTGACAAACGGTTGAATGTATGACATAATTAGGTTCTTTTCAAATATTATATGTTGCACGGGGTGGCCCAATAAGAACAGTTTTCGTCCATACCTGAAGAACCGTTAATAGGACAGCTTTTGGAAAAATATTTAATGATTGAAGTGATCACAAGAAAAACACGGAAATTATTTAGAGAATCGTAAGACGATCGCTAGATTGCGTAACTAAATACCAAAGAGTAAAATGCGTTATTTATACAAAATTGCGCATTTTATTATTTAGTACTCAGTTACGCCCTCTGGCGGTCGTACTCCGGTATTTTTCTTGTAACCACACTCTAGTCATTAAACTTTTTCCAGAAGCTGTACTTCAAACGATTCCCCAGATATGGCCGAAATCCATTTATATTTGACCGACCACGCAGGTACAACATAATTTTCGAACAACCTAATTATGTCTTAAAATCAACAATTTGACAGAAAGACATGTGTAAATATAGGAAATTTTACATTATATTCAATATTAAAAAAATTGCTTATAGACGGTTTTTCATAACCAAAAGACTCAGACACCTGGCTCCTTAGAGGTGATAACCACCGTTTCAGAGTGGAATTAGCAACACCAAGAGTTGGGTGTTTCCCCTCGTAAGAGTACTAAACTGAGGTTCTGAATACATGAAAGTAAAGTCTATAGGCAATTTCTTTAATATTGAATATTATGCAAAATTTTCAATTTAAACACGTGTATTTTTGACAAACGGTTGAATTTATGACATAATTAGGTTCTTTTCAAATATTATGTTGCACGGGGTGGCCTAATAAGAACAGCTTGCGTCCATATCTGAAGAACCGTTAATAGAACAGCTTTTGGAAAAATATTTAATGGCTGAAGTGATCACAAGAAAAACACGGAAATTATTTAGAGAATCGTAAGACGAACCGCTAGATTGCGTAACTAAATACCAAAGAATAAAATGCGTTATTTATATAAAATTGCGCATTTTATTATTTAGTACTCAGTTGCGCCATCTGGCGGTCGTCCTACGGTATTTTTCTTGTAACCACACTCTAGTCATTAAACTTTTTCCAGAAGCTGTACTTTCAACGATTCCCCAGATATGACCGAAATCCATTCTTATTGGACCAACAGGTACAACATAATTTTCGTACAGCCTAATTATGCCCTAAAATCAACAATTTGACAGAAATACACGTGTAAAAATAGGAAATTTCACATTATATTCAATATTAAAAAAAAATTCTTACAGACGGTTTTTCATAACCAAAACACTCAGACACCTGGCTCCTTAGAGGTGATAACCACCGTTTCAGAGTGGGATTAGCAACACCAAGAGTTGGGTGTTTCCCCTCGTAAGAGTAATAAACTGAGGTTTTGAATACATGAAAGTAAAGTCTATAGGCAATTTCTTTAATATTGAATATTATGCAAAATTTTCTATTTAAACACGTGAATTTTTGACAAACGGTTGAATTTATGACATAATTAGGTTCTTTTCAAATATTATGTTGCACGGGGTGGCCTAATAAGAACAGCTTGCGTCCATATCTGAAGAACCGTTAATAGAACAGCTTTTGGAAAAATATTTAATGGCTGAAGTGATCACAAGAAAAACACGGAAATTATTTAGAGAATCGTAAGACGAACCGCTAGATTGCGTAACTAAATACCAAAGAATAAAATGCGTTATTTATATAAAATTGCGCATTTTATTATTTAGTACTCAGTTGCGCCATCTGGCGGTCGTCCTATGGTATTTTTCTTGTAACCACACTCTAGTCATTAAACTTTTTCCAGAAGCTGTACTTTCAACGATTCCCTAGATATTACCGAAATCCATTCTTATTGGACCAACAGGTACAACATAATTTTCGAACAACCTAATTATGCCCTAAAATCAACAATTTGACAGAAATACACGTGTAAAAATAGGAAATTTCACATTATACTCAATATTAAAAAAAATTGCTTATAGACGGTTTTTCATAACCAAAACACTCAGACACCTGGCTCCTTAGAGGTGATAACCACCGTTTCAGAGTGGGATTAGCAACACCAAGAGTTGGGTGTTTCCCCTCGTAAGAGTACTAAACTGAGGTTTTGAATACATGAAAGTAAAGTCTATAGGCAATTTCTTTAATATTAAATATTATGCAAAATTTTCCATTTAAACACGTGTAGTTTTGATAACCGGTTGAATTTATGACATAATTAGGTTTTTTTCAAATATTATGTTGCACGGGGTGGCCTAATAAGAACAGCTTGCGTCCATATCTGAAGAACCGTTAATAGAACAGCTTTTGGAAAAATATTTAATGACAAGTGATCACAAGAAAAACACGGAAATTATTTAGAGAATCGTAAGACGACCGCTAGATTGCGTAACTAAATACCAAAGAATAAAATGCGTTATTTATATAAAATTGCACATTTTATTATTTAGTACTCAGTTACACCATCTGGCGGTCGTCCTACGGTATTTTTCTTGTAACCACACTCTAGTCATTAAACTTTTTCCAGGAGCTGTATTTTCAACGATTCCCCAGATATGACCGAAATCCAATCTTATTGACCAACAGGTACAACATAATTTTCGAACAACCTAATTATGCCCTAAAATCAACAATTTGACAGAAATACACGTGTAAAAATAGGAAATTTCATATTATACTCAATATTAAAAAAAATTGCTTATAGACCGTTTTTCATAACCAAAACACTCAGACACCTGGCTCCTTAGAGGTGATAACCACCGTTTTAGAGTGGAATTAGCAACACCAAGAGTTGGGTGTTTCCCCTCGTAAGAGTACTAAACAGAGGTTTTGAATACATGAAAGTAAAGTCTATAGGCAATTTCTTTAATATTAAATATTATGCAAAATTTTCCATTTAAACACGTGTATTTTTGACAAACGGTTGAATTTATGACATATTTAGGTTGTTTTCAAATATTATGTTGCACGGGGTGGCCTAATAAGAACAGCTTGCGTCCATATCTGAAGAACCGTTAATAGAACAGCTTTTGGAAAAATATTTAATGGCTGAAGTGATCACAAGAAAAACACGGAAATTATTTAGAGAATCGTAAGACGAACCGCTAGATTGCGTAACTGAAGTGATCACAAGAATAGTAAACGGCGTGTTATATAAAATGTGCCAAGTTAAAGTCTCCTATAATAGTTGGAATTTCCAGAATATTTCGCATATTTTGTTTAGATTAATTTTCTTCTCTGTTGTCATATAAGGAGTGGAGGGAAATTAAGAGACAGAAAACGAATATAAAGAGTAGAAAAGTGACCATCTATAAAGTGTCTTAAAGAAAATGACTGGGTTACTTCGATTCGCCGACCTAAAATATAGATATTCTGGCAAGGGCGGTCTCAAGACTAATTTTGGGGGGGGGGGGGGGCATTGCCTTCAGCCATTTCCTTTTTAGCATATTTTTTTGAATAAGAGGCTCATAAATCGTAAGAAGTTAAATTTCGGAGGGGGGGGAGGATCATCGCCCTCATAGCCTGCCTCCATAGCCCATCCCCTGGAGCCGCCCTAGTAGAGATGTTGAGAAAAAATCATGGCTATTTGTTTCCAAGAATTATCTGAGCTTTCTGGCATTTTTTTTTATTGTTTTATATATCTATCGTGCTTCGGCAAAGAAGTATAAATCAAAATTTTGAGTAAATTAATTTGTGCTCTATACTTAGTGTAAAGCGTGGGATAAGTCAATACTTTCTATTAGGGTCGATCGCTATTGAACTTGAACTTCATAATATAAATTACAAAAATACCTTTTTTTTGGTGGAAAAATCAGTATAAGTCGACTTATAAGACATATAACGTAGATTTACTCAGCTTTTAAATTTTTGTCTTATACTCCTTTGCCCACCCACGATAGACTATAATGCAATGAAATTGTAGAACTAATTAGAATAAGAGGAACGTTCTCACCAATATCTACAAATGACTTCGCAAAATAATTTCTATGTAGTATATATGTACCATAGTGATAGAACATCTATCTACTAAGGGATTGCCTGGTATAGTTTTTGATGTCAATACGGCCACTGCAGCTAAGAAGACAAATAATGTCTGTGTGAATGCATAATACATTTTCATTTTATTCCTGTCGTTGACTAATAACATTTCTGGTCATCAGCTTGTGTAGTTGAAACTCGCAAGTTGTACCTCCCAGCAAATTTTACTCATCAGCCGTTACCACAACTTGTGTCACAACTATTGTCTTCTGATTTTTAATTCGCAAGGAAAACTGCTTTTAGAAAATCACTATTCCGAAATCTGCGAACAAAAAGAATATACAAATCAGTTAACAAAATTCTGTCAAATTTTGATGTGCGTTCAACCGAAGTCATTCTAATCCTCGCGGGGCTCCTCAAATATCAGTGGGAATACTCTAAGCGGAAAATACTTTCACGTCGAATTTCATGCCTCCCATGAGCCCAAATGACACGAATAGGGATAGGAAAAGAGATAACATAAGTCACATTAAGTAAGATTCATAATATGGACTGTAGAGGAAAGGAGAACAATTTCATACGGTGGATTATCTAAGTGTTCCCTGAAATGTATAAAATTAAAATGGCGCTCGTGTACCAGGGCTGGTATATCTAAGGGGGTCGCGACATAGACCCAGTAAATGGATGAGGGGGTGACTGAGGCTAGGGGGGAAATAGTAGTCAGCTTAAGTTGGCAACACTTTTCTGATGTTCGTTTGAACGAGCATCGTGCATAATAATGTCAATATGGTACAAGTGGAATGAACCACTGTTTTCCTCGTAGTCCAATGTCGAATTAAAACTAAAAACATTTTGTACTTTTTTATATACCAAATTATGCAATTTGTTTCCACTTTATTTTAATGTTACATGAATAGGTACATGCGTTTGTGCTGTGGTAAATAAGTGTTCATGTGAAAATTATATCTTAAACTACATTGTGACTGCACTCATCTCGAAACTGAATGCTGTAAATCCAGGATTTAAATCTTTCATAGTGTTGCTTGGGATAAATTGTAAAAAAGGTGTTGGACAAAACGTTTACAACCTAAAATTGCATGAAAAACACGATAGAAGAAGGAATTTTACCTTTATGACATTCTCTTTCAACATTTTTAAGTGCCTTTGTGGTTTGGTGAATGGACTGTTACCACAGTCAAAAGATTCAAAGTAAAAAAAGTGACCAAGTTCTAATAAGAATACATAAGTTGAATATGAAAATGTAATTACTTGATTTAAATGTGATTTAATTAAGAGTTACATAGATGTTTCATATAAACAAAGTGCTGTAAAATGTTAATAAATGCAAAACCATTATTAAAGAGAAATTAGTTATCATCAATAAGATATTTTGTAGTAGCTGGTCTCTATAAATAATAAACTTGAAAGACTGAATTAGTAGTCACTTTTACACTAGAAGTAAAAACAAAAAAAAATGTGTGGTTGAGACTAATTTGTGTATTTAATAAAAACATATTTAACATAAAAGCAGGTGTTATTTGAAATGTTTTATTTTAGTTTAATAATCTTTATAAATTGTGGGTACGCATTTGATCCGAATCTTGCAAATACTATAAAATGCATATGCTTCTATATGGTTAGTATTGGAGTAGAAGCACAAAAGTTTTGAATAAAAATATATTCTTTAAATACAATATTCACTAGATATGCTAATTTTGGTAATTTTCTATTCGAAACCATACATGTTTTCTATTATAGTTTTCATATGTTTATAATTCTGGAGATACCAGAATATTTTGCTTGATTACTAAACTTTGGATGTTTTTGTTGTAGTCTGCTGTTAACACTATTGTCCTGAAATATTAAAAAAGCTAGACAAAGTTTTGTCCAACTCTTTTGTCAGCTTTGTTAATCTATGCTACTGTTAGTCTGCATGCATTTTTTACTGGAGATTTTCTCTAAGAACTGTATTCAGTTTCAAATTTCGGCCAGTTTTAGGAAAGTACCTCTGTTGTAAAGGTATTTCAAAGCCATCCTTTGTGAGATGTAGACAACAAATACATGCTAAAATGTATAGAAAACAAATTGCAAGATATTACACAAAATTATTTAAATTAACTAAAAACATACAAATGAAGTGAATAATACCTACCAACAATTTAAAAAGACCTAAAATAAATAGACTTAAGGGACTGGAGCTCTAAAAAAGGGAGCAATAATTTGTTATGCATCATCTATAAGAAAATTGTCTTCATCTCTTCAATTACTTTTTAAAATAAACAAAACTAAAACAGCACAAAATTGAAAGTGATCTACTTTTCCCGACGTATTTTATGTACATCTGAGATTAATAATTTATTAAATTGAAATATTTTATTGTAAAAAATATGGGCATTTTATAATGGAAATGTCATTTAAGAAATGACATTGATTTTTTTTCTTATATTGGTAAACCTGGCGACTACAAGTTGCTACGTTGCCAGATCAATGGCGACTACTATTTCGAAAAAAATGGCGTCCAAAATGGACTCCTATGTCGCGACCCCCTTAGATATACCAGCCCTGCTATTGTCGTCTATTAAAAAAATTCTCTACGATTATAAGCTCAGTCGCTTACCACGATGGCTTTTCATTATGTAGTTAGGAGGTCGTTTTTATATTTTATGGAATATATCTTTTGTTTATGTTTGGAGAAAAAAATTGTTCAAAATAAAAGTTACTTCTAATATTATTATCTATAATTTCTGTATTGTGCCAAATTTTCCTGAAATGGTCCGTATTCGAGAAATTTGATAAAATTGCAAAATTCTGATTTTTAAGAAAATTGTTAAACTAAAAGTTGTTTGCGATATCGATCTCTATAATTTTTTTTACATGATTTTTCTAAAAATGGACCGTAATGGAAAAATTGGAGGAAAAGTGCTAAATCTAAATTTTTTGGTATTTTCGTTTTCAATGAATATCTATAGAAACATGTTTCGAGTTAGATATATGTGGAAAATGTATATATTTAGTTTATCCTCTATATATTTATAGAGGTGCTGCAATAGGTTGTACAAAATAACCGGAAAAAGCCTATAATAGCTAGATAGGAAAGTCATGTGTTAGACACATCAGATTTTTTTTATACTAAAAACACGACTCCACGCGAGCGAAGTCGCGGGCAACACCTAGTAAAATATAAACTTAATCGCATGCATTTTAGAATATTAATTAAACTTATATTTTTTTCAAATAAACGATCTCTGCTCAGAAATTTAGATGTTAAAAAAATTAATAGGGTGCTAAAATTTCACTCGCGCCTTTAAAACAAAAGTGACATCCACTATACAAAAAGTCCGTTCAAAGTCTTTTTTTTTTAATGAATATTTTATTTTTTTACCTTATTGCTTGACAAATTTGGTGCGAGTAGTATTTTAATAGTAAACTTTGTATGACAAAATAATATTAAAAGTTAAAAGTGTTCTCCTGTAAATGGATAATTTTTGTGTATGCGTTTGTGTAATGATTATTATTGATGTATTTATGTACAGAAACTTACCAGTGTGTAGAGTCGACTTTTGCGCAAAAATAATTTCAATTGTACATAAAATATAATTAAATAGAAATTTATAAGTAAAACACAAAAGGAAAAAAATTATCAATACCAAATTAAATACCCTGTGCGCCAGCAAAAGCCCTATCCAGCCTCAGTAAGTACATCACCACCTAACCATATTTACTTGCTCCTGGCTGGCTATTAATAGTTATTTATGGTACTAGTGTGTTATGTTGAAAATAAGTCACGCGAGAAAGAATTATACCACGAGGTCGTCAGGCCGAGTGGTATAAATTCTCAAGTGACTTAGGAAACATAACATACGAGTGGTTTACAATGTTTTATCCAACAAACAAGTGGAAGAACTCGTTTTTTTTTATGAGATAATAAGTTTTGTGATCAAATCAAAGCTACTTGCTTCTCTGTACCCTATAAATGTCAGAATGACTTATTGACAGTGACTTTTTTACATTTTGGTCAAAGTCTGGTGTTTGTTTGGTTGCCACGGGCATGATACATTGTTATAAACACGATACACGTACTAACGGTATGCTGACTTTCGATTCAAAATTCGTCCAAACCGCGCAATGACCGTAATGCGGGACGAACTTTCAAGTTGTTTTGACACTTTTCGATTGAATAGTGTAAAATAATTTAATAATTTATTTGTTTTTGTGTTACTAGTGACTATATTTTTCTATATATAACAGGAAAGAACTAAATTAATGTTTAAAAATGCCGGGCTGCGCAGTGGAGATATTTTCGAATGCCACAAAATATGGGTAAATTTTTATCGAAGAAAGGACAAACTTAATTGAAGTTGTCCTATCCACTTTGAGGAAAGTAGTTGTGAGATTCTTCTTAAACGTAGACGCAGGAAATGGAAACTGAATTCCACCAGTTGCACGGGCCTCATTAAGCAAAGAAAATAAATCGGTATTTTAAAATTTTAGCAGATAAAACAGTAGTAGTTTCCTGTCCCAATAGAACGGCCCCTCTTGAAGTAATACTATGCATGAGCAAGACACGAACAAATATAAGAATAAGATACATGAACAGAAAAATTGGTTGAGTATTTTCGAAGTAAACTTGACAAAAAATGTTTAAATTTACCAAATAAAAAGTATTTTTTTTGTGTACTTACTTTTTATAAATAAATAATTTGTTTCTGCATACTTATTTTTATTTCATATAATAAGAAAAGAGATTGCAAGAGAACTACCACGCCCAGAAAGTACAAATTTGTGTCAAACTTGTATTTTTAATGTATATTTTTTACTTATCTTATGGCCAGGTTATGGATTTTGTCACAAAATATCTCTAATTTATGAGAAAAATTAATATTTTGATTAGTATTATTTACCTAAAAACCTTCATATTTGTAAACGAATATATTACAAAATAACCAATAAAGCTTAAGTAACTGCATAAAATCTAAAATTGGCAAAATATCGAATTTTAAACACTATCTCCCATTTAATGCTTATAATTCTATGTCCCACGTGACGTCACCATCAGTCAGCTGCATGCGCAGGAACATACCGTTAGTCTGTGTATCGTGGTTATAAATAAATTTTGACATTTATCGGTTTTCCCTGCAGAAAAGGAAAGTTTTTTGAAGAAAACAACGTATAGAAAATGGAGAAAACCGTTGAAATTACGTTCCTGAAGATATCCTTACGAAAGCGGAAGAAGAAGCGATGCAGATTTTGCCAAAAAAGTCCCGAGATGCTTACGACGACGAAAAAGTATCGTATTATAGGTACTCTTAAAATTAAAATAAACATTTTAAATTTTGTCCCAAAGTAGATCTTTTGACATCTGACAATTCAAAAAAAAAAAATTGGTTCTAATTGGTTAATACCTTCAAATTTTACAGGGGTGTTTCCAATCTAAATGGGTCACACTGTATAAATGTACCCATTCAATTTTAATAGGGAAATGTATTATGTGATAACCTTTTTATAACAGTATACTATGCAATAGGTATTTCAAAAATTATGTAAGTACCAACCAACATTTAGTATAATTTTATAGAAATGTTTTATCTAAACCTTAGATAAAAGAGACCGGAGATGTAACATTGCACACTGCGCATGTTGTCCGTTTCTCCCTCACGTAACCCACCAATTGGAATTCATTATTTCTACGACGCCAACCGAATTGCTCCGAAATAGTCATTTCTATTCTACGCTCACCTCCCTGAGTTTAATCACCATTGACATTTGCTGCGTTTGAGAATCCACATCGGATGCATCTGAGATGTAAAAAATCTTTGATCACGTGATCCAGTATACGTAAATGTAATGGGACAGATGTGTCAGATGTGGATAAAAAAACGCTCGAGATGTAAAAAATGCATCCGATGTGGATTCTCAAACGCAGCAATTGACCGCTGTTTTTTGAATTGTATGTTGGTGTTATTAACAATTTAAAGTGTTCTACCTATTCAGTTTTAGGTTCAAAATGCCACGATGTATCGTGAAAAATTGTATATACCTATAATAAAAGTGTCAATGTTATAAAAGATAAGAAATATGTTCGTTTTCACCGGTAAATATTTATTATTAATATTTTGACATAACCGCCATGCTCCTTTATGTTGAATTAGTCAGATCCGCATTAAGGTATTTCTCCAAATATTTCGTATCGAATATTTTAGAAAACATATTTTATAGTACTTACTTATAGTTATAAATAAACCAAAGGACAAAATTTTGAACATTTAATTGAGTTTTACCGAAGGTAGGTAGTAAGTCTTTTTTGGTGCGTAAAATAAGAAGTAAAGTAGCATATTTACTAACGAAATCTTGTTTTAAAAATATAGATTTATAAGAATATTTAATAAAGGTAGTTTTTAGCCCTTTTTGGTACAGACATAAGAAGTAAACAAACATAGTTGCTAAAGAAATTTTGGTTTTAAAAAAGTAGTTTTATAAGAATATTAAATAAAATACAGGATAATATACAAAAAATTTAAAAGTTCATCCTATTTTCAGTCAAAATTGAAATTAATTTTGTGCCTATTAGTCTTAAAACCAAGTAAAACTTTCAATATGACATATAAGCTAAAAATAATAATATTATAGTTACGAGGGGTAGGTCGAAAATATTGTTAATAAAGTGTTACATTATAAAATTTAAAAATCGAAATCAAAAAATAAAAATCACTAAATTTTGAAGATAAATACTCGGATAAAAGCAAGCGACTGACGCCTTTTATTAGATTTAAATTTTAAAATATTTTTGGTTTCAGAGTATGCATTCCTAAAATTGTATGTGACACATACTCTATATTTTTTAGTATTCCAAAAGAAAAAAGTTTAAGAGATAAATGGATACTTGCAATAAATGTTAATAAAGAAGATGTTTTTAGCACTTCCCGTGTATGCCACTACAATTTTAGTGATGATTCATTTGATTATAAAAAATCTCCCTTTGCTCTACATTTGAAAAAAATTGCTATACCCAATCAGGTAATTTTTAATAAATATGTATTAATCATGGAATTATTTTTAATTAGGTGCTTATTCAAAATATTTCAATTTAATATTTATTAATTTGAAAGCTTATAGAACTGCCTCCAAAATCAAGACCTAGCTTGGGATATTATCACCAAAAAACCCCCCCTCGATCTTCTGAACGAAAGAAATATAAAGTAAGCTATATTGAATTATGTTATTTGGCAAATCTCGTTTATTTCTAAATAATCGTAAAGAGTGAAAGAACATATTGTTTACTTACAGGCTAGTACTTCAAACTCTCAAACTAGCTTGGAATATTATCACGAAAAAACACCCCCTCAATCTCCTGAACGAAAGAAACAGAAGATAAGTAATAGTAAATTATGTTGTCATTTGGTAAATCTCGTGTATTTCTAAATAATCTTAAAAAGTAACAGAACATACTTTTTACTCTCTCTGCATCTCTCTCACTCTCTCTGCATCTCTCACTATCTCTGCATCTCTCTCTCTATCTCTCTCTATCTATCTCCCTATCTCTCTTTATCTCTCTTTATCTCTCTTTATCTCTCTTTATCTCTCTTTATCTCTCTTTCTCTCTCTTTATCTATCTTTCTATCTCTCTTTATCTCTCTCTTTATCTCTCTATCTCTTTATCTCTCTCTCTCTCTTTCTATCTCTCCTTCTCTCTTTCTCTCTTTGGTTTTATAACTTGCTTCATTTTTTTGTATTTACTATATAAATAATACAATAAACAACATAATAATACATTTTGAGTTTGATTTCTGGACCCTTTTCTCTCTTATTACGACACCCAAAAATATATATTTACTTTTGCATCACTTTTTCACATAAGTCTGTAGGAAAGATATCGTCTAAACGTATGTAATATACCCTTATCTACAGTCTATAGTTTTGTCGCAACTCAATTTTTAATATGTATTAGCCTTAGAAAAAAACATGTTCAGCTCACAAGGAATCCTCATTTCTTACTCTTCCTATTTACAATATTCTCCTGCTGCACATGCTGCAAATATAATACTGGTAGACAATGAGTACCATTTTTGCTCATAAACGATATTATATTTTGACATTTTATTGTAGTATCTTGTGGAAAAATTAAATGATAACGAAATATTCTATAAAAGAACTTTTGTTTTCTATTATAGAATATTTCGTTAGCATTTAGTCACTACGGACATTGCCGCAAGAGACTAGAATAAAATATCGTTGCTTCTGTTTAATATTAATAAAATCACATTAATTTTATTTCATAATAAAACATTCCATTTAAACATCTTTTAAGTATATCTAATAGTTCATCGTGTTTTTAATAAACCAAGTCCGCCCCTGTCACAGACTTCGAATCTCCTCCCAGTTCCCCCACTCCGTTAACCTTTCTTTAGAAATTGGCAACATTCGCGCAGCACAAATACCGGTATACAGGCTAGGGGATCTTTAATAGGGAAATGCTTACTCGTGTTGTAGTACTGTGCACCACCCATAGATGGCGCTACTTTACTCAAAGTTTGCTCGTTGCATTCGTCGAGCAGATTCAGAGCAGGTTCAGAGTAACGCAAGTGTACGCAAGTTGTTATTTAATCAATTTAATGGTAATGGTTGATTTGTTTTATTAGGTTAGTTTTTCGAAGAGAATTTTTAAAGCTTTAAACATATATAATTATGGTGCGAATTCGTCCTTGTGCTGATCCAGATTGTCAGGATAAAGTTAGTCGCAGGTAAGAAATACATTTACAATTTTATTTCTTTACGGTGGATTCATAAACTACGTTCAGTTCACGCTCAGTTCGAGTTCAACATAAACAGAGCAGAATGACACTGTAAGTATGTTTTGGATAAGAAATTATAACGGATTCATAATTATTTTATAACCAACACCATCTACAAATATAATTAAAACAAAAATAACACCAAAATATAATTTTATTTTGCGAAATTTGTGGTTATGTCTTGCCAACTCGAACTGAGCGCGAACTGAACGTAGTTTATGAATCCACCCTTACAAGTAAAAACTTCTTTTTGTATTTTATTCTTAAATACTTTGCCAAATTTTAACAGCATATATTATTACTTAAAAGTACCCAATTTGTGAAATAAATTTCCAAAATAATGCGGGTAACCTAATGTTTTCTAGGAAAAATTAAAAATCTTAACCTAACTTTTATCATTTTCTATACAATTTCAGTAACTAGATAAAATATGTGAATATTAAGAAGATTGAAATAAATAGTGTTATTAGTATTTTTTTAGAATTATACAATATGTAATGGATACTTTATATTAGATACCTATATACAATTTTTTTTCCGAATTCAAAATGAGGTACTTTTCAAACATACCTATAATTATATATTTTATATTGTGCGACTCTTATTATTTTTTGCTCCATATACTGTGACCTACCTCACCTAGGTATCTTCACAATTTATTGATTCCAATTAATAAAAGTTGCATTCTTACTAAATTCAAATTCCTTCATTTTATTGAAAAATCTTCTACGATATATTTTTAAGAAATGCCTATTCATTCTCACTAGCTAATAAATTAATAGCTCAGCTGAATTGACTCAAAACAAAAATAATAAAATTGAACTTTATATTTTTTAACTGATACTGGGGTCTATTCTGTAACAATTCCTTTATATTTAACGGCCTTTAAAAATATTGGCGGCCTTTAAAAGTATATTTGTATTCGTTAATTTACTTCTATCATTATTTAAACAGATTACTTTAAGATAGTCCTTTAATGTATTTTAAAGATCCGTTTAAATAGTGACCGAATTAAAGAAGAAAATATTTTTAAAGGCCGTTAAATATAAAGGAATTTTTACAGAATAGACCCCACTCTTCTTCATTTTTTACATGAAAACGAATCAGCAAACACTGCAATAGGAAGTGACAAGTACACCCAACAGCAGCCAGAGCCAACTTTCCCCAGGAACTTTCGTTACAACTTCTAGTGGATACAACCATGGGTGAACTTCGTAATAGTTTTATATTCATATTTCTTTATTATTGTGTACTGTAATAAGAATTCGTGCAATTTTAATTCTAATAATAAAAAATATATGGTTATAATCGTGTTTTACTTCATAATAAGATGTATTTTTTGTTCCACAAATCCAAAATTATAATTTTTCGTTTTCTTTTTAACTTAAAATATTTCAAATTTTATCTATCACAGAACATAATCCAATGGATTATATCCATATAAGTATGTTGAGTGAAGAATAAAATGTTTGAATCATTTTAAGTAAAAAAGAACGAAAAATTATAATTTTGAAAACTTAGTAGTGGTTTATTAGAAAGGCCGAGTTTGAAAAACCCGCGCTCATTGACCCCTACCGCCATCTATATAATAAATCTTGAACAAATTTTCAATTATTAGTTATCTTCTTTTTTTTAACTCAACTATTTGCAACCGCTACGGATGGCGCTGAAAGATGAGTAAAATTTTTCACTGTTGAGTGGCCCATCTTTAAAGGGTATGGTCTGTGCCGGTATATGTAACATCTCTGGTCTCTTTTATCTAAGATCTAAACTGATTAGTACCTATGTCAAAAGAAAGGTGTTAGTCAAAAAATGCGTTATTGATCTAAAAACTTGTTAAGTCTTTAGATTAATAACAATAAAACTTAGTTTTAAACAGATAAATTAATTAGTAATAAACAAATAATGTCTTAGCCTAGTTACAAAAATTTTAATATTAAAGTTCACTTTAGCATAATTGGTTAGGATTCTTTAAAATTTAATCAGGTCAAGTATTATTTTCTTTGATCACCTTTTATTTTAAGTTCTGTATAATAATTAAAATTAACAGAATTTACTGTAGAATAGAATTCATTCTTATTTATCTTTTTATTAATGATCTTTATTTCTAGGCCTTTTAAAAGAAGATATTCATCAGTTTGAGAGCTCAAAAGATTTACTTGTTTTTCAAATTTGTGCAGAGGTACCTTATTGGACGTGATGTTCCAGCGATGTGATGTCTCAGCTTAGTCTGATATTATTGTGGAAATAATATAATTCAGCACTTGAAGTTTTAAGCGGCGATTTTCAAAAAATCGACAGCAGATTTTCTGCTGTCATCACAACTCCAATATCAAGAAGAAAAATAACAGATAATACAGGAATCTTTCTTATCGACTTTACGATAACACTTTTTTAATGTTTATTGTACAACAGATAATGAGAGACTGTCTTCTATTTTCGCGGAAATTGCTTATGCTTTTAATAAAGTTTGATGTCACAGCCTACTTAGACGTGAATTTCACTGATTTTTCCTTCAAAATCTATGTACGAGGATGATTTATTATTTTTTTATAAATGATGTTTATTTTAGTCATTTTCACTAAATACATAGTTTTAATTGTAACAATTATAATTTACATTATTTACAAAGATTACCTAGCTTTTTCTTAAATTAAAGCTTTTATATACAAACTTTTGTAAAATGTTTCATAAAATTATTGACCTACAAATTACTTTATTTTTTTACTTTTTTTAATGATATTTAGTTATTTTGAGATTCTAAATATTTGAAGACTCTTCTAGAAATCATATTTAATATTATGTATGCATTAAATCTCATTTACATGTTTTAAAATTAAATATTTTTTTAGGATCGGAGGTAGAGTCTGCACTGACATCTTAATGTGTATCCAGCTATTGGGACTGGACTTCCCAAAGTGTGGATTGTGTCAGTAACTAATCACAAGACTCCAGTCTAAAAGTTTTCAGTAAAATTTTTCTCAAAAAAACTTTGTTAATGATATAAAATTGCATGTAAAGTCAAATTTGCTATGTTGATACTCCAAATCTGTAAGTATTATTAGTTCGTATTAATTTACAATTCATCGTACACTCTTATGAACTTATTGTGCTTTCTTAGCTTAAAATTAGATCTTTTTAATATTATTTACACAAGTTATATATATGAATAAATTATTGAAAACATTAATTAAAAATCTCAATTTACTAGTATTGTAGGTACCTTGTACATTTTTAGACTATATAGTGTATTTCAACAAAAGTATTGTCCGTTACGATATATATTTATCTAAATATTAGTCATGATTCTTGTGAGATTAATAATACGGACTTAACAGATATTCAAAATACTACACTTTATTAGTAAATTTTTAAGGACCGGTTCCACCGTTGTGTTAAACGGAGATTAAAATGACATTTTTAATGTAAAAATGTCATTTTAAATTTCGTTTAACACAACGGTGGAATCGGTCCTAACGAAAATAAAATACGTTTTACAAACTGAAAATAATAGAGGTTCCAATTACTTGTTTAATTTAACCTAAGCCCGATAAAATATAAATTTTCAAAATTTAATTACCCCAATTATACTTTTTTAAATAATATTATTCTCCATTCAGAAGATAACATTTGACCCAGTGTTATTTAACAAAATATTAGTATGCTTAAAATATTTACCATTCCTTATGAAACTTATGCTCATTTTTCATATATCTTAGTTCCATTCCTTGCCGCGGTATGAAGTCTAGCGCTGGCCATATAGAGACAAACACACCGCTTCGAGAAGCTGTCGGAGTGATCCCTTTGGAAAGCTGAGTGTTCTAGTACACAGCTGGCTTTATATAAATAGCGCAAGTTTGTCGACGGACGATAAGATTCAATGTAAGTGTTGGATAGAATAGATAAATTGTAATAAATAAATTAGAATTGAGAGTTATAATAGTGCCTAATTATTATATAAATTAATTAGTACGTTATAAATAAATTGTAAATAAAGTGTTTTAAATAAATAAACTATAAATAAACTATAAATAAATTAAACAAACGTCTTACACTGTTGCCAAGTCGCACAAAAGTTTATTATTACAATTATTTAGTACCAAAAGTAAAGCATTTCATTTGTAATAAATGTCTTTGCCTCAACAATATTTTATACTATTATAATTATTGACATATTGACCCATAAAGCATCCCTATTCGTAAAATTGATAAAATGAATGGAACAAAATTGAGTATTTATTTCGACGCTCTCGACTCTACCAAGTACCGCTCGTCGGAGGATCCACAAAAAATTGATTGTCGAATACGTATGACACTGACGAGAATATCGAAAGGTTGTATAAACTTGGCAAGTCGCGCCAACAACCAGCTTATTTCGTTAGATTTGTATGGACACGACACTGGCTGGTTTTTGGCGCGGTTCAGGCGCGACTCGTTTTATTTACACCCACCTTTTTTTTAATTTGGTGTCATTGGCATCGACTAGGTACTATGGCCATTAGCCTCGTGTTCTGTGTAGGCTTTGTTACTGTTTCCCAGCGTCACTTTAGGAACAGCACTGTTAATTAGAACCCAACAGTTAATGGTCGAGTGGGGAATCCTACTACCAAGGCATCAGAATTAATTATTGTTCATTTTCTTTTATTTTCACAGAATAAAAATAAACAATTTATTGAGTAGTTTTTTTCCTGTCTCTATTATATCGATAATTTATTTATGCCTAGTATATTGTTTATTGTTACTCGTAATCAATCTTATTGCATAATTGTAACTATTGGTATGAAAACATTATTTTAACTCACTTTAAAAGTATCGTGGGGTTACTGCAAAAATAAGATACCTATTATAACTCCACTTTTGACATTTTCGAGTTAATACACTTTAGTCTCAAAAATGGTTCAAATAATATACAGCATAAACAAGACTAGTGGAACGAAGTCTATATTATTAATGAAAAACAGATGGCCAATAAAAACAACTCCATATGCACAAACAAGATGAGTGACATTTATACCGAAACATACCTAATCATAACATGTTTAATTGCTAATCGTTTGTCCACATAAGAGACATAACTTATTTTGCTGAATGTATTTAATCTGATTCCTGATAGTATACATAAGGTGTTTTTTAAACATGCGGCAAAATTCAAGGGGTTGCTCCTTGGAATATTCTAAGACTATTTTCTCACTAGTAGTTGTGATCGGACAGAATTAAACAATGGTCCATAAATACTGCCAAACGATTGGTTAAGAGGAAATCATTCAAAAAAGATGTAAGAATATTCTTGAGTCAACAAAAGTATAAATACATAAACAACACTAAAAAACATTTAAAAACAAATGTCCGATTTTGAGATTATATATATTATCTAAATTTCTCAAAAATATATTGGATGGAAGATGGCCATAATTCGTGAAATGCAATACTGGTGCCATCTAGCAACAGATAGTCACACTATCGAGTTGCACATATTACTTGTAGAGGCCGAAACTTGATTTTAAATTAACGCACTTTTCTCTCACGCTCATGGAGAAACGATTATTACTCACGTTCAGGCCTCGCAACGAAATCGAGACAGGCGTAACAAAAAAGTTACAAAAAATGAGCCGGGCCCGGGCTGGTGTCGCTACAAATATCCGCTAAGCTAGCGGATCCGCGCTTTTCTCAGGTTCAGTACTGTTAAGATACCACGTTCTTTTTATTTCTATATTACTCGTGACTAGTGATTATACTAATTACAATCACAGTTATACAAGTACAAGCTACAAAAGGGAGACTAGCGTAACAAAAAAGCTACAAAAAAGTTACGAAAAACCAGCTGGGTCTGAATCTGTGCCGCTATACTATGGAATTTATGGAAATTCAAGCTAGCGGATCCGCTGTTTTTTCGGACCTGGGGTAGTATTCTCGAGTCACGAATATAGATTCGCATGCGAGATTTATGATTTGTCTCACTTGGTTTTCGTTCAACAAAGTGAGACAAATTGTAAAACACGTATGCGAATGTCGGTATTCGTGATTTGAGAATACTACCCCTGGGTTAAGCTACAAATTTCCAAATAGTGTAACAAAAAAGCTACAAAAAACCCGCCAGGTCTTGAATGGTGCCGCCACAGAGTGCCCGCTAGCTTGATATAGCTGAGAAACGATTATTACTCACGTTCAGGCCTCGCAACGAAATCGAGACAGGCGTAACAAAAAAGCTACAAAAAAGTTACGAAAAACCAGCTGGGTCTGAATCTGTGCCGCTACTATGGAATTTATGGAAATTCAAGCTAGCGGATCCGCTGTTTTTTCGGACCTGGGCTAAGCTACAAATTTGCAAATAGTGTAACAAAAAAGCTACAAAAAACACGCCAGGGGTAGTATTGGGTAGTATTCTCGAGTCACCAATATAGATTCGCATGCGAGATTTATGATTTGTCTCACTTGGTTTTCGTTCAACAAAGTGAGACACGAATGCGAATGTCGGTATTCGTGATTCGAGAATACTACCCCAGGTCTTAAATGGTGCCGCCACAGAGTGCCCGCTAGCTTGATATAGCTCCTGATATATCACAAATTATAACTTCCTTCCTATCCTAACTGCTGCATTGTAATGGAAGAGACGTGATGTGCGATGTGTCTGTCAGTTTTAAGACTGTCAATGTCAATAGTGTCAATCGTCACTTGTCAACCTGTCATCCCAAAAAATGAAAATTATTTTTTGCAAGTGTCAAGTTATCTGGAAGTTATTTTTATATTGACATTTTATAAAATATACTTCGTAATATATTACTACTGTTATTTTCTTCTGAGTTCCGTTTACCAAATAAATACAAGAATATTTAAAAAATGGAGGAAGCAGCGGATTGTTTGGATGCAAAGGTAAATACTACTTAATTCGTGAACCCGAATCTTTTTTTAGTCTATACAACAGATGAACATGCCATAATTATTAGTTTACTCACTTTAAAACCACGTTAAAAAAATACATTTACATTTACCTCGGAGGCATGAATACAAAGACAACATTTTGGAAGCTTAAGTGAAGTCTTACTCATTCCAATATTGTTTTTATGTTTTCAATAACATATAGTCTTGAACTCCATGGTCTTGAAAATATTTAAAGAATTCATAGCTTAGTTAGATTAGTATTCTACGGTTAATTTATTATAATAAAAATATGAATATCACCAAGCAAAACATTTTTAACTGCTATAGGTAACATTTTATTTATTTCAGTCAAAACTACCTGTAAGATATGATTGGTATCAAACGGAATCTGCAGTTGTAATCACTGTATTAGTAAAAAATATAAAAGAGGAATACCTTCAACTAAATATAACCAAAAATCAAGTAAAAATACAAATATCTCATCCTGAATTTGAAGTTTGCGATCTTTGTTTAAATTTATCCAACTCTGTAATAGCTGAACAATCCGGCTATAAGCTTACCCCATCTAAGGTAAGAAACTAATTTTATTAGAATATATTTGTACCTAACAGTAAGTACTCATTTTTTAGATCGAGATCAAACTTAAAAAAACAGAAGGTCTTAGATGGGAAAAATTAGAAGGTCCTCCTTTGGATCCAGAAGTTAAAGCCATACCTAAAGGTAATCTATTTTAAGAATATAGGTTCCATTGCTAATTTCCCATTAAGAAAAGGTTCAAAATGTGTATAACTTTATTAACCCTAGATTGCCAGTGTACATACATTTGATGTGTCTATTTTTAAAAGTCCTCCCATCTTTCTGATTCTATCTTATCAACTTCCCTTAGTCTGTTGACTTAATACTAGGGTTACCAGATTTATGAAAGGTAAAAGCAAGACGATGGTGATGACAGGGGATCAGGTTAAAAAAAACAGGTATTTTTATAAAACCAGGTTCTTGAGATCTAAAAAAAAGGTCCTCTGTTTATATTTTAATAAACAAGGTCCTTTTCTGAGGAGCTTCTCAAAAAAAAAGGTCTTACCTCTTCAAAATTTTCTTTATTTATAACTTTGGATTTTAAAAGTGTAGCATTTGAGTAAATAAGTAAAAATGTGATGCTTAGGTGAAAATCGGAGCATTTTCTTACTTTGACGCGATGTGTGCCAACAAGTTAAAAAGCAGGAGAATTACGGCTAAAGCAGGACGTCTGGCAACCTTTCTTAATAATGTTAAAAGAGTGTTGATGTATGGTAGTTCTAAGAGACTTTCATGTTACTTTTATAGTTCCTATGTATATCTAGAAACTATAAGCTGTCAAACTAAAAGTTATATAAGTAAAATAAATGATTATTGTAACAAAAACTCCTTGAAAATAAATTACGAAAATTCAACATAAATGTTAGTTAATTGGGGGTACTGAAAATTTAAGAAAATTATATAATGCAGCATTGCAGTATGTTTCTGTTGATAGAGTAAAGTTTCAGAGAGTTGAAAAAATTAAATATCTAGGGGTTATGGTTGATACAAATTTACAAACATTGCAGAATAGGGGTATGAAGATAATAGTGAGCTGTTCAAGATTGGAACCAATCAATTCAATGTTAAATGTGCATCAGTGCTTCTGTTAAAAAATATTTGCTGTTCTCTTCCCTGTTATTTATATTTAAGATTAAATCAAGAATCTACCCAAAATATTTTAACAATGTTCAATAATACAATACACGAAATAAGCAAAAAAATGTTACAGGTTTTTAATAATTTGCCTGAAGATATTAATTGCTCCTTAAACACAGCAATATTACTGGGTGGGTACTTGCTGATCATTTAATTTCTTTTTATTTTATTAAGTATGTTTTGTTAAGTTGACATTATGTTCATCATTTTACATGTACTGTATATTTATGTATTTTTATTTTATTTTAAAAAATATTTTTTTTTTGACTAAATGAACAATTTATATATTATTTCAAACTAGCATTGGGGATAGGAACTTATTTTTAAGCCCATCAATTGAATATTAAAAATTTGTGGTCAGAAAAAAGTAATTGTTTAAAAAAAGCCTCTAATGAAATTTTGCACATATGAGGTCTGTTCCAACAAAGATCAGAAACAAGTCACTGACACCAAGATTCTGTTCAGTAGATTATTGGGACCGCCAAATTTCAATTTTCTAAAGTACAGATGTCTTCAGTTGATATGTTATTCTTGAAGATTTCTTATTAACGTTAGATTTATTGGAAGAAATAAGTATTGCACAATGCTCCATTATAATTATAGTCTAAAAAAATACTATAGTATAATCAAAAAAACAATGTTATGATACACATGCAAATGTCAAAATTTTATCCTATTATGTCGAAGTTATTGGGTATAGAGAGTTTTGACGCGTTTTTCTGAAATATTTCGATTAGCCTTTGATTGTTTAGCATAAATGACAATTATTATCCTCATGTCTAAAAATTTCAGATCCTGAGCCCATTACAGATGGGCCACCTGCTTATCCCACCTCAAAAAAGGGCAAGGATTGGAACAAAGTAGAAAAAGAAATCACGGAGCAAGAAGCGAAAGAAAAACCAGAAGGAGATGAAGCTATAAATACACTTTTCCAGGAAATATATGGTAAAGGAAATGACGAAGTTAAACGAGCTATGAATAAGAGTTTTGTAAGTAATGTGACGTTTGTTTATTTTAAAAGTTTATTTATAATTTACATTAAGTACTAATTAATTTACTTATATTTGATCACTTTTCCCACACTTATTTAACAATTTACGTTCACTTGACAACATTTATTTTAAAACTTAACTTAGTACAGCAAAAGAATCCACTTATATACAAAAATGTAACAGCCTAGAAAAAATCCAATCCACGCGTCGGCTTGTGTATAAAGAATATTCTAGTCGATTCTCGATCGGCCAGCGTCAGCGATAACGGCAGTGGTGAATGTAAACAAAGAACAGGGTCGGACTGGTTGTACGACAGTTATATACAATGGTTAAAATGCAAAAAACATCAAAAAAAGTATATATCTTCCATTATAATTTTTGTTTTAGATGGAAAGTAGTGGCACAGTTTTAAGCACAAACTGGAACGAAATATCTAAGCAAAAAGTTGATGTAAAACCACCAGATGGAATGGAATGGAAAAGATGGGAATAGATTGTGTTGAATATGACATCTTGTAATCTTTATTTATGTTGTTAGTTCTTTTTGTAATTAAATTAATTAAAAGTTTAAACATGCCTTTTATTATGAAATCATTTCATATTTAGATATGTGTATTTGGAGTAAGAATAAGAGGAAAAAGTAAGAGTAAGAACGTCTAATTATTCCGGAAACGGCTTTTACGATATTAATAGAGAGTTATTGCACTTAAGGTCAGTCACTATTAGTGTCGCTCTTGTTTTGACATCTGAGCATGCGCAGATCACTTACATTCTAGAACTGACATTAATAAAGATTGTGCCTGTCCCACATACTTTGATTTTCTTTTACTACACGGAGAATGGTCGCACTGCGTATCTTTCTGAGTGCCTCTTAAAAAGAGATAGAAAACTCCGCCATTTTGATCCTTTATCACGTGTTGCCTACATCTTGACGCAATATTTTTAATAGGTGCGTTTTAATCTTCTGCTTCGGAATTGTCGATTTTCTTGTTTTAATCTGACAGACTGCTGTTTTATTATAGGCGGTTGTCATATATTGTATTATCCGAGTTGCGCAGTGTGTAAATTGGAACATTGAGATCAAAAGTGCCGACGCAGAGTGAGCGATCTGATTCTTTATCTGTAAACTGTGTCATAGGAATCAAAATGACCGCGCCCTATGTTGGGCGGGTCGGACCTCTCTCTTGCCACGTATAGTAATCAAAGTATGTGGCCTGTCCTTAATTGTGAATGTTTAAGGACAGCAGTTAGTGGCGACTATAGTTTTCGGGTGCGCTCGCCAACATTCGTATTATTTCGAAGTTTTTTAATATTAAATATTTAATATCGTCATCTAAACCTTCTAAAATGGTAATTTCTAATGCCTCTTCCATATTATGTACTATTATAAACAACAAAAAAGATGAACTGTAACTTAAAATGAGGTTAGAAATATGTATAAGGATAAGGACTCTAATGTCAAAATTTCATGTTTGCAATACCTAAGTCTTATTTTAGCATGGAATTTATTTGCCTCTAATAACGTTTTCACTATTAGTGGCTGACTTTATAGAAATTTGCAATATCTCTAATATAATTGCAACATCATATTCCCTAATAAATGTCAGAAACTTCATATATATGTCAGTTTGAAACTAAAATTAATACAAATATGTATTATATTTCTATTTCTGAATCGTTTGTAAGTATTTAACATGGATCCTGGATTTGTTTAAGCAGATTTAGCTAATTTAAAGACATCCACAAACGTCAAATAAGACTTGACATAACAAAAATACCAACCACTGTTGTAATTTACGCATTAGGAGAAGCAAATTATAGGTCGAGAACTATCGATAGTCGACACTATTGTAACGATAGTTAAATTTATTTATTTAAAACACTATTTACAATTTATTTATGACGTACTAATTAATTTATGTAATACTTATGCACTATTATAACTCACAATTCTAATTTATTTATTACAATTTATCTTTTGTGTCCAACACTTTATTTTAAACTGCCCGTCCGTCGACGAACTTGCCTATTTATACAAAGCCCACTCTGTACTCGTAGTTTCTAGGCGCTCTTGAATGTCCGAAAATTCCATGTCTATGACTCAACGGCCACGTATTGCTTTCTCTAGTAGATTCGAGAAGCAGTGCGTTTGTCTCTTTACGTCAGCGGTGTTTTAACCCGAGAATACCGATCAAGGAGAAGCGACAGCTTGGTGTTTTCACAATGAACTGGAGGGGGGTAGAATGCCAATGTACATGTTGTACTATTAGAACAAGGTGCGACTCGATGGGCGCAGCCATTTTTATTGTTCATCTCACTCGGGACTATTTATAATAACCATTTTCTATTTCACATTGTTATTATCGCCCATAGAGTCGCACATCAAGTCTATTGACAAGCATTCTACCCCACTCCAGTTTATTGTGTTTTCAGTGTACCATTTTGTAACGCGCATGTGCGAAAATAAGTTGTGTATCACTCAAAATTATGTTATCTGTCAAAGTCAGTACAAGTTGTGTTTAGTACGTGAGCAATGTTAAGTGATATTTTTTGGTGTTTGTTTTGTGTAGTAATAAGATGAAGAGTTTTACACACTTAGATATTCTAATACATATATAAAATGTGCCAAAAAAGTTATTAGGAAACTAAGAATTTTATCACATGCATAAATATTAAGTATAATGATTTAATCATTTTTGACATTTTATTTTTCATATGTAGGTACTGTATTTTGTGAAATATATGTTTTTCTTCTTTTAAATAAATTTAATAAACAGTGAACTGCAGATTTTGTTTATTTTATTTTGAAATTATATTTAAAAAAAATATAATAAATCCTCGTGTTTTAATTAGGATTGGTCAAAGTGAGCGAAATCCCTTTATTATGGCTAAATTGTAAGTTACAATTATGTCAATATAAAGATGTTTTGCCATTCATATTTACATTTATTGAATGAATTATACTAGAGTTGATTTTGGAAATATTGGTTCATACTTAAATAAGTACTATTTCTAAAAATTCGTCTAGGCTCAGACAGCACACATAGTCCAATGGACGTCCACTTTAGATCTATTTGAGAGTCAGGACGTCCATATCCGGGCATCCAGTGTACGTCCGTTTTAATTAAATTGACAGCTGAATATCAATACCCAGAGAACGTCTGTTTTTAGACTTATTTTAAGTTTAGTAGTATTTTGACGTCCAGTGGACGTCCATCTTAGGTCATTATTTATTAAGCCTACTAGATAATACCCATCTATATATACTTCTTTTTTTTTTAATATAACTGGTCATTAAAAATTGACAACTGTATCTAGTAAAAAGTTTTCAAGTGGTTCCTTGGTCGAGCTCGTCTAGCGATTGAAAGCAAAAAACGATAATGGATGTGTCGTGAGTTCGATTCCTGCTCAGGTCAAGCGATTTTTGATAAAAATAAATGGTGTATAGCGGTTTGCGAAAATAATAAACAAATTATTAATAATATAAAATAGTGTGTGGTGAGTTGCGGTTCTGTAAAAAAAAGTGACGATGTGGTCTCAATGGAAATATAATCCTGGACGTTTTTTGAGTGTCCAGTATTCGACGTCCAAATATATTCCAGAATTGGACGTCCTCTGAATGGTCAAAAGTGTGCCACTTGTATACTTCACTGGACGTCCAATGGATGTCGGAAGTCCAGAAAAAACTCATTTTTGGACGTCTATACATCCAAAATTGTATATCGAATGGACCTCCAATGGACATATTTGTAATGTCTGGGTGATAGCTAGGCCAGGTATTTAACTCTAAATACATAAACCTTAAATTACATCTGGCTTAACTTGGCGAGAAAACACTTGTTTCTACAGAAATGAGTAATAAACTTAAAAGTCCTTTTAATATAATATAAATCTAGAAATTCTAAAAATATGTTAGTACTTTTTAAACCTAAATGCTTTGAAAATATATTTATGCACATTGCAAATATTTAGTTAAACCTCTCAAACTTATAATGTCTTTTTAATTGTTACCTACATTTTTTTGGCACCCTTAATTTTATTTACCTTATTTTTACTTAAGGAAAAGGTAATTTAATTTAAATATGGGGCTTTTATTACATTTTTAACAATAAATAAACCAAATATTGAACAAATTTTATAGATAAATTATAAAATAATAAACGTCTTTTACTTTTATAACAAATAAATAATTTTTACATAATGAATTATATTTTAGTGCCGAAATTTCACCATTGCTATTAACCCTATACTACTTCAATATAATTAAATCACATAGCAACATTTGCGCATGGACTATGACAATAATTTCAGATAATTTGCCAAACTATTTCGCTCAGTGTAGAAAATAAGCATGTTTTCTCAGCGTGCTAAGTTGTGTAATAATTAAAGTCATGTGAAAAAGGTACATCCGATATCAAAGGCACCGACAGCTACTGTCGCTTAACCATGGGTGGCAGGCTTCGAGCATATATGAAACTTTAAGGTCGCTTGCTAGACAGGGTTGGCTTCGCGTCACACTATAGTTTCCAATAGTTTTTCCGGTATGAAATCATTGAAATTTTAGACAAAAAAACAAACTTGGTTTACGAAACGTTTATACTAAACACAAAAATAATGTTGATTAAACAAGAATCTTTCCATTGTTACAAATATCTAAATTGTTTGTTTGAAAATGACACTTAAAAATATTAAACAATGACCACGAATTAATTGCCTCTTGAGAAAACGTTTTTCCTTTTCACTTTTTTCTGTTTTACGAAAATAGATTTTTATTTACACAAAATGAGGTTAAGGTAATGGGTTCTACTTCTTTTAATTTTGTATGTTAGAGGGCGCTATCGAATATTATCGATAGTTCATGCAAAATATCGATAGTATTCGATAGTTCATACTATCGATAGTTCTTGACCTCTAAAGCAAATACAAATTATTTAAAAAATTGGCCTCTCTCGTCTCGTAGGGCGAGAGAAAACTGTTGTCTCGACGAGAAGGCGCTTCTCTCGCTCGAGAGAGACTTTGTCTTGTCTCGTCTCGTTTCTCTCGTGATAAAACATTAAATTTAAATTTGAAGGGGGGGGGGGGGAAGTTAGAATTTTTTTAATACAATTCTGCGATGTCAAATGAAAGCATTTTGTAGTATATTTTCAAAATGCAAGAAGATAGAGACATAAAACAAAAACGATGTGAAATTAGAGAAACATTATGATATTTTTGTTATAATGAGATACACTTTACTTGAGACGTAAAATAGAGGGAGTTACTATCTTTAAATTTTCTAATGGAAAGTAAAGTCATATAATAGCTCATTTGAAAGATATTTTGATTATATTTACGTTCAAGCACACACCTTTAATTTTTTTTTGTTTTTACAATTTTTAATAAGCTTTTTTTTGCCAAGAAGTTATAAAAAATTTAATACGTCAAGTGGTTTTTAAATCACCTTTGATATTCTTAATTTATTTATTTATTTTAGTAAATACAAGAAGCGTTTCCTTAGTAATAAACAATAATTGTTAATACGAGAGTTATCAAGAATGTAACTTATTAGTAAAGGCCCAGAACATGTCTGTATAAGAACAAAGTACCAGCTACAAAAAATTGCCATTTATGCAGTGTTAAATCCCTCTAACAGTAAAAAATTACTTAAATTTATAAATACAGTACTATTATTTCACACACTGCACTATTACTTCGCTTATATCGCCTTAGTCGCATCGCATTGGATCACTTTCTAAGACAAAACTGCCTCTCCATGCTCGACGGCTCGTTTAATATTCCGTAGACGCGGCGCAACGAAATATCGAGAATAACCCGTCTCATTCTATGCTTATTGAATCTTCTCGAAATGCTGTTGGAGGACGTCCCCGAAGCTGCGTTGCTTGTGTAGATGTGTCGCTGCGCCTCTATTTAAGTAATAAAAATAACAGTAGGTAGAGAATTTTGTTTGTAGTGATTAACTACTCGTATTATGTTGTGTATAACAACAAAGTGAGACGGGCGCACTGTATATAACTGCAGTCTCATTAATACTTATTAAAAGTCTTAAATAAATATCTTTTTTTATTTTGGGGGGGGATCAATCCCCCTTGATCCCCCGTGGCTACGGCCTTGGCTGTGCCATTTTTGATTAGGTAGGCAGGATCGTGTACTGCCATGTTTCGCTTAAAAGTGGTGTCTCCAATTTCTCCAACACATCATTTTACATATTTTTCTATAGCTAAAAAGTGGTAAATGTCTTTTCAAATAAAAATATCTGCCCACAAAAATAGTCACATCACAATTATTAAGAAGCTTAAAAGTGGGTTTTAACTTTAAACTTTAAAAGACGGCAGTGAAGCTTTCCACTGGTGGGAAGTTAAATAGTTTCTTCTTTCTTCAACTTGTAGAAAACGATAATTAAAAATAATTTTTTTTTTTTTTTTTTTTTTTTTAATGGCACTGGATATAACCAAAAGGCCAGACTATTGTAGTAATCCATAAATCTTTAATTGTTTTATCCACTATTGTTACATGATTACATTATTATTATATTTTGACTTACAGCTATCAAAATACCTGAGTTTGTAATTAATTATAAAAAATGTCTATTTTTTTATTATTTGTTTTTTTGATTATTTTTTTTTGTATTATTTTTTTTTGTATTATTTTTTGTTTTTTTTTTTTCATTTTTTCCTTGGTTTCATTTTTTTATTTTATCATTTATTTTATTTTTTCGTTTCAGGTTTACAATATTTTTAGGGTAGCTCAGCTACTTACAATCTTGTATTAGTTTTTTTAACAAATTCATACAATATTTTATAAACTTTAACATCGTTTAATGAAAGCAGAACATCAATGTTTATTGGTAGAGGTATACCAATATTAACTAATTCTAAGTACATTGTGTCAGTATCTAACGAATTTAGGACACACTCTAAAATTATATGATTGAGATCAGCAATTTCATCACAAATTAAACATAAATTATTATCTGATAGACCAAATTTTTCCTTGTAGGCAGGATGCATAGCATGATTACTTCTCATACGACAAATAACTCGGATAAAAGACCTATTTATTTCGTTTTTGAACCAGGGACACTTTGGAATATTAGGTTGAATGTTTTTGTATTTCTTCCCTTTCTCTTCTTTAGAATATGCATCTTGCCAAGTTTTAAACATTGATAATTTAGATTTAGCAATAAAATCTGATTTTGGAGTTTTAATATTTTTATTAGTTCCCGAAACAGTAGCCTTTTTTGCTAGTATATCCACTTTCTCATTGTTACTAATACCTACATGAGATTTTATCCACGCCAACGAAATTTCTTTATTTTGTTCCAAACATTGATAGTTAATCTTAAGAATTTCTGAGGCTATATAGTTGGTAGGACTGGTAACGTTCCATTTTGCAAAATATTCTACTGCACTCTTACTATCAGTAAATATAACATATTTAGATTTATTTTCCTGAAGACATACTTTAAAAGCTTCTTTTATAGCAACAAGTTCAGCATTGTATATTGACATTGTACTGGGAAGTTTAAATGAAATTTCATAATTTTTGTTAGGATACAAAATTGCACATCCTAATTGGTTCCCAATTTTAGATCCGTCCGTATATATGTTTTCAAATGTATTCCATTTTGTTATTAAATCTTCTTTAAATGCGTTTTTAATCACTAGAGGGTTTTCATTCAGTAGATTTTTGTTTATATATGTTTTCAATGGCGTTGTTAAAGCTGAAAAATGTAAGGACCATAGTGGAATTGCATTTTGTTGATGGAGGTCTGGAATCATTTCAATGGTAGATAAAAAAGTCTCTACTAGTAAAGGAAGTTTTTTCTTTGACCAATACTTTCCAGTTAAACACAGAGAAGATAAATTGGATAAAAGAGGGAGAAGAACCGAATTTTTCGCCCTTTGATTTATTAAAAACTTTTCGGATAAAAATTTTCTTCTAAAATTGAGAGGAGGTTCTGTAGTTTCTGATTCTATTACATTAATTGGAGTACTTGGGAGAAAACCTATACTTAATCTAAGACATTTGTATTTTATTCTGTCCAATTTTTGCAAATGAGTATTTGATGCATCATTGTATAATATTGCACCATAGTCAAAAATTGATCTAATCAGCACCCTATAAAAAAGAATTGCTATGTTGGGGTCTGCACCCCAATTATATTTGGAAATAGTTTTTATTAAATTTACAGCATTTTCTGTTCTTTTTACAATATAATTAATATGTTCTTTCCAGTTTAGCTTCTTGTCCAATATGACACCCAAGAATTTATGACTACTTTTAAGTTGAAATTGACAATTTCCTAGTGAAGCAACATTTGAAAGTTGAGTTCTTTTCCTTGTAAAGCAAACTACCGCTGACTTGTTTTCTGAAATTGTTAGACCATTTTCAAACAACCATTTCTGTATGTCTTCTACACCTAATGATAGTTGATAAATACTAGAATCAATACTTTTATGCTGAGTATACAAAACAATATCATCAGCAAATTGAAGAATTTTTGTAGGAATAGATATATGTCGTTCCAAATCTTGAGTATAAATAAGGTATAGAAGTGGACTTAAAACGCTTCCTTGAGGAAGACCAAATGAAGTTTCTCTAGGTCCTATAAATTCATTATTTATTCTAATCAATAACTTTCGTCTTGTATATAGTTTATAAATATGTAAGGAGATTAAGTGAGGGATCCCCAATGATATCATTTTTTGAATCAGTATTTCTAGATTGACATTATCATAAGCTCCTTTAATATCTAAAAACACAGCAGTGGTAGAAATTTGTTGGGAAAATCCAATTTGTATGTCAGTTGTTATGGTTGCAATACTTTCTTGAGTAGACTTGTTTCTCCTGAAGCCAAATTGTGAGTTTGGAAACATATTATTGTGTTCCAACCAATGTTCCAGTCTAAGTTTGATCATTTTTTCATACGTTTTTAAAACACAAGATGATAGTGATATTGGTCTATATGAATCTGCATTAGTTGGAATTTTGTTTGGCTTGAGTATGGGTAAAATAATATAATCAGACCAAGATTCTGGAATGTCCAATTTCTTAGCCCATATTTTGTTTAAGATATTTAATAGTTGTTGTTTAGCAATCTTAGGGAGGTTACTTAGCATTGTATAATGAATATTATCTAAACCTGGAGACGAGTTCTTTGTTTTCATTAAGGCCAATTCTAATTCATTATAAGAGAATGGTGTTAATAAGTTTTTGGAGTTTTCGGTTGAAGTGGCTAGGGATTTATTTTCCAATTCTGAATCATTAGGAGGGCATGGAACAACGAATGGCGGGGCTAATTTCAAATGAAATTCTGGTATCCACTCGGCTGTTTCGATGTCTACTGGAGGAATCATTGAAGAATTTTGATTTTTTAATGAACGAACTTTTTGCCAAACTTCCTTAATAGGAGAATGTTGGTTCAGAGATAGACAATAATTTTTCCAACTTTCCCTTTTGACTTGTTTTATTGTCTTTTTTGCTATGGCATCTAATCTTTTGTATTCTATAATATTTGAGAGTGTTGGATTTGTCTGGAAGGTTATAAAAGCTTTTTTTCTGTTATCTATCACTTCATCACATTTTTGGTTCCACCAGAATTTATTTTTAGATGAAGAGTTACTTTTAATAAATTTTGGAATTGACTTTTCAGCAGCCGTATCTATGTTTTGAATAAATTCTTCATAATTAAGATTAATATTTCCGTGGAACAATTTTTGTGTTTCTAAATAAAACGAATTCCAATTAGCCCTCTTTAAATTCCATTTTCTGGTAGTCTGAGTAATTATATTTTTAGGAGTGATTGAGATTGAAGTAAGAGTGGGAAGGTGATTCGAACCATATAAGTCATTTAGAGTTTCCCATTTCAGAAGATGTCTAATTTCTAGAGAACTGATTGTCAAATCAATAGCTGAAGGTATGGTGTGTAGATTTCCCAAAAACGTTGGTGATCCGTCATTTATAAAACTAAGATTATTTTGGTCTAAAGCTTCTAACAAAATTTTACCATATGTATCAGTCGATGGACCTCCCCAAGCTATGTTATGAGAATTTAGATCTCCTGTTATTATACATGCAATTTGTAGAATTGTTAGTTATCATCTTATATCACCCTGTATATTAACTCTATTGGAATGTCATTTGAACATTATTTTTTACAAAACATGGTCATTTATTTATTAGATATTTATCTAGTACTCTGTGAATGACACTTTGTTTACTGTAAACAGTTCTTTCAGTTTTAGCATTTTTTCCCAAAAATCTTTTAAAATGGATAAAACCCGTGATAAAGTGTTTCGCCGTAAAGGTAAGCACGTAGAATCACATTATAATCACATGTTTTATAGATAATGAATTAAAAGTTTCGAATTTTAATTTGACAATTTGTTGGAAATTTCACCTGTCTTTCGGAGGTTTCATACGACCCCAAAATATTGCATGCCTTTGAGTTAATTTTGCACCTACATCGCTTAAATTACATTTTAATTATAGGAGAAAATTTACAAAATTTGCTAAAAAATGTTGCTGTAATAAAAATAGTGTAATTTGATTAGAGGTGTGATACTATGAAACTCATATAGATATTTTAATCAAGTTTAATTCATTATAAACAATTTAGATTTTCGGGATTCTAAAGAAATTATCAATGAAGTAATTTTTTTGACCTGGGATTGATACATTAATATAGTGTGGTCCCAATTTCTCGCTGTTTCCATCTTTTTTATCTGCATTCCCATTATACTCTTAATAAACTTCTACCAAATTTTTACAAATTGAACGAGTAAAATTTGAACGAACTACTAACGTGTTAGGGGCATTTAACATATGTTTTGAAAAATTATTGGCGGCGAGAAGGTCATGAATTAAAGAAAATCTAATTTGAAACACTTTTAAAATTAAAACTTATCGATTTTAATGAATTTGAGAAGCAATTGGTACCATCAAACGCAGAAGATAGTTTTTAAGTGCCCTTATTAGAACTTGTAGTATGTAATAATTATTGTGGAAACAATAGAAACTGAATAATTTTATTGCTTCTCGCAAAAATCAATATAATTTTGTTTAATATTAAACTTTTTTTTAATTTGTGACAATTATAGTTTACGTAGATGTAGAAGACATCCCAATAAACCACAAATAGTCGGCATTCGCTCGGCCTGACATCGGCATGTACGGGAAGCCGAGTACTCGCATAGCCTTTGTCAGGGTTTCTTCTTAGCCGGAAGGACCGTACCATTTGATGTAATTTAGAAGTAGAAACTGCATATGGCCCATATTGGGTTTTCTAGACATGGGAGGCATCCCTACGGGCCGAATTATATATAGATATATGAATTCGGCTACAATTTAGTGGGCTGCCGATATTCGGCTGGGCGGACATGCCCTACCTATATGCCGAAGCTGCACCCATATATCGGGTCCAGTCCGGCATCCGGTAAGCCTCTTTCGGCCCAGTTAGGGTGCCGATTAACTGTGATTATTGGGATAGTACATTCATGGATTTTACCATATTTTCTAAAATATTTAAAAATATAACTCTGCCATCAATGCCCTGTGGAGCGGGCGGTCAGAATGGCTTCACCCGAGAATTTACCATTGGGGCGGTAGAAGCTTACCAAATGGCCACCAACAAAACATGGGGTCAACACCTTTCGGTGTTAACTTGCAGACTTTGACCTGAGGGGCTGGCTATCTCTAGACATCCACCAGCTATACAACCAACAGGTTTTTGATGAGTTAATAACCTGTAAGACTTTGGGCTGGGAATATGGATTTCTCTAGACACCCCTCAGCAACAGCCATTTGCAGATTTGCCCCTGGAGAATGCAAAATGGGCCTAATGAGGTCTTAAGTGCCGTGGAGCAACCCACTTTCCAACCTTACAAATACAGAGAGAGAACTCTTATATCAAAATTAATCCAGGAAATATTTTTTTAATTTTTTTCTGAAATTAAATTTTCCCCGCCCCCTTTACTTATAAAATATACCTATGAGAAAATAATTTAGACGCACAATAAATTTTCAAAATATTTTCTAAGTACACTCTCTTTGGATTTCGATAGCAAATTTTAAACCTTTTAAAGTTACATTTTTAGATAGTATAACGAGAATACCTAAAGTGTACGAAAACGGACGCAAGGATGTACCCCGTCCTAGGAGTAGAAGTGTTTTTACCAGTTCTCATGCTAGCGATGACCTTCAAACCAGGGACATAGTGAGATACGAGGGTCAAACCCCACGACCCCCGTACGTCCCCAAACCAATTACAGTCAAAAATTATTTTTCGGAAGATTACAATGTAAGTTATTAAGTTATTTATTTTTATACCTAGGATGATTTATTATCTATTAACTCCTGTTATATTTGTTATGTTGGGTATGGGGTATTAATGCACTGCGACCTAAAAGATTTATTGTGCCCCCTACCTTCTCAAGGAAGTGTAGAATTTAGAGTGGCTTCAAGTAGATTGACCTCTTCTATTTGGTATGACCCCAAGTATAGTGCCTTTGAATTCTGGAGTGCTATACATTCAGTCACAATGTAAATGGAGGTTTTATCCTTCTTTTTACAGAATCTGCATTCATTATATTCTACTACTCTGTTTACTTAAGTAGGTATCTTTTGAGTAGGCAATGTCCGGTAAGAATTCCTGTTACAAAATACGTAGCCTGTTCTTACTCAGGCTGATACAGGCTTCCGATCTTTTCTGATTATATTCACCCAGAAGTATCTTAGCCTGTCGTAATCCCCAATTATCGGTTTTTGTACTGTTCAATTTTTTGGGCGAGACTATCTGTAATCATGTTACCCTTTACCCCGTTATTTCCCGGAACCCAAAGTGAGAGTAATTTTATTTTCCTAGCCTAGCTCATTCAGTTTTTCTAGGCATCTCCAAACCATTTTTGAGCTGATTAAATAAGATTCTATGGTTTTGGAACCATCCATATACCACTGAATGCATGTCTTTCGAATGCAAGCACGATGGATTCTTGGCTCCATTTTTTCTTGTAGCCCAGCTCTGTGGTTTTGAAGTTTTTCACAAAACTGTACTTATATCCCAAGTATCTTTCGTCTGATTACTCTATTCCTGGTCATTCTATCTGTATATTGTCCTTTTTACTATGTTCTCTATCAATAAATTTAGAGGGACAAGGTTTAAATTCAACTCCATTGCGGCCGTAGGACAGGTTTTCATTGCACCGATGGTGATGCAAACACAGACTAGTCTTTGTACTTTTTAGATATTAGCTCTCGTAGGAGCTAAACTAGTTCTGTTATTCCAGGCTACATTCCCATAAGTGAAGGTCTCACTATTGATGTATAGATTCATCGCAGTACAGTGTTTGGGTTACATCCCCATCTTTTACCTGCAATCTTTCTGCATACCATTAGAGCTTTTGTGGCCTTATTTACTACTTCCTTCTCATGTATGTTCCAGAGAAGTTTGTTGTCCAGAGTTAGGCCTGGATATTTGACTTCTTTTTTTTTCACTCTAGGTATATCTATCTCGTTTAATTTGACGGTTTTAAGATTGAGATTTATTTTTCTTGAAAAGGCTTCTAGTGTTCTTTTGGTTGGGTTTAAATTATTACCTATTATATTCCCTTTCTTAATTTTTGCATATAATTTTAGGATATTTACGCTGATGACTATTCAGGAGGCACTACTATATCTCCACATGGTATCATAACTATGCGTTTGCGCGAATATATTCGTGTAGATTTGTCTTTAGACCGCGCCATTCGAATTTCGAATACGAAAAATGGAATCGTGTTAGCCTTGAGCGCAAGTGGTAGCTCCTCGGGCCTCATTCACCCCAATGGAAGAGTGTATCAGTATGGCTCAAGAGTGGAAATTATGGCAAACGATGGTCAAGGAAATGATAAGTAAGATTGTTAATTAATGTCGTTATACCTTATACTTTTTAGGTGCAGATACATTTTTAAATAGGTACTAATTTCCGGTTTGTTTCTATTTTAGATTTGCAAAAATGTGGTATAAAGGAGTAAGTTTTACCAGTGTTCAATGCGCTTTAGTTTATTTGGTGGATTCTGCTGGTACAAGAACGACCACCGATACATTTAATGATCTGACCCACGATTTTACTCTTAACATTTTCTATGAGTAAGTCAACTATTTTGTTCTTAATACATTAATTAATAATTGTTACATTACATTGTATGGACCAAGAACTAAAATTATATTTATATTTTTTAGAGACTCTCCTTATTCTTACCTTGATAATCCAAGTACAACCCATACGACTCATTTAGTGAATGAAGCAATGACCATACTACAAGCTACCAACTGTTGGATGACTGAAGATGGAACAACAAACTGGATCATAAACAATGTGAGAATCTCTCAAACAGCGGACGGACTCGTAAGGTAATTTTACTCTAGGTATCTATTTGTTTCTGGTGCTGGTACAGGAATGACCACTGCAGAAAATGATATATTCCGAATTGTTTTTTAATCTTCAAAGTAGACAATTCCGTATACATTCATAATTAGTGTAGAAATATTATTCCACATGGTAATTCCACACTGTTAAGTGTATCGAATAAATTGTCGTATAACCTTTAGTACGAATGAAAAAAACACAAAAATATATTTTAAGGACATACCTGTCTAAATAATTCGTCAAAATACAAAAAAAATTAGTTTATTTAGAAAAAAAAAACGTTGGTCGTCTATATATAAAAGTGATAATAATACTCCACCACATATTAAATAAAAAGCGAATAACATTACAGAAGACTTATTGCCTGAAATATCGGCGAAAAAATACAACTTATTCAAAATTTATGGATTGATGCCAAACAAAATAAGGTGAACTCCTTTTCAGAAATTTAATGGTTTATTTTGGGGAGCAATCGAAGTCTTTTAATTCTTCTACATTATGGTTAATTTACTCGATGTTTAATAAAAAAATTGAAAAATCACAACTGGGTAGGTATGCTACAAAATGCTACAAATAAGGTATATAAGTACAGTTTTGTGAAAAACTTCAAAACCACAATAAAAATAAGTGGGGTGCAGACCCAAACATCGCCTTCACATTTTATAAATCTTATATTCGTTCTATACTGGATTATGGATGTACTCTTTATGGATCGACGTGTAATTCAAATTTGTTATCTGTAGATCGAATTCAATTTAAAGCCTTAAAAATATGTTTAGGGGCTATGGTATCGTCACCTAATCATGCAATTCTTGCTGAGGCACAGGACCCGCCTCTGTGCATTCGAAGAGAATTTTTAGCAAATAAACAAGTTATTAAGTATAGGTCTTTTAGTAATTTTAGGATCACCAAAATTTCAACTGTAGCTGTAAAGAACTTAACGAATTTATACTGGGAAAGAAGAACTCTCCCCCTCTTGCAAATGCTTTTATTGATACTAGTCCATATAATAACCAAATTGAAAAATTTCAGAAATTACCCATATATGAAATTGAATTTAAAATTCTAATATCTAAACCAACCATTATTATTCGAAATACTCAGATATTGCAAGCCTTATCTTTAAATCCATACTCAGTAATTTGGGAGATAATTTAACTACTATTTATACAGATGGATCGAAAAATGGTTTAGGTACTGGCTGTGCATTTCTTGTTTCAGACACTAATTATATAGAATCATTTAAATTACCCTGCTTCTGTTCTATATTCACAGCTGAAGCAGTGGCGATTCTAAAAGCCTTAGATTGGTGCAAAGCAAATTCATTTCAGAATATAGTTATAGTGTCTGACTCCCAATCAGTTCTGCAGGCTATTGATAGCCCTTCCATAAGTCAAAACAAAAACGCGGTAATATTATCCATTAAGAAAATTATATTTGACCTTAAACAGTGTAGCGTTAAAGTTTCCTTAAAGGACATTTTGGCATTGCAGGAAATGAACATGTGGATAGGGCTGCTAAAGAAGCATGTAGTTTAGAACAAATTACATTATTTTGTAGTTTTATAGATATTATTAGCATTTATAAAAAAGATGTAAGAAGTAGATGGGAAATTAAATACACTGAGCATGCGAAGGCATCACAAAGTCACTATTATAGTATACATCCAAATCTTCCTAAGAATATTCCTTACATCAGTTCATGGAACTATAATAAATATCAGTCATCTATAATTACTCGTTTGAAGCTCAATCACGGCCGATTCCCTGCATATTTATGTAAAATTGGAATATTGGATTCTCCCTTTTGTCCATATTGCAATATAAACGCTGTAGCAGATATCAATCATTTATTTTTAGATTGTAATAAAAATGCTCAACATACCACCGTATTGTATCAAGATTTAAATAAACTTTCACTCCCACTTCCACTCAATATTTCTTCACTTTTAGTTCAATCAGATAAGATAATTTTTGAAGCTATTATTAAATTTACTCAAAATACTAAAATAGATATTTAACATAATATATACAAAAATTATTAAGTTAAAACTTTCTGTGGTAAATAGACTTGCATGTCTGATGTCATCCCATTACAAAAAAAAGGTAGGTATATATTGTTGGAAATAATAATAAGGTTGTCTCAATCAACACATCCGTTTTGTTAACTGTCATGTCCTTTAATCTTTGTTTTTGTGACTTGTGTGATTTTATATGTCATTTGTAAAAATTTTTTAGTAGTCAAATGGAAATTAAATCAAAGAAATAAGCGTATCTATAATTGCAGTAAGAAGTGAAAAGTAATTACAAACCTTTATTTTTGTAACAAAAAATACCTAATACCTATTGAAAATAGTAAACATCAGAAAACTGAAAGGTTTTATAATTATTATTATTTTACATTGTTCTTCAAAATTCCTAAAGTGCATGTTCAGTAGAGATATACCTCTGCCTTTGATTATTGTCTGCATCTGGAATGCAATTTTGACACTGACTGGAAATTAAATTAATTCTATGTTTTCCTGCAAAATAAAAATTAAGAAAATAAGTATAAATTACGTTCGAAAATAAAATATTAACAATTATTTTTTTGGGAATAAATTTTGAATACACGTTTGACATTAACCTTCAATAGGCAACTTTTCATACACTTTCGCGTAAATACTGTTGACTAATTACCTATTGTGTGCACGTTCTAATATTTTTTTTATTAAATATATTTTTGTTTAGCTGAAACTATAAAATTATATAATAATAATAATAATAAATGAATCTTTTCACTTGTTCTATAAATCAATATACTTTAATTAAAACCAAAAAATACATTTTTATTTACGAATTATATTAATAATGATACTGTCAATACACGCAATGTCGCCCTTTAGTGCAAATTTTATTTGGTGCTGCCAATTATTCTTTTTTTTTAGAAAGCTAGTAAGAATTATAAACTCTAGCTTTATCAAAAAGAAAATTAATCCAAACTTATATATAATTTAAGTAAAAAGAGAATTGTTGTAACCTTTAAAAATAAGATTCAACATATATATTTAAGTAATTGTAAATGAAATTTTGATAAGTTTGCTATATTGTGAAATTTCCAATAACATATATGATTTTATTTGGCTGATACCAACACAATGATTTAATCTCAATCGTACTATAATATTAGATAGTTTAGTCACCATAATCTTCGGAAAAGATAGAAATTTCTATCTGATGCAACAGCAGTCTCCATAATTGTAGCTCTACTAGCCCCAAAACCAACCTCAATTTTCTGGCATATCGACACAACTCTGCTTTGCAAAAACTGTGTTGTCTATTTTTTACTTTCCAATATGAAACATGGAAAAGATTGAATTGAATGAATTCGCTTTCCAAACAAAAAATAAATTCTGTTTTTCACGAGGCTCTTGTATGAGATATAAATTAAACTTTTAAACAACTACTTTTTAAAATTTCCAGCAATGAAAATTAATTAATACAATGTGTAATTCCAGCAACACAAAAGGAATTACTGAACCATATTGAATAAATTTAACTTGACTTTCAAAAAATAAACTTACAAAAAGTAGAAATATAATTTCTTTTGAGATATTTTTTTAATGACATCAATAACTCACCGCTGGTTACAGCCACAGACACTGATAGTACAAGATATGATCGAAAAAGGAATTTCTAGAAACGATTTGAACATCAACTGCCAACTAGACTCCCACTACATTAAGTTCCCCTTTTTTAGGAATATTGCGTGCGGCGATAATTAAATTTGAAATTATTCGAATGCTATTTTTATACATTCACACATTCAAAATAACATTTTTAAAATGTTACAATGCTTTATAATTTTTCATCTGATTGTATACATTTTTTTATTGAAATTATTAACTTAACAATGGTTTTTTTATAAAGAAATTAAAAAAATCTGATTTTGTCTCAAGATAGCCCACGAAATGGGCCACTTTAAGATAAGGCAAAAAACCATAAAAAGTACAAAAAAACGGTTTTTTTTTTTTTAAATATTACACAACTATGTGGAAAAACAGCAAAATAAAAATACACATGAGGTTCTAACATCGAAAGATACTAACGGATATTGATGCCATTGATGTTTCCGTTGTTTTTATTCGCTGCCTTCCTTAAGCTTAATTTGTGTTTAATAACATTTTAGACAGCCCTTTTAATTGATTTAGCACTAAAACATGCCCTTTTCAGATATTTTTTTTTTCATTCTGGTGGCATGTTTCCTATACAAAATATTTTTCACACGTTTCAAGTTACAAAACATAAAAACAATCGCCTCGTAATATACACAAACAGTAAAATTAATATTCAACTGTTCTATTAAACACTTCAGATCAATATAAAGATCTGTTAGAAACCACTCACGAGGTACTGAACTGTTAGCAACAAAAAATTTCATTATGGCAAAAACAAATTAAGATTGGCAACAAATTTGGGAACACACGTTCGACTTCTCAGGCAACAAAAATAAGACTGTCCTGTCTGTCACTTGAAGTTTATGTGAATAAGCGAAAAATTACGGACGTTATTTAAAATGAATGGCGACTGTCTCATGGCAAACGCGTCTCATGGTAGCCCACCCTCCCCTACATCTTCGCATCATCCTTCATAGTTGGGTATCACAATAATATTTGATTAAAATCCATTTCTTTACACATAATTCGTATACCTAATTAAAAAAATATTCCGACGAATTGAGAACCTCCTCCTTATTTGAAGTCTGTTAAAAATAACAATTACACATTAATTACATTGACTCACTGACACTGTCAATTTTTGTGTCAAAAACTCATGTCTTGTTGATCTGTGTAGAATCATCACACTCCCTAATTGTTCTCTTACAAAATAGTTAGAGAAGTATTTTGTTCTACTGGAACGGATTTTCTATCGCTTTTTCAATAGAAACGTCGTCAAGAATACGGTTTTTGAAATGTCAGTAGAAACACGCCCACTTTTTCTCTGTTGTACTCATCTATCATCGTCAAGAATAGGGACTGGGGATTGTTAATATCAAGGTTAGTAATTAGTCCCAGTTCTTTGCTCGCATCTATCTTTTTGTCCAGGATCTAAGTAATCCTAGAGGTGTTATCTACAATTCAGAGGTTTTTCTTCCTCTTTGACAGTGAGAGTTAGATCTTTAGTATTTGTAGGTTATCCTACGGTTATTCAGTTTTTTTTTTTTCGAAATTTCGACTTTATTTTCCCAAAAATATAACCTTTTTCTTAAAATACTGATATTAAAATTGTATTATGTCACTAATATGCCGCTGTAGTGAACATTTCACTGTATTTGTATGTGTCTAGTGACTTGAACTTGTGGTATAGGTAATATGAACACTGACTTGTTTTGAATGAAACGCAATTTTTGTGTTTAACTTTGTTTAATTCCATGATGATTCCAAAATAATTTTTAGTACCTGTTTGGGCCATTTTTTCTTTCTATTTCGGCGTGCATCGACGGTTTCCTAACCTTAAGTTTTTTCTTCTTTTTGTAGCAGTCTTTCTACTAAATACCTTTATAGAGTATATCCTGGACCCATAACCTTTTGAATGAAACGCAATTTGTGTGTTTAACTTTGTATTACATTTTTGAATATTGACGACAAGTGACAGGAATCACAATTAACAGTGTCACCAACTTAATATTAAACCCTTATAAACTAAACATAACTAAATTTATTTTAGCGATTTGGTACATACATCAACAACTTGTAATGTATAATTTGTGTTTTTTATTTTCAGAGTTGGCAGAAACAACAACAAATTTTCTCTAAGAACTTCACCGACGAACGGTTCTGCATCAGTATCATCGCCGTATATGCACTGCACCGGCTCTATGGGACAAACGCGCCATCTTTTTGTGAGACGCGGCGAACGTCGCATGCACTACGACGGTTCAACGTTCATTGTCAGAAACGCCGGTCATTCAGCTGGATTCGACGAAAAACACCAATTAAAAGTTTACTAGTGTTTGCAATTACATATATTTCGTTCGATAAGGCCGGTTAAGTTTTTTTTCTTAGGATTTTTATTTGACGGGCAAATCCAGTCATTTGTTCTTATTGCTTGCATTTTTTTGTTTTATATATTAATGCTGGCTAGAAACGAAATTTGAGTGCGCGTTGCAAAATAGTGATAATTTGGTTTGTAGCGGATGTCTTGTGTATTTAGCGGTGGTTGTCGGTAAAAGTAAAAAACAAACACTTCATCAATAATTCAGAATTATTAATTTTAATAAAAAATTAAATAAAAATAGATGAAATAGCAAAAACAATTTTCCATTCACATTTATATGCAATTTTCCTGGACTGAATTAAAAATATTCAATTTTTTCTTTAGATGTCACCAGTTTAATATAGATTTAACTACAAATTATTAACATTTCACATGGTCCTTCGAGCCGGTTTAGTCCAGAACTACTTTAAGTTCAATCTCATGTAAGTTTCTTCATGATCCAATTCCTGTAATAGAATAAAAGTAAAGAAGCACCAACTCCGTTATTTTGTTGTACATACTTATTTTGGTCTGCATTTTTCTAAGCGTTTCAATTTTCTACTTATTTTCTTGTGACGTTGAGGTTCATCGCGCATTTGTCTTCTGGTTCCTCGGAACCATCTGATGACGTCGGACATATCGCAATATAGCTTTCATCAAATAAACCTTCACGATGACATTTCGTCTATCAATCTTATTTTGCAAAAACTTTTAGGTAGTCCTGAGTGACATATTTGGTTAGAGTTGGATACTATACAACTGTAGATCTTCTAATGCATAAAACTGTTATATCGGAGATACATTAGTTTGCAGAGAGAATTTGTTGAACAGGAGCTTCTATTAGGCTTTCAAATGACCTGTCAAACTGCAGACAAGTGGGAACTGACATTTAGATATGGTAACCAGGGATCTCAGATGTACTGAGCCTAAAATCGTGAATTTGTTCATGAAAAAATCGTGAGATTATACAACGCATACGCAGTTTAGTAAAATATATGGAATTTTCGATTAATATGTACTCTGTTCGAGCGGAGAGCAAGTAATGGCCAACTTTTGACTCTCAGCACCGTTCTAACATGTATAATAAAGACGAAAAATAATTTTCTGTCATTTTGGCTCACCTTTTGGACAGATAGATTTTAATCAAAAACATTAACATATTTTTTGGGAGTAAGAGAGAGGAATTTTGTTTTTCCAGTACCATCTAAATGTCTCAAAGTACTTATTTTGAATTTTTATATAAACTTATCTAATTAAGCAAAAATAATAAATTTCTTAGGAATAGGTGGTTAAGGAATTGACCACTGCAAGCCTGCAAATGCAACAGTCATGGCGTTTTCACTTTTCACTCTGAAAGTAACTGGTATCGATATATCGCTCATCTTTTATGTGCACTCCACGCAGGCAGGGCAGTGAAATCGAAAACGTTATCAGAAACCGCCACTGAGACTGTCAAGTGTCAGTCGTCCGCCATGTTTCGGCCAAAGCGTTCCAGAGTCAGACTCGACAACATAAGTCAATTATATGAATAATTAAAAATAATTTTTTTACATAAAAACTTAAGGTAAGATGAGGGGCATTATCGTGAAACTCAGTACTGAATCGTGAGATCTGGGATCCCTGATGGTAACCCTGTGAGCCTGACAGGGGCAATGATACATATATATAGATTGCTCAAAGCGGGTCGTTTACGAGCGTCCATATTGCCTCGCCAGTGCTCATTATTTAGAATCATTTTTGCATAAATGTGTTTACAAACCAATATTTAGCCCTTGAATGTAGTAAAAAAATAATTACCTACATTTTTACTTCAAGGCATAAGCTTATGTTTATTTTGAAAAATATGGCTGTAACTATCTTTGCCATATTATAACCTGTCAAAACCCACTGGTAGCCATTTTGTTTGGAATGCCTGATTAGTTAGTTGGTCATACTCATCAAATTCATACAATATCCTTTGTCAGAACTAAGCAATTAAGTTTTGTAGCGATACATTTACTAGTAAGATCTACTGGTGTCGTTATTATTTCATTATCGTATCTTACCTACAATTTAATCTCATTTTGATCTACTCACTTGTTCTCTAGCTTGACACTAACATTGTTCCATTTCACGTCTAATAAAGCTTATGCAAATTGCCTGATTGTGGCCAAAATATAGTCTCTTCATTTTCATATCTGTCTTTTTTGCTGTTAAGATCTACATGAATTTAACCCTGATATTGTGCATTATCTATGGTCTGTAAGAACCCGGTAGTGTTGGAATGATCGTAGCACTTTTCTCGCCTTTTCTTAGTTCCACGATAAACTTAATTCCTCACCATTTTTAGCCCTTGGGTTCTGGTTTGTTACTTGGATGTGATTTACATTCTCAAGTACTTTTTCATAATAAATCGTAGTTTCAGGTTTGATCTTGTGGTTCTCAGTAAGTCTCCTTTTTCTTTGGTCGGGCACCAATAAAGGCGAAGGATTTTTATAAGTGCTAACCGATGGCTGGTATTCAAGCTAGTAGATTTTACAAAGTAAATCTGATGTTTTATTACTTTAGAATTTTGCCAGGATAATGACTCTTAACTGTATTTATCATCTTTAATAAAAACGCCTCGTTAAGGGCCCCATGAAATATCTTCCATTTTAAATAATATATTTTTTTATTCAAAGATATATATTGGATCAGATTAGGTTTTAACAAAAAGCAATTCTTTGTGCCGCTTGAGATGCTTTTTATGGATCTACTATTTTGTCTTTTCTCACTATTAGGCATTCCAACGACTTGTCAAAATGCTAACAAGTGGGAACTGACAGTTTAGATATGCAACCCTGTAGACCTGTTGTCATTGACAGGGGCAATGATACATATATAGTTATATAGATTGCTCAGAACTGGTCGTTTGCGAGCAGCCATATTGCCTTGCCAGGTATTCATTAATTTGAATCAGTTTAGCAAAAATGTGTTTTAAAACCAATTTTTAACCGACTTCAAAAAAGGAAGAAGTTCTCAATTCGTCGTAATGTTCTTTTTGGAAACTACCACTGCTTCTTGTAGAAATTAATCAAAAGAAGAAAGTTCTTATGATAGAATTTAACAGGTGACAAGGATTAGAGTGGTAAAGGTAGAATCACTAAGACCACCAAAAGAATTAACCCGATTTTAAAGATGTTAAGGCTCCCACCATGCAAAATGCATCCCTGTTAAATGACGATAGTTCGTCAACTTTAATGCCCTTTTAGAAGAAATGGCAAACAAATTATTTGATCTTGTTTTTGAGGAACCTACAAAAAAATAAACAAGAGATGAATAGTAGTGAAGCAGGTTTTGATCGTAGTATATCAGTATGGGAACTTTCTGAACTTGGGCCTCATAAAATAGGTAATCAGTGAACACGATTAGAAACATTATCACGTTTGCCCTGGAATGTACTCGAAAAGCGCCTCCACCATAGTCGTTATATATGTTTGGCTTTAAGGGGTTTAATTATGTATGATAATCGGACAAGTTGGGCCTCAAAGGCCAAATAAGACAATAAGGGACTTGGAGGATTAGAGCATGACTAAATAATGAAACTGCTCACATTACAATATCTTGTTTTTAAAATTAATAAATAATACTATTCATTTAACCAAAAATAAGTAAAAAATAGTAACTTACCAAATGTTTATTTTCTACGCAATGCATCAATTCTAAAAATAGGCCACTCTTCGGCTAATTCGGCACCAACTTCGAACGCTCTTTGTATTGTAGTGATGAATAGTTCAAAACCTTCACAGAATAGAAAAAATTTCGTGATTTTTGAAATATCATTAACATTATTAAAAAATATTTCTCAGCTTTTCTCAAATGTAATGAACTACGATAGTTCGTCAACTTTCATGCCCTATATTTTTACTTCAAGACAAGCTTATGTTTATTTTTAAATCCATGGATGATCAATCTATATAACTATCTATATCATTAACCCTATCAAACCACCAGGCTCATAGTGTTGCCATATTATAACCTATCATGTGCCTGTCAGTGGCCTGTCATTTTAAACGGGCAGCCATTTTGTTTGGAATGCCTAATGGGATAAAGATGAACCTTACTCGCATGATATTTATGTATCATCTTTCAAGAGTCTTAATTGAACAAACATCTTAGGTCATTTGTTTACAAAATTCTAACCTAATTGTTTTTTATGTTTCAATTTTGTCTTTTTTTATTAAAAAAAATGAATGTGAAATTTCACTTGGTTTTGGTATTTTCATATTATGTTTCTGTATATAATTTTTGAAAGCCGAGGGCACTCAACTTAAGTGGGTCACACTCAGGGCCGCCGAGAGCCAGGCCGGGCCCCAGGACAATTCTCTAGATCGGGCCTCGTGACAAAAAAAAGCTCTTCAAACAAAAACTTTTCCTCTTCTACTTGAATTGGATTTTCTAAAAAAAAGCTCCTCAAGCAAAAACTTTTCCTCCTCTACTTGAATTGAATTTTCTAAAAAAAAAAAATCCCCCCCCCCCCTCCCCTCCCATCCAAAAACTTCCCCCTCTCGTCTTGTGCCGAACTTCTGACAAAAATCCGGTTGTCGGGCCCCTCTTATACCGCTGCCGGGCCCCCATTTGAGTCCGGGCCCCGGGAATTAGTCCCAGCTGCCCCACCCCTCTAGTCGGCCCTGCTCACACTGTATAGAAAGATGTAAAATGAGTACTGGGTAATATACAGATGTAAAATAACTTACCTTGACTCAAATAAACATTAACACTAATTTTTAAATTTTTTCCACGTCAAAAACGACTAAAGTTTATTAAGTTTTTTTTTAGATTTGATTATACTTACTGGATTAACTAAATATCTTTTAAAGGGTAGTATTTAAGTATATATTTTACGTAGATTTTGCCGATTTTGGCAACACTGTTACTAATAAAGAAGGTTATCAAAATTTTCTGAGTAAACCTAACAAAAGTCTCTATTCTTAAATTCTAGAAAAACTTAAATAACAAAAATTGTTATCGACCTCAAATTTTCATCAGAAAACTTGAAAGATGTTTTATTTTTATTGACACTGATGCCAGTTTTTCGAAATTGTTTAAAACCCACGATAATTAACTTTAACTGTTTTTGATATGAAAAAAAATCAGAGTGGCTTGAAAATTACTGCCAATATACACAAATTTGGGTATTTTTTTAATGCCAATCAACCAACTTGAATATTTTTTGATAAAATAAAAACCACTCCTAAATGACAAGTCTCGCAACCAAATTTAAAATATACTCGTAATTAATTGTGCCGAATTAGTGTAATAGCTATTGCGTGTGGTATTTTTCAAAAAGTCGCTAGCACGTTTACTGTATTGAAAATTTTTAATTGATCTGCGAGAGGCAAAGTGTGTGTGTGTAAATGCGGCGATATTTTACATTTACAAGGAGTGTATGATGTATTAACACGTCGATTGATTTGATTGTAAAATTATGAAAGGTGTCAGCTTTTTAAGTTTGCTGTTTTTGACTGTGATAAGCGATTTCATAACGAGGTAGAGCGTTTGGAATTTGTCAATAAATAATGATGGAAATAAAAAATTGTGTTTTAATTTGAAAAATTTACATTTTCTAACCTTGCAGCCATTACTGCTCCCTGTAGTTCCATTCTTGAAACTCAGTTTCTTATTCATGGGACCGAATTACATTTAAATGCCATGAAGGAGACGTCAAATTCATTTTTATAGACTCTACTGCAGTGAATGCTTGTTCACTTCCATCACAAAATACGTGTAATTGGATATTTTCTATACATTTTGCATAAGGAAAGTATTGACGAGGAATTTTAAAGCATTCAAGTTTTTTCAGATTTTCAAGCCACTTCCTCCATTTGTTTAAGATATCTTTCGAAACCTTTTAGTTCCATTCAATTGATTCCTTCCAACACTATTGCATTATAAGCCTTCTGGTGATTACTAAAGGTGAGAGAAACCCAATGGGGTCAAAGAGGGTCATTACAATTCGGAGAATCTCTTTTTGTTGGTACCTTTGTGCCAGCTAATAAATCAGATGGAATTTTCGAAAATTTAAATTGGAATACAAAAATATCTTCTTCTATATTCTAAAAGAGTCCTAGAATTATTTCAAGTTTCTTAGAGTCCATATTAAACATTTTTCTTTCTGTTCTATATTCTCTGGGTATACTCTCTATGAGTTCGGAAGAGTTACTGCACCAATTGACCATATCAAATCCGCCAAATTTATGTGCCTTTATTACAGAATTTACAGTGGCTATTGCTTCTTTCGGTGAATTTTTGCAGTTGAGATAATCGTCGACGTAGTGTTGTTTGAGCATTGTATTCATAATATTGGGATGTTCACTTTGAAATCGTGAAGCATTGTAATTTTTAACAAACTGGGCAATAGATGGCGAACATACTGCATACCACATACTTTGATTACTATACGGGGCAAGAGAGAGGTCCGACACGCACAACAGGGCGCGGCCATTTTGAACCCTATGACACAGTTTTTAGCTAAAGAATCAGATCGCTCACTCTGCGTTGGCACTTTTTATCTCAATATTCCAGTTTATACACTGCGCAACTCAGATAATACAATATATGACAACCGCCTATAATAAAACAGCAGTCTTCTGCGTATCCTGAATTTGTATCCCTGGAGTGGATGTTATTTTGGAACTTTCAACTGGTCCGAGTGAGCTAACTGATTCTTTAGCAATAAACTGTGACTCCAAAAATAATGTTCACTGACACTGACAGCAGCAAGCAAAATATCAGGTGCGTTTTAATCATCCGCTTCTGCTTCCGGAATTGTCAGTTCAGTCGTTCTAACCTGTCAGATTAAAACAAGAAAACCGACAATTCCGAAGCAGAAGCGGATGATTAAAACGCACCTATTAAAAATATTGCGCCAAAATGTAGGCAACACGTAATAAGGGTTCAAAATGGCGGAGTTTTCTATCTCCTTTTAAAAGGCACTCAGAAAGCTGCGCAGTGCGACCATTCTCCGTATAGTAAAAGAAAATCAAAGTATGTGTTTCATACACATCGGGCTCTTTCTCTATCCATGCCTCTAAAGAGAAATCGTTGACATGTCATATCTTCCTTTCTAATATATACCTGTCATTTCTCTAATGTCGCCACAAAAGGCATATTTGTATTCTCGAAATAACGATTGCCTAGAATTATTGTAATAGTTTTCAACTTTAAAATGTTCTTCTATCATTTCGGTTAAATATTTATCATCATGTGTACATACATTAACAGAAAATGTTGAATTTCCCTTTTGATAGGGGCCATGTACAATCCATCCCAGTCTGGTTAAACTAAAGGCAGGTTGATTTAATACTGGATGAATTATTTTTTGTGGATACAATAAATGTACATTATCTTGCCCAATAAAAAGTTTTGGACTGGCATGTTTTACACTTTTCAAGATAGTTATATCAAGATAATCATATTTTGAACATGAATATTCCGCATTAAATTTCTGTGAAGGAAGCGTTAAATTTTTGATAGTTTTTGCATTTTTTATTTTATATTTTTGAATTTCTTTTCCTGCTTGTGCAATGTCAAAGTTTACAGATCTGGAGTCGGCAACATTGAGATATTTCATTAGCCCACTGAAGACAAATTGGATCAATCGGACCTTCTAACTCCAAACTATCTGCGATATCATCTATTAAGGTAATAGTCGATTTAGTTTTGGTAGTTAATGTACTCTCCAACCGTTTTTCAAAAAGAGTACTTTCTATGTTCTGGTGGTTGTCCAAACTACTATCCTGTACATCCTTTGCATACAGCAAGAGAGCTCCTTCTACCCAACCTTATTCTCCACCACAATGTAAGATACATATTCTTTTTTCTCGAGATGAAGGAGTGTCTACATTACATACATTAGATTGGTTAAAAGCACAACGTAAACACAATCGCTATGAGTGACGTTGCTTAAAGACCGCCCACTGTGCGCGACATCTCACCTTTAGTTGGGTATATCGTGAATACTACCTGTTTCCTTATTCCGCTGGTTAAAATGCACACCCTTAAATTGAATGTTTTAATCCTACAGGTACCTTACACTTTCACTTTTATTACAATGTTATTGAGACAATCTGTTTTTCCGAATACGAAAATAGAAATCGACTTCTCAGCGTTTTAAAATAATTAATACAATTATTTATCAAACCTTTAGTATTATTGAGAGATTTCAAATACTAACTTTCAATTCATCAATTATTTTTTTTCCGATGCCTCATAGTCATTCTTACGAAATATTAATGTCATGTTTGTTCCTTAAACAGAAAATTTTTAAAGTCCATTTGGGAGCACCGTCCCTGTTCCGGCTAATACACAACCTTCCTTCATGAGTAAAGAGAGACGATTTTCTACTATAAATTGCAATAGACTATAGGCAAAGATACTAATTATTTTTAGAATTTGATTTTTAATTCAGGGCTACACTTTGTTCAGCGCATAAAACATTTCCGCTGAATATCATAGGTTTTCTGAACCTGTAGTTTTGAAATCATGTACAACAATGTATACTAGAGGATACTAGAAGAAGTAAAATTGTTACAGTAAAAAAGAAAAAATAGAATAAAATTTATTAAAAAAAAAATACTAAAATACGTCTTGTTTAACATTGTCTTTAAAATCTTTCATCTCTCATGGTCCATGTAATTCAGGTACAACGAAATTTTTGTCCTCGACCTTACATTCTTCTTCCCAATTTTCTGGAATAACGTTTTTTGTGAGTTCCTTAAGTTTAGTCAGCGGACAAAAATGATCACAGCCTGGTATTGTTAATTTAAATGGCGGTGCTGCAGTGACGTTCCTCAAATATATCTAAAAAATATTTTAATATTCAATTATTACTAAATAAAAAATGTTTAAACTGCAACTTAAAAATTTAAGGGTGTTTATATATTCATAACATAGGCAATTTTGGTATCGAAAGATATATGCTGAAAATAAAAGCACGTAAAATCAATTTAATAGTCGATGAACGCTAAATAAGCGATTCAACCTTATCGTCTTAGGCCCTCATTGGAAAACTCATAGTCATGACTTGTAGCATGAAACAATACCACGTTCTGAATAAAAATAAAATCCTTAAACATATATTGTTACGCAGCACCCTACAGTAGCCTACAACTGTTATAGGAAACGTGCTAATAGAAGAAGAAATATGTCACTCATCACCCTACAGCGTGCTGCGGTCGTCATAAGAAAAAGTACCAGTAAAAGAAGATAGAATAGTCCAGAAATGTCTAGAAGTATCATTACTTATCAAGAACAATCTAGAGATTTTCGAGAAGCTACATAAGTCGATGATCCTGACTTCAGTTTTATGATAGACGTTATACGTTAATGTTATCAGTTGTATTGTTATTGTTGAGTTGCAATAAATTGAGATACCAAAAACCTGCGTAACACTGGTGACAGCGGTGGGATACAAAATAGAAGTTCATGGTAAATACTAAATCCACTGAGTGAGAGGCAGGCATGTATACTTCAGGCCCACCAACATGGTTTTTGAAGATGGAAGAGGAGAGAGTAAGGCGAGAAGAGGAAAAGAAAAGGCGTATAAAGGAAGAGGAGGAGGAAAAGGAAAGGCGTAGGAATAAAGAAGAGGAGGAAAAGGAAAGGCGT